>CM055117.1:8446333-8773833 GCA_029206835.1 Rana muscosa
TCCTCTATCCCAAACCAATTCCTTTATCCCAAACCGATTCCCTTATTCCAAACCAATTCCTCTATCCCAAACCAATTCCTCTATCCCAAACCAATTCCTCTATCCCAAACCAATTGTCAGGGCCCGGACTGGTGGCTAGTGAGGACACAGGAGGTGGATCCTCTGTGCCAGAGAGGCGAAGGCACGGGTCGCACTGGAGGAACGGTTCTAAGCAGCTACCGGTTTTCACCAGAGCCCGCCGCAAGGCGGGATGGACTTGCTGCGGCGGTAGCAACCAGGTCGTATCCCCCAGTAGCGGCTCAACTTCTCTGGCAGCTGAGATAGGCACGGCACACAGGGACTAGGCAGAGGCAAGGTCAGACGTAGCGGAAGGTCAGGGCAGGCGGCAAAGGTTCGTAGTCAGGGGCAACGGCAGAAGGTCAGATACACTGGCAAGGCAAGTACAAAACGCTTTCTCAGGGCAGTAAGGCAACATGATCCGGCAAGGACAGGAAGGGGAAGTGGGTTTTTAAGTGTTTTGGGTGTGACACAGTAATTGGACCAGGCACCAATCAATGGTGCACTGGCCCTTTAAATTTAAGAAGACCGGCGCGCGCGCGCCCTAGAGAGCAGCGGGACCGCGCGCGCCGTGACGGAGCAGGAGGAGGAGGCCGGTGAGGAGGATGGGACGCGATCCGCGGGCGGACAGGTGCCGCCGCATAAATCGCATCCCCGCCAGCATCAGAGCAGCGCTCACGGTCAGAGGGGCCGACCGGAGCGCTGCAGGGGGACAGACGCCGCGGGCGCTCCGGGATGGATGGGACACCCGGAGCGCTCGGCGTTACAGTACCCCCCCCGTAGGTCTTCCCCTCTTCTTGGAACCCAAGAATCTTCGGATGAGCTCTTTATCTAAAATGTTGGCCTCAGGTTCCCAGGATCTTCCCTCAGGACCACAGTTCTCCCAATCCACTAAAAAACATTTTTTACCTCGGATGACCTTGGAGGCGAGGATCTCTTTCACCGAGAAGACATCAGAAGAACCAGAGACAGGAGCAGGAACAGTGACCTTAGGGGAAAATCGGTTAAGAATGAGGGGTTTAAGAAGAGACACATGAAAAGAGTTGGGAATACGAAGAGAAGGAGGAAGGTGGAGCTTGTAAGAAACAGAATTGATTTGGTTTTTGATTTTAAATGGCCCGAGGTAACGAGGGCCCAGCTTGTAGCTAGGTACCCGAAACCGAACATATTTGGAGGAGAGCCACACTTTGTCACCAGGGGCATAGACAGGAGGGATTCTTCTTTTTTTATCTGCATGTCTCTTCATGCGGGCAGAGGCCAGTGAGAGCGACTTTTGAGTCTCTTTCCAGATAGAGGCAAAGTCCTGAGTTAATTCATCCACGGCCGGAACTCCAGAAGACGTAGGAATGGGGAGGGGGGGCAATGGGTGACGGCCGTAGACCACAAAGAAAGGCGACTTGGAGGAAGACTCAGAGTTCTTGAAATTGTATGAGAATTCTGCCCAGGGCAATAGGTCGACCCAATCGTCTTGAGGGGCGGAGACAAAATGTCGTAGGTAGTCGCCAAGGACCTGGTTAACTCTCTCCACCTGTCCATTGGACTGCGGGTGATAAGCGGAAGAAAAATTCAACTTAATCTTTAATTGAGTACAGAGAGCTCTCCAAAATTTTGAGATGAATTGAACGCCTCTATCCGAGACGATATGTGAGGGCAGCCCATGGAGGCGGAAAATTTGAAGAAAAAAATGTTTCGCCAACTGAGGTGCAGTAGGCAGACCAGGGAGCGGGACAAAATGAGCCATTTTAGAAAAGCGGTCAACGACCACCCAGATGACAGTGTTACTATGAGACAAAGGAAGGTCCGTGATGAAATCCATGGCAATGTGGGACCATGGTTGTTCAGGCACAGGTAGGGGAAGGAGAAGACCTGCAGGCTTCTGGCGAGGAGTCTTGTCACGTGCACAGATAGTGCAGGCCCGTACAAAGTCAGTCACATCTTCCTCCTGGGTTGGCCACCAATAGTGTCTGGCAATCAATTGTATGGATTTTTTGATCCCAGCGTGACCGGCTAGATGGGAGGAATGGCCCCACTTGAGTATCTGAAGCCGAAGGCGTGGAGGAACGAAGGTCTTTCCTGGAGGAATTGGCACGAGAGAAGCGGGAGCAGAGGAAATCAGACACTCAGGGGGTATGATGTGTTGAGGAGGAGTCTCGGTTTCAGAGGTATCGGAGAAACGGGACAAGGCATCAGCCCTGACATTTTTGTCTGCGGGCCGAAAATGAATCTGGAAGTTGAAGCGGGCAAAGAACAATGACCACCTGGCCTGGCGAGGATTTAGGCGCTGAGCGGACTGAAGGTAGGACAAATTTTTATGGTCAGTGTAGATGGAGATAGGGTGAAGGGATCCTTTCAGGAGATGTCTCCACTCTTCTAATGCCAACTTGATGGCCAACAGTTCACGGTCAGCTATGGAATAGTTTTTTCCCGGAGGGGAGAAAGTTTTAGAGAAAAAAACACAAGTGACGTTTTTCCCTTTAGCGTTTTTTTGAAGAAGCACAGCTCCGGCTCCTACCGAGGAGGCGTCAACTTCAAGGAAGAACGGCTTTAGAGGATCTGGCCGAGACAGGACAGGTGCAGAGGAGAAGGCGGTCTTAAGGCGAGTAAAGGCTTCCTCCGCTTGAGGCGGCCAGGACCTAGGATTCGCGTCTTTTTTGGTCAGTGCCCCTATAGGAGCAACAATGGTGGAGAAGTGGGGTATGAACTGACGATAGTAGTTGGCGAATCCAAGGAAGCGTTGGATAGCACGAAGTCCAGAGGGGCGTGGCCAACCCAAGACTGCGGAGAGTTTGTCAGGGTCCATTTGAAGACCTTGTCCAGAGACCAGATAACCTAGGAAAGGAAGACTGCTGCGCTCAAAAAGGCATTTTTCAAATTTAGCGTAAAGATGATTTACGCGGAGGCGCTGGAGCACTTGACGGACATGGAGCCGATGTTCTTTAAGGTTGGCAGAGAAGATTAGGATGTCGTCAAGATAGACAACCACACAGGTATACAGTAGGTCCCGGAAGATTTTGTTGACAAAATCTTGAAAGACTGCAGGGGCGTTGCAAAGTCCGAACGGCATGACGAGATATTCAAAGTGACCATCTCTGGTGTTAAATGCGGTTTTCCATTCATCTCCTTTACGGATTCTGATGAGGTTATAAGCGCCCCTGAGGTCCAGTTTAGAAAAAACTTTTGCTCCGCGCAGACAGTCAAAGAGCTCCGAGATGAGGGGCAGAGGGTAGCGGTTTTTAATAGTGATTTTATTGAGACCACGATAGTCTATGCAAGGGTGTAGAGATCCGTCCTTCTTGGCCACGAAGAAGAACCCCGCTCCGGCTGGAGAAGATGATTTCCTAATAAAACCTCTCTTGAAGTTCTCCTGAATGTATTCAGTCATAGCCTTGGTTTCAGGAGAGGAGAGAGGGTAAATTCTGCCACGGGGTGGTGTAGTACCTGGGAGCAAGTCAATGGGGCAGTCGTAGGGTCTATGTGGTGGTAAGACCTCCGCCTGTTTTTTGCAAAAGACATCAGAAAAGTCCTGATAGGCCTTTGGAAGGCCAGGCAAAGGAGTAGTGATGGGGACTTGACAGGTCGGTACAGACTTAAGGCAATGCTTGTGACAGGAGTCACCCCAGGATTTGATGTCCCCAGTGGTCCAGTCGAGGGTAGGAGTGTGACGCTGGAGCCAGGGTAGGCCAAGAAGGATGTCAGAAGTACAGTTCGGCAAAACAAAGAATTCAATCTTTTCTTGGTGAAGAACACCAACGGACATGAGCAGGGGTTCGGTACGGTAACGCACGGTACAATCCAGATTCTCTCCATTTACAGAGGAAATGAAGAAGGGTTTGATGAGACGGGTAACAGGAATGTTGAACCTGTTGATGAAAGAGGCTTCAATAAAGTTTCCTGCAGAACCAGAGTCCAGGAAGGCCACCGCAGGGAAGAGGGAGCCAGCAGAAGGAGAAATCTGCACAGGAATAGTCAGACGTGGAGAGAAAGAATTCACACCTAGTAATGCCTCTCCCACGTTCACTAGGTGCAGGCGTTTCCCTGACGCGGAGGACGAATAGGGCAGTCTTTTAGGAAGTGATCAGAGCTCGCACAATAAAGGCATAAGTTCTCGTTCCTACGGCGAGACCTCTCTTGTAGGGTCAGGCGAGACCGGTCCACTTGCATGGCCTCCTCGGCGGGAGGCACGGTAACAGGATGCATTGGATTCAGAAAGAGAGGAGCCAGGCGTGGATAACGCCTGGTGCGAACGAGATCTTTCTCCTGGCAAAGCTCTTGGCGTCTTTCGACGTAGCGCATATCGATGCGGGTAGCTAAATGGATGAGTTCCGTCAAGGAAGAGGGTATCTCTCATGCGGCCAGACAATCCTTGATGTGGCCGGATAAACCCTTCTTGAAGGTCGCGCAGAGAGCCTCATTATTCCAAGCTAACTCTGAGGCCAGTGTGCGGAACTGTATGGCATATTCGCCCACAGAAGAGTTTCCTTGGACAAGGTTAAGCAGGGCGGTTTCAGCGGATGAGGCTCGGCCTGGTTCCTCAAAAACGCTGCGAACCTCAGCACAGAAGGACTGAACGGTGGCTGTAGCAGGGTCGTTGCGGTCCCAGAGTGGCGTGGCCCAGGCCAAGGCCTTTCCAGACAACAGAGAGACCACGAATGCCACTTTAGACCGTTCTGTGGAAAACTGGTCAGACATCATCTCAAGATGCAGGGAACATTGGGACAAGAATCCCCGGCACATCCTAGAATCCCCGTCAAATTTCTCCGGAAGAGACAGGCGAATTCTCGAGGTAGTAGCGGCAGCTCGGAGAGGGGAAGATGCTGGAGGCTGTGGCGGCAGAAGCTGCTGGACCATGGCGGTCAACTGCGACAGCTGCTGTCCTTGTTGGACGATCTGTTGCGACTGCTGGGCAACCACGGTAGTGAGGTCAGCGAGATTTGGCAGCAGTACCTCAGCGGGATCCATGGCCGGATCTACTGTCAGGGCCCGGACTGGTGGCTAGTGAGGACACAGGAGGTGGATCCTCTGTGCCAGAGAGGCGAAGGCGCGGGTCGCACTGGAGGATCGGTTCTAAGCAGCTACCGGTTTTCACCAGAGCCCGCCGCAAGGCGGGATGGACTTGCTGCGGCGGTAGCAACCAGGTCGTATCCCCCAGTAGCGGCTCGACTTCTCTGGCAGCTGAGATGGGCACGGCACACAGGGACTAGGCAGAGGCAAGGTCAGACGTAGCGGAAGGTCAGGGCAGGCGGCAAAGGTTCGTAGTCAGGGGCAACGGCAGAAGGTCAGATACACTGGCAAGGCAACTACAAAACGCTTTCTCAGGGCAGTAAGGCAACAAGATCCGGCAAGGACAGGAAGGGGGAGTGGGTTTTTAAGTGTTTTGGGTGTGACACAGTAATTGGACCAGGCACGAATCAATGGTGCACTGGCCCTTTAAATTTAAAAAGACCGGCGCGTGCGCGCCCTAGAGAGCAACGGGACCGCGCGCGCCGGGACGGAGCAGGAGGAGGAGGCCGGTGAGGAGGATGGGACGCGATCCGAGGGCGGACAGGTGCCGCCGCATAAATCGCATCCCCGCCAGCATCAGAGCAGCGCTCACGGTCAGAGGGGCCGACCGGAGCGCTGCAGGGGGACAGACGCCGCGGGCGCTCCGGGATGGATGGGACACCCGGAGCGCTCGGCGTTACACCAATTCTTCTATCCCAAACCAATTCCTCTATCCCAAACCAATTCCTCTATCCCAAACCAAATTCTCTATCCCAAACCAATTCTTATATCCCAAACCAACTCCTCTATCCCAAACCAATTCCTCTATCCCAAATCAAATCCTCTATCCCAAACCAATTCCTTTATCCCAAACCAATTCCTCTATCCCAAACCAATTCATCTATCCCAAACCAATTCCGCTATCCCAAACCAATTCATTTATCCCAAACCAATTCTTCTATCCCAAACCAATTCCTCTATCCCAAACCAATTCCTTTTTCCCAAACCAATTCCTCTATCCCAAACTAATTCCACTATCCCAAACCAATTCCACTATCCCAAACCAATTCATCTATCCCAAACCAATTCCTCCATCCCAAACCAATTCCTCCATCCCAAATCAATTCCTTTATCCCAAACCAATTCCTCTATCCCAAACCAATTCCATTATCCCAAACCAATTCCTCTATCCCAAACCAATTCCATTATCCCAAACCAATTCCTCTATCCCAAACCAATTCCTCCATCCCAACCCAATTCCTTTATCCCAAACCAATTCCTCTATCCCAAACCAATTCCTTTATCCCAAACCAATTCCTCTATCCCAAACCAATTCCTCTATCCCAAACCGATTCCCTTATCCCAAACCAATTCCTCTATCCCAAACCAATTCCACTATCCCAACCCAATTCCTTTATTCCAAACCAATTCCTCTATCCCAAACCAATTCCCTTATCCCAAACCAATTCCTCTATCCCAAAACAATTCCTCTATCCCAGACCAGTTCTTCTATCCCAAACCAATTCCTCTATCCCAAACCAATTCCTCTATCCCAAACCAATTCCTCCATCCCAAACCAATTCCTTTATCCCAAACCAATTCCTCTATCCCAAACAAATTCCTTTATCCCAAACCAATTCCTCTATCCCAAACCAATTCCTCTATCCCAAACCGATTCCCTTATCCCAAACCAATTCCTCTATTCCAAACCAATTCCTCTATCCCAAACCAATTCCACTATCCCAACCCAATTCCTTTATTCCAAACCAATTCCTCTATCCCAAACCAATTCCCTTATCCCAAACCAATTCCTCTATCCCAAAACAATTCCTCTATCCCAAACCAGTTCTTCTATCCCAAACCAATTCCTCTATCCTAAACCAATTCCTCTGTCCCAAACCAATTCCTCTATCCCAAACCAATTCCTCTATCCCAAACCAATTCCTCTATCCCAAATCAAATCCTCTATCCCAAACCAATTCCTTTATTATCCCAAACCAATTCCTCTATCCCAAACCAATTCCTTTATCCCAAACCAATTCATCTATCCCAAACCAATTCCGCTATCCCAAACCAATTCCGCTATCCCAAACCAATTCATTTATCCCAAACCAATTCCTCTATCCCAAACCAATTCCTCTATCCCAAACCAATTCCTCTATCCCAAACCAATTCCACTATCCCAAACCAATTCCACTATCCCAAACCAATTCCTCTATCCAAAACCAATTCCTCCATCCCAAACTAATTCCAACATCCCAAACCAATTCCTCTATCCCAAACCAATTCCACTATCCCAAACCAATTCCTCTATCCCAAACCAATTCCTCTACCCTAAACCAATTTCTCTTTCCGAAACCAATTCCCCTATCCCAAACCAATTCCTCTATCCCAAACCAATTCCCCTATCCCAAACCAATTCCTCTATCCCAAACCAATTCCCTTATTCCAAACCAATTCCTCTATCCCAAACCAATTCCCCTATCCCAAACCAATTCCTCTATCCCAAACCAATTCCTCCATCCCAAACCAATTCCTCCATCCCAAACCAATTCCTCTATCCCAAACCAATTCCTCTATCCCAAACCAATTCCATTATCCCAAACCAATTCCTCTATCCCAAACCAATTCCTCTATCCCAAACCAATTCCTCTACCCTAAACCAATTTCTCTTTCCCAAGCCAATTCCCCTATCCCAAACCAATTCCTCTATCCCAAACCAATTCCCTTTTTCCAAACCAATTCCTCTATCCCAAACCAATTCCCCTATCCCAAACCAATTCCTCTATCCCAAACCAATTCCATTATTCCAAACCAATTCCCCTATCCCAAACCAATTCCTCTATCCCAAACCAATTCTTCTATCTCAAACCAATTCCTCTATCCCAAACCAATTCCTCTATCCCAAACCAATTCTTCTATCCCAAACCAATTCCTCTATCCCAAACCAATTCCTCCATCCCAAACCAATTCCTCCATCCCAAACCAATTCCTTTATCCCAAACCAATTCCTCTATCCCAAACCAATTCCTTTATCCCAAACCAATTCCTCTATCCCAAACCAATTCCCTTATCCCAAACCAATTCCTTTATCCCAAATTAATTCCTCTATCCCAAACCAATTCCTCTATCCCAAACCAATTCTTCTATCCCAAACCAATTCCTCTATCCCAAACCAATTCCTCTATCCCAAATCAAATCCTCTATCCAAAACCAATTCCTTTATCCCCCCCCTCATCGAATATTGGCCGGGACGAACTGCGCATGCGCCGTACATCATAGCTGATTTGCCGATCGGCTGGGCTGACGTAACCATGGTGCATGCGCACATCATAAGAGGTATCTCTCAAGGGAGATACCATTTCACAGCCACAATTTAAACCTGTACAAATAGCGGGGGGAGACCGGACCATCAGTACACTGTAAAGCTGCCCTGCAACAGCGAGGCACAATGTGAGAACTACGGTCTCCCCCCGCTGTTTGTATAGTTTTCAATTGTGCCCATGAAATGGTATCTCCCATCGAGAGATTCCTCCTATGATGTGCGCTTGCGCCCTGTTCACGTCACTCCAGCTGATCGGCAACTCAGCTGGAGTGCAACTCCGTCCTGCGCATGCGCAGGCACTATTCGATAGGGGGCACTTCTCGACAGAACACTGGATGTGATGTCATGACATCATAACGTCGTGCCTGGCCTCTGAAGGTCATAGAGCTGACCAGGGACCACCTGGACCATCTCATATAGTGCCATCAATTTACACAGTGCTCTACATATACTTATTGGACATTCACATCAGTCCCCGCCCTCAAGGAGCTTACAATCTAAGGTCTCTAACTCACATTCAGTGGCGGCTGGTGCTCCAAATTTTTGGGGGGCGCAAACAAGCTAAAAAAAAAAAAACATCAATTGCAACCACTGTGCCCATGAAACGCAGCCACTGTACCCATGAAACGCAGCTAATGTGCCATCAAAGGCAGCCACTGTGCCCATCAAACGCAGCCACTGTGCCCATCAAACGCAGCCACTGTGCCATCAAACGCAGCCACTGTGCCATCAAACGCAGCCACTGTACCCATGAAACGCAGCTACTGTGCCATCAAAGGCAGCAACTGTGCCCATGAAACGCAGCCACTGTGCCCATCAAATGCAGCCACTGTGCCCATCAATTGCTGACATTGTGCCATCAAACGCAGCCACTGTACCCATAAATTTCCACCACTGTTCCCATGAAACGCAGCTACTGTGCCATCAAAGGCAGCTACTGTGCCATCAAATGCAGCCACTCTGCCCATCAAATGCTGCCACTGTGCCATCAAACGCAGCCACTGTGCCCATCAATTGCTGCCACTGTGCCCATCAAACGCAGCCACTGTGCCCATCAAACGCAGCCACTGTGCCCATCAAATGCTGACACTGTGCCAATCAATTTCTGCCAGTGTGCCCATCAATTGCCGCTACTGTGCCCCATCAGATGCTGTCTGCACTTACCTGTCTCGCAGCGGGTCAGCGGCGGTCTCCTGCACGTCCTCCATGTCTTCTTTTGTCCTCTCTCAGGCATCCAATCACAGTGTCTGACGTTTCAGCCAATCAGGTGACCGGTAACAGACCCGGCAACCTGATTGGCTGAGAGGCGGATTCAGTGTTAGCAAAGCAAATTCCTTCGCTTTGCTAACACACAGCTGAGTGATCAGCGAACGCCCAGCATGGCGCCCGCTGATCACTTTTTTTGGGGCGCCTATTAGAACTTATGGCTCTAATCAGGTGCTTCCAAAAAACATCCCCACCACTGTAATTCAGGTGCCCGGAGGCCGAAAAGGGGCCGGACACCTGAATAGGGGGTGTCAGCGGCGACCATAGACAGATTCATGCAATGCATGAATCTATCTATTGGTGATAGAGCGGTGCCAGGAGAGAGGGGGCGGGGCTCCTGCGCCCTTTATGGACGCACCGCCACTGCTCACATTCACACATACATATAATAGGGGCACATTAGACGGGAGCCAATTACCCTCCCAGCAGGTCTTTAGAGTGAGGAAACCGGAGTACCCGGAGGAAACCCATGCAGGCGCAGGGAGAACATGCAAACTCCAGACCGGTAGTGTCGTGGTTGG
Source organism: Rana muscosa (assembly GCA_029206835.1). NCBI lineage: Eukaryota > Metazoa > Chordata > Amphibia > Anura > Ranidae > Rana > Rana muscosa. Next base: position 8,456,483 of record CM055117.1, read on the forward strand.
GATTCAAACCAATGACCTCAATGCTGCACAGCAGAAGTCACAGCAGAAGTGCTGCCCAAAATTTTCATTTTTTTTCTCGTTTATATAATATAAAATAAAATACCCCAGTGGTGATCAAATACCACCAAAAGAAAGCTCTCATTTATAAATGTAGTGTGTGGACAGTGTTGCATGACAGCACAATTACAGGAAAAAGTAGTGCAATGCTGAATAGCAAAACATGGCCTGGTCATGAAGGGGGTAAAACCTTCCGGAGGTCAAGTGGTTAAAATTGGCGATCTGTACTGCACATGTGCGCCCTGGCCCGCGGTCATTCCAGCGTTCCCATAGCAGGTAATGATTCAGCAGCGCACATCCTCGCTACAAAGTGGTAATTCTGAATGCCCGCGTAGTGAAGATCGCTGGATTGGGGGTGGGGGGTGGGTGCAGGAGCCGGGCAGCACTCTGGGGGAGGTGGGGGGGAGGGGGGTAATTATAGAGAACGTAGAGTTCTCCATTACAGAACAGGTCATATAAACTGGATGGACCCCAATCATGTCTTATAGGGGGAGATTTACTAAAACTGGAGATATAGACGTCTGCGGTTCGTTTCGAGATTAAAATTCTGACAAATTTTCGTTAATCGGATTCATCCATATTTCCGAATTAGAATGGTACTGAAATTTAAAGCAGTTGTATACCCCCCCCCCAAAAAAAACCTGCAAGGCAAAGGCATAATGAGCTAGTATGACTAGCATACTAGCTCATTATCAATCACTTACCTTAGATCAAAGAACCAGCACCGACCCTCGTTCCTCTCCTCTGCCGCCGCCATGATACCCGGAGTGACTTCCGGGTATCGCCGCTCCGGCGCTGTGACTGGCCGGAGCGGCGATGACGTCACTCCCGCGCATGTGCGCGGAACGGCATGATCACATTTTTGGCAGGCTCCCATTCAAGGGAAAGTGCGCTCAGTGCGCCTGCGCCGTTGTCTACGGCGCGCATGGGCCGTAGACATCGGTGCCCAATTTTCTGAAAATATCTCCTTAACCATGTAGGTTTAGGAGATATTGCAAGCACCTACAGGTAAGCCTTAATGTAGGCCTACCTGCAGGTGCAAGTTGTATCAGAGGGTATACAGCCGATTTAACCACTTCCCTACCCAGCCATAGTAATATGACGTCCACAGATGGGATCTCCCATCCTGGGTGGGCGTCATATGACGTCCTGGGCTTTGTGCGGTGATATCTGAATGATGCCTGCATCTGGTCATTGTCAGGAGGGGGTTGTTTTGCGGCTGCATTTCTTTGTTTTGCAGGGGGGGGGGTGTTGCTGCAGCTCATGTTGCGGGGGGGGGGGTGTACTGCCTGAATCATGCCTTCTGGCAGGGGGGGGGGGGGGGTTGGTTGCTGCAGCACATGTCATTTTTGTAGGGGGGGGGGCGTTTGCACATCTGACAGTGCCACTCATCATGTGGGATTTTCGGTGGGCATGCCCACACACGGTGCAATTTCTGCACTAGGCTGCGTCACGTGACTTCAATGGCGTCCCTAGGGGGGGACCAGAGGGGGCCCTGGCCCCCCCAACATTATGCTGTGCCCCACCATGTGCCCCCCCAAAAAAAAAAAAAATTTTTTTTTGCGCGGGCTTCTGCTGGGGTAACATAGTCTCTCCTGAGAGGGAGAGCGTCCCCAGTCAGCTCCTGTGGGGGATTCCTCCCCCTCCCTCTGCTCGCTGACACTGCATAATGCGAGCGCTCACACAACCACAGCCGACTGATCTGCTCCTTCCCCTGCATCCTCATTGGCATGGAGAAGAGCGAGTTGCAGGAAGGACTCCACAAGCACTGTGGAAGGGGGGGAGGGGGGCCCAAGCCTTCATCTCAGTTACTGAAAAAACAGACTGATTTCTCCCGTCCTTAGGACAGGAGAACCAGCCTATAAATTCCGAGAGTGGTGACTGCAAGCTGAGCCGAGTGTCAGTCTATGACACTCTTTCACAGCCCAGCGAGTCCAGCCACCCCCCCCTCACTCTCCTCACATACTAGCAGGGAGGAATACAGCTCCTCCTCCTCCTTCCAGTCCCGCCCACACTGTCCCAGCGTGCTGTATCTGAAGAGAGGGGATGTGTGGGCGGGAAATATGAAAATCAGCAGCATTCCAGGCTGTGTGTGAATGATGCCTGAGATTCTAGCGTAGACCATGGGTAAGTGTGTGCACTGCAGACTGCAGTACACTGTAATCACTGAACTGCATTATCTCCATCCCTTCTCTCCCCCATCTGTCTCCCTCCCCCTCTCCTGTTCTTTCAAGACATTCACAATTTACTTTCGCTTTCAGTTAGGCAGGGAATATACGCATCCACAGATTGCAGGAAAGAAACTGGCATGATTCCCCCATCAACACAGACAGTGCTGACAGGGGAATATCCCTCCTGCCCAGCAATTGTATTCTCCCGACAAACAGTGATTATCACTAGTGACTATAGCAACCACTAGTGATAATCATAAGAGAATCTGCTCATTAATGGTTCAAATCTCAGCCAGTTCCTGCTGAACCAGCTGAGATTTAAACTATTAGGTTGAATGAAAAAAAAAGGAAATTATCCAATTCCCCCATCTACACATTATAGGTGGATGGGGGAATCCTCCCAGTGTGGACCAGTGCTGGAACAACCAGAGTTGCTGTCCTGTCCCGGCTATTCACAGCGCTGGTCTCTGTCTCCATGGCAGCGGCGGCAGCACATTGGAACCCAGTGCTGGTTACTTTATGGGGCTGATGTACAGGAGGGCCAGCACAATTTGTTGTTAGAGATGGGCTGGGCATGTTCAAAATTCCACATGCCAGAGCCTGCCAGAAAGCCCACACTGCACAGCGCTAATCACAGGCAATGAGACATTTCCCGCTCCGCAGCTCCACAGATCAGGAAATGTCTCACTGTCTGTGATTAGCACTGTGGAGTGTCGGCTTCCTTGTGGGAGATCGGGCATGTGGGATTTTAAACACACCCGAGCCCATCTCTATTGGTTGTAGACAGTTGAGCTCCCTGCAGGTTGCTTAGCAGCAGTGGCGCCTTCTCTGACATGCTGATCGGGATGCAATCCAGGTGATGCTCCTAGTCAAATCCTAGTGTTAAATATCAGTGATTTTATTGATCAAAGCCCACACTTTACAGGCATAGAGCCCACATGGCCGCTGAACATACAGTATATATATATATTGTGACAGCAGGAAGGTAAAGTCACCTGGTTGCATCCAGGGGGGTAGATATATTTCGCCCAGATTCAGGCTTTACGCCGACTTATACAACTAGGTGGAGAGTTGTATAAGGCTAGTGGGCTCATGGATGACTCATACCTCTAGGGAGAGGGCTGGGCGTCGTGCAGACAGGGAGTTGATGAGGCCAGCTGAAGCTTGTCAGCTCATTTAGGCCTCTATAAAAACTCCCAGCTTCATTAGATGTTAGCTCATGCCTGGAACCAGACCTGTGTGGACTGTCTAGGGAGAGTGAACCCCTGTGCGGTAAGAAAAAGCCTGTGTGGCTATTTGCTTGGACATTTAAAACCAGGGACTTAGGGACTAGGACAGCACTAGGCTGATCCCAGTTGTTAGTTAGGAAACCTGTATGTTTAGTCAGAGGTCAACTTGACCAGGATTTATTTTGGTTATGTTTCTTTTGCTTTGCTGTGTTTTGTCACTGTAAATAGAAAATAAACCGCACCTTTTTGATTTTGAAAACCACAACCTCCGTTTGCTGGGCCTGTTTTGTGTGGGGAGCCCATCCCGGGGGTCACACACACCCGCTGCCGAGCTAACCCCCTCACAGTTGGTGGAGAACCAGTGGCAGTTTTTTTTAAGCCAGCATGGAGGAGATACTGAAACAGCTGGCTCTAGCAAATGCCAATCAACAGCAGACAAATGCAGGTTTGCAAAGGAGCCTTGCAGCCCAGCAGCAGACAAACGCAACTTTGCAACAGAGTCTGGAGGCTCAGCAACGAGCCCAGCAGCAATCTGAGGCCCGCTTCATAGACCTGTTGCAGAAGCAAGAGCAGAGACTACAACAACAGATGGAAGCAGTAATGCAGCAACGTCCGCAGACCAGTGAGGAAAGCCGTCCCACTAATACCGCGTCCTTTGGGGTGAGTCGTTTATTGACAAAAATGACTGGAGAGGATGATCCAGAGGTATTTTTGACCACATTTGAAAGGACCGCTGAAAGAGAAAAGTGGCCTGAGGAGCAGTGGGCTGGACTGGTGGCTCCTCTGTTAACTGGTGAATCGCAGAAGGCTTACTATGACCTAGAGCCTGACCAAGCAAAAGACTATGTGATGCTAAAAGCTGAAATATTGGCAAGGCTGGGTGTCACCCAGGCTGTCCGGGCTCAGCGTGTGCATAACTGGACTTTCCAGCTTGGAAAACCCCCCAGGTCTCAAATGTATGATCTCATTCACCTGAGCAGAAAGTGGCTACAGCCAGAGACTTTGTCCGCACCAAAGATTGTGGAACGTGTTGTAATGGATCGGTTTTTGAGAGCTCTTCCTACTGCCATCCAAAAGTGGGTAAGCCATGGAGACCCAGAGACGGCCGATGGTCTTGTGGATCGTGTGGAGAAATACTTGGCTACAGAGAACCTGACGGCCTCTTCCAGAGACACTCGGACTTTCCACCCTAAGACCAGACCATCCCCAGGGGCGGATAAGAGGATTCCAAGGGGTGAGGGTGGAGAGAGTGAGAGGGTGGGAGCTCTACCCCAAGTTTGGCGAGAACAGCCTGGGAAATCAGCGGCTCAAGAGGCGGCAAGAAGGATCGTTTGCTACCGCTGCCGGCAAGCGGGACATATTGCAGCCAATTGCCCGGTTGTGGAGGAACCCATGCAGTGTGACTTTCTGACGGGCAGACGTCAGTCGCTGTGTGCGACAGTCGCATGCACTGCCATTCGAGGAACTGAGAAACATTTATGCAAAATGTGTGTTAATGGTAGAAATGTTGTGGTATTGCTGGATTCAGGTAGCCTTGTGACCCTGATAAAGGCTGAGTTAGTTAAAACAGAGGTCTCTGGGAATAGCAAGGTAGCTGTTATTTGTGTGCATGGGGACACCCGAGAGTATCCAGTGACTACAGTGTGTTTCGAGACCCCCAAAGGTACCCTCTCTCATCCAGTGGGCTTAGTATCTCAGTTACCGCATGACGCCATTGTGGGAAGGGATTTTCCGAAGTTCTGGGAACTGTGGGATGATCCTGAGCCCCTCACTGGTGCCCCTATGTACCAGGAATGTGATAGCCAGAACTCCCCTGAGAGTGGTGAGGACTCTCCGGAATTTCCCTTATCAGTATTGGCAGGGGAGACTCAAGAAACTGGAGAGGAGCCCACCTCCTCAGACGAAAACCTACCGTCTGTGGAGTTTTCTGATCTTGAGGTTCACAGGGAAAACTTTGCCACAGAACAGTTGAAAGACCCCGCCCTAATAAAGGCACGGGAAAACGTAGTGAAAATAGATGGCGAGTTAGTGGACCCAGATAATACCTGCACTTACCCATACTTCAGCGTAGAGAAGGACCTACTGTATCGGGTGGCAAAAAGGGCAGAAGAAACCGTTGAGCAGCTTGTGGTGCCCAAACCTTACAGGAAGTTGGTGTTGGAGTTGGCCCATGGGCACATTCTTGGAGGTCATCTGGGGACAGAGAAAACCCGAGAGAGGGTATTACAGAGATTCTATTGGCCGGGGGTGATGAAGGACGTAGAAAATTATTGTTCCTCCTGCCCTGTGTGTCAGAGGTTGGCCCCGATGCCACATTTCCGTAGCCCGCTGGTCCCTCTACCCATCATTGAGGTCCCGTTTGAGAGGATCGCCATGGATTTGGTAGGTCCTATAATCAAGTCCGCTAGGGGGCACCAGTACATATTAGTTATAATGGACTATGCCACCCGTTATCCAGAAGCGATCCCTCTCCGAAATACCTCGGCCAAAACCATAGCCAAAGAGCTATCTCTTGTTTTTAGCCGGGTGGGTATTTGTAAAGAACTGCTTACGGACCAAGGTACACCCTTTATGTCCCGGGTTATGAAAGAGCTGTGTAAATTGTTCAAAGTGACGCAATTGCGTACGTCTGTGTATCACCCCCAAACCGATGGGCTGGTTGAAAGATTCAACAAAACCCTAAAACAAATGTTGAAGAAAGTGGTGGATAGAGATGGAAAGGATTGGGAATGTTTACTTCCTTATTTGATGTTTGCTATTAGGGAGGTGCCCCAATCCTCTACGGGATTCTCCCCCTTTGAGTTACTGTATGGGAGACACCCAAGAGGGCTGTTGGATATTGCCAAGGAAACTTGGGAAAGTGAGAGTTCTCCCCACAGGAGTGTGATTGAGCATGTCGCCCTGATGCAAGATCGAATTGCACAGGTAATGCCCATCGTGAAGGAACATTTGGCCCAAGCGCAGTTGGCACAGCAGAGAGTGTACAACCGTGGAGCCAAGACCCGTACCTTTTCCCCAGGGGATAGGATATTGGTACTTGTCCCTACGGTTGAAAGTAAATTCCTTGCCAAATGGCAAGGCCCCTACGAGATAATGGAAAAAGTGAGCGAAGTGAATTACAAGGTCAGACAACCAGGAAGGCGAAAGCCCGAACAGATCTATCACGTTAATCTGTTGAAAGCCTGGAGGGATAGAGAGTCCCTAGTCGCAGACACTTGGTCACCAGCTCAAACTGGTTGCGTGATTCCTGAGGTTGGAATAGCAGCCACCTTGTCACAACCCCAACAACAGGAGGTTAAGGAGTTTGTGCTTCGCAACAAGGAGGTATTCTCTGAGCTGCCGGGACAAACATCTGGGGTAGAGCATGACATCATTACCCCGCCCGGTGAAAGGGTGAAGTTAAAACCCTATCGGATCCCAGAGGCTCGACGGGAGGCAATACGGGAGGAAGTACAGAAAATGCTGAACTTAGGGGTGATAGAGGAGTCCCAAAGTGATTGGTCTAGTCCCATCGTGTTGGTGCCTAAACCGGATGGGAGCTGGCGATTTTGTAACGATTTTCGTCAGTTGAACAAAGTTACAAAATTTGACACCTACCCCATGCCACGTATAGATGAGTTGATCGACCGGCTGGGAACAGCCCGATACATGACGACTCTTGACCTCACAAAAGGGTATTGGCAAATCCCCCTGGCCAAGTCGGCCAAAGAGAAAACCGCATTTGTAACCCCAGACGGGGCGTTCCAATATAAAAGAATGCCGTTCGGGTTACAGAATGCGCCGGCCACATTCCAGCGGAAAATGGACCAGATGCTGAGGCCCCATCGGAAGTATGCTGCGGCTTACCTGGATGACGTAATTGTCCATAGCACAGATTGGGCCTCACATCTGCCAAAAGTGCAAGCAGTCCTGGACTCTGTTCGGGAAGCGGGGTTTACGGCTAACCCCAAGAAGTGTACCATTGGGCAGGAGGAGGCCAAATATCTTGGGTACACCATTGGGAGGGGAGTAATAAAACCCCAACTCAACAAAGTCGAGGCCATCCAGAGTTGGCCACGTCCCAACAGCAAGAAGCAGGTACGAGCCTTTCTGGGAATCGCTGGGTATTATCGGCGATTTATTCCCCACTTTGCTTCTAAGGCTGTGCCCCTAACCAACCTGACGAAGGGGAAAGGGTCGGTCATGATTAAATGGACCCCCGAGGCTGAGGCAGCATTCCAATTCTTGAAACAAGCCTTATGTAGCCAGCCAGTGTTGTACTCACCCGACTTCTCTAAAGACTTTGTCGTACAAAGTGATGCGTCAGATGTGGGGTTAGGAGCAGTATTGTCCCAGGTCTGGAACGGGAAAGAGCACCCAGTCATTTACCTCAGCAGGAAGTTGAAGTCCCATGAGGTAAATTACGCCACCGTTGAAAAGGAGTGTTTAGCGGTGAAGTGGGCTCTAGATTCCCTTCGGTACTACCTGCTAGGTAGGCACTTTGACATGGTTACGGATCACGCTCCGTTAAAGTGGATGGCTCAAAACAAGGAAACAAATAGAAGAGTGAATAGGTGGTTCCTGGCCCTCCAGGAATTCAACTTCACAGTAAAGCATCGCCCTGGCGTTCAAATGGGGAATGTGGATGCTTTGTCTCGAGTACATGAATGCCTGATTGCTGGTGTTCCAACCCCGAGGTTAAAACAAGAGGGGGGGGGGTATGTGACAGCAGGAAGGTAAAGTCACCTGGTTGCATCCAGGGGGGTAGATATATTTCGCCCAGATTCAGGCTTTACGCCGACTTATACAACTAGGTGGAGAGTTGTATAAGGCTAGTGGGCTCATTGATGACTCATACCTCTAGGGAGAGTGTGGGGCGTCGTGCAGACAGAGATGAGGAGACCAGCTGAACCTTGTCAGCTCATTTAGGCCTCTATAAGAACTCCCAGCTTCATTAGATGTTAGCTCATGCCTGGAAGCAGACCTGTGTGGACTGTCTAGGGAGAGTGAACCCCTGTGCGGTGAGAAAAAGCCTGTGTGGCTATTTGCTTGGACATTTAAAACCAGGGACTTAGGGACTAGGACAGCACTAGGCTGATCCCAGTTGTTAGTTAGGAAACCTGTATGTTTAGTCAGAGGTCAACTTGACCAGGATTTATTTTGGTTATGTTTCTTTTGCTTTGCTGTGTTTTGTCACTGTAAATAGAAAATAAACCGCACCTTTTTTGATTTTGAAAACCACAACCTCCGTTTGCTGGGCCTGTTTTGTGTGGGGAGCCCATCCCGGGGGTCACACACACCCGCTGCCGAGCTAACCCCCTCACAATATATATATATATATATATATATGTGGTTGTACTCTTGATGCTAATAAATACTGTGTTTATTAGATCTGACTGGGAGCATCACTAGGATCACATCCCGATCAGCATGTCAACAGAGATGGTTATACAGCATTTCTGCTGCTAGGTGACCAGCTGGGGGCTCGGCTCTCTATAACCAATAGTGCCAGCCTTCCCCTGCATGCACCCATAATGTCACCAGCACAAAGTCCTAATAGACTGCCGCCGGTGCCAAGGAGACAGATGCCAGACCAGCGCTGTCAATAACAGGGACAGGACAGCTGGGGAACCCCACAGTGGCAGAACACCAGGGCCCGGTGGCAAGACAACCTTTGCAACCCTAATAGTTCTCCCACTGCTTTGGACCCTTATATTTTCTTGGTGTGCTGGTGACATATATCTCTTGTTTTCTGCCACCCTGGTGGGGCCCCAGTATAGTAGGAAGGGAGCTCACTACAGAACATGTGAAAGGGCCCGTTGTGGGACCGTAGTAAAGGGCCCGAGGATATATATATATTTGCATTTTATAGTTGGCCCCCCTACTTTTGTCCCTGTCCCCCCATGTGCCCCCCCTAAATATGAAAGCTGGAGACGCCACTGCGTGACTTTTCCCTGCGTTTTGACTTGGGGTGGCAGGGTTGTCTTTGGGGCATGTGGGGGAAGCTCACATGTGCGGTTCCTGTCATTTTCCTCCACAGTCATTTGATGCATGTATCTGTCGTTTCTTTTTTCTCCCCTTTTAGGACGTTAACGAGTTTTACGTTTGCATCAGAGTCTGTGTTTTCCTTTTCAGGTTGTTTCAGTAAGTGTCATGCATTTCCGTGTCGGGTCTTGGTGGCTGCATGAAACAAAGTTTTTCGTTCTGCACATGTCTAGAGTCTAGACTACTGGAGAGTTCCAAATCTGGAGCAGCTCTGCATGGGAGCCAATCAACTTCCAGGTTTTATTGTTAAATCCTAATTGAAGAAGCTGAAGCTGGAAGCTGATTGGCTCCCATGCCCAGTTTTAGTAAATCTCCTATGGGGTGAATATGAACTGTACACAGTGGGGCCCATTTATCGATGTTTTCACAAAACATTCGTATTTTTGTTGGGTGAAAAATGTGTGAATCTTCAGTGAATGAATCTCATCTCGTGATTGGTGAGTATTGGGAGGAAATTATTCTTATTCCTGCACTCCAGTGACAGAGCCGTTCATTCACTGGAAAGAATTAAAAACCTGAACAAAGCGACTATCAACAGAGAAGAACAGCTGTGACGCCATTTTGTTGTAGTCCTCTAGTTTGGGACTCATAGCAAAAAACAAAAGGCGCGCTGCAGCTACATCTACCCGGCGGGGAGACAGATATGTAAGTGTGATGGCGCTCTAGCGATCGCTGTTCTCTGCTTGCGGATTGGCCAAACGGTAAATTGAGTCCTTGGATAGACTGAGTGTGGTGGGCGGTTCCTTCTGTCATTGGCTGGAGTCGTTCGCGATCTGTTATTGGTCAGTAGTTGTTCGGACGCTCCGCCCTCTACATCTGACAGGTTCCGCTTTTTGAAAAGAGTGACGGGTGTGTGTGCGAGGCGGTGATAGGCTGGCGGGGACGTGACGTATGAGGACATGAAATTTTACGGCTTCCTATTGGTGGAGAAGTTTTTAGCTGACGGTGCCGGTCAGGAGTAGGTGAGTGAGGGGACAATGAGGGGTCCGGGGAGAGAGGAGAACACCGGGGGTGATACCGGGGAGAGCCGAGGACAGAGGCACCGGAAACTGCCCCAGGTGGTCCATGACATGATGTCCCAGTGAGGGAATCCCATCCCCCAACCGATATAATCGGCCATACATTGTACAGTCTCCACTATATGAGGACAGACCGTCCAATGTGAGGAGAAGGAGATTGTATGATCAGTGAGCTCAGTGTACAATCTGTGTGAGCAACCAATCAGAATACGAGCATCAAATCTTACAGTCAAATGCAGTGATTGTGGTGAGACTCCTCGGGGGCGGGCCTTGGGACTCCACAGTTAGTCATGTGACCCAACAACAGTCCTTCCCCTCTCTCTGACTTCCGGGATGTTCCTCCCCCTCTCCGACTTCCGGGACGTTCCTTCAATACCCCCCCCCCCCCCTTCAACTTTCCCCCAAAACATTCCTCCTGCCCGCCGTCGCCCGGGACGTTCTTCCTCATCTCCGTCGCCCGGGACGTTCTTCCTCCTCTCCGTCGCCCGGGACGTTCTTCCTCCTCTCCGTCGCCCGGGACGTTCTTCCTCCTCTCCGTCGCCCGGGACGTTCTTCCTCCTCTCCGTCGCCCCGGACGTTCTTCCTCCTCTCCGTCGCCCCGGACGTTCTTCCTCCTCTCCGTCGCCCGGGACGTTCTTCCTCCTCTCCGTCGCCCGGGACGTTCTTCCTCCTCTCCGTCGCCCGGGACGTTCTTCCTCCTCTCCGTCGCCCGGGACGTTCTTCCTCCTCTCCGTCGCCCGGGACGTTCTTCCTCCTCTCCGTCGCCCGGGACGTTCTTCCTCCTCTCCGTCGCCCGGGACGTTCTTCCTCCTCTCCGTCGCCCGGGACGTTCTTCCTCCTCTCCGTCGCCCGGGACGTTCTTCCTCCTCTCCGTCGCCCGGGACGTTCTTCCTCCTCTCCGTCGCCCGGGACGTTCTTCCTCCTCTCCGTCGCCCGGGACGTTCTTCCTCCTCTCCGTCGCCCGGGACGTTCTTCCTCCTCTCCGTCGCCCGGGACGTTCTTCCTCCTCTCCGTCGCCCGGGACGTTCTTCCTCCTCTCCGTCGCCCGGGACGTTCTTCCTCCTCTCCGTCGCCCGGGACGTTCTTCCTCCTCTCCGTCGCCCGGGACGTTCTACCTCCTCTCCGTCGCCCGGGACGTTCTACCTCCTCTCCGTCGCCCGGGACGTTCTACCTCCTCTCCGTCGCCCGGGACGTTCTTCCTCCTCTCCGTCGCCCGGGACGTTCTTCCTCCTCTCCGTCGCCCGGGACGTTCTTCCTCCTCTCCGTCGCCCGGGACGTTCTTCCTCCTCTCCGTCGCCCGGGACGTTCTTCCTCCTCTCCGTCGCCCGGGACGTTCTTCCTCCTCTCCGTCGCCCGGGACGTTCTTCCTCCTCTCCGTCGCCCCGGACGTTCTTCCTCCTCTCCGTCGCCCCGGACGTTCTTCCTCCTCTCCGTCGCCCCGGACGTTCTTCCTCCTCTCCGTCGCCCCGGACGTTCTTCCTCCTCTCCGTCGCCCCGGACGTTCTTCCTCCTCTCCGTCGCCCGGGACGTTCTTCCTCCTCTCCGTCGCCCGGGACGTTCTTCCTCCTCTCCGTCGCCCGGGACGTTCTTCCTCCTCTCCGTCGCCCGGGACGTTCTTCCTCCTCTCCGTCGCCCGGGACGTTCTTCCTCCTCTCCGTCGCCCGGGACGTTCTTCCTCCTCTCCGTCGCCCGGGACGTTCTTCCTCCTCTCCGTCGCCCGGGACGTTCTTCCTCCTCTCCGTCGCCCGGGACGTTCTTCCTCCTCTCCGTCGCCCGGGACGTTCTTCCTCCTCTCCGTCGCCCGGGACGTTCTTCCTCCTCTCCGTCGCCCGGGACGTTCTTCCTCCTCTCCGTCGCCCGGGACGTTCTTCCTCCTCTCCGTCGCCCGGGACGTTCTTCCTCCTCTCCGTCGCCCGGGACGTTCTTCCTCCTCTCCGTCGCCCGGGACGTTCTTCCTCCTCTCCGTCGCCCGGGACGTTCTTCCTCCTCTCCGTCGCCCGGGACGTTCTTCCTCCTCTCCGTCGCCCGGGACGTTCTTCCTCCTCTCCGTCGCCCGGGACGTTCTTCCTCCTCTCCGTCGCCCGGGACGTTCTTCCTCCTCTCCGTCGCCCGGGACGTTCTTCCTCCTCTCCGTCGCCCGGGACGTTCTTCCTCCTCTCCGTCGCCCGGGACGTTCTTCCTCCTCTCCGTCGCCCGGGACGTTCTTCCTCCTCTCCGTCGCCCGGGACGTTCTTCCTCCTCTCCGTCGCCCGGGACGTTCTTCCTCCTCTCCGTCGCCCGGGACGTTCTTCCTCCTCTCCGTCGCCCGGGACGTTCTTCCTCCTCTCCGTCGCCCGGGACGTTCTTCCTCCTCTCCGTCGCCCGGGACGTTCTTCCTCCTCTCCGTCGCCCGGGACGTTCTTCCTCCTCTCCGTCGCCCGGGACGTTCTTCCTCCTCTCCGTCGCCCGGGACGTTCTTCCTCCTCTCCGTCGCCCGGGACGTTCTTCCTCCTCTCCGTCGCCCGGGACGTTCTTCCTCCTCTCCGTCGCCCGGGACGTTCTTCCTCCTCTCCGTCGCCCGGGACGTTCTTCCTCCTCTCCGTCGCCCGGGACGTTCTTCCTCCTCTCCGTCGCCCGGGACGTTCTTCCTCCTCTCCGTCGCCCGGGACGTTCTTCCTCCTCTCCGTCGCCCGGGACGTTCTTCCTCCTCTCCGTCGCCCCGGACGTTCTTCCTCCTCTCCGTCGTCTGTGACGTTCCTCTTTGCTTTCATTGGACAGTGAGATTGTGTGGGGGCGGGGTGTATCGGGGAAGTTCCTTTCTCTGAACATTTCCTTTGTTGCTCCAGACAAATGTTGGCTCTGAAGTACAATTCTCCTGGTAAATGATGTCTGTAGAAAACACAAACAATCCATAACTGAGTTCTGTGATCTTGTCTCCTGCAGGTTGTCTGTTCCGTATATCTGTATCTGAGGTCTCCCCCCCCCCCCCCCCCTCCCCCCACACAATGGAGAAGGTGCGCTGCCCCGAGCATGGTGAGTGGGACCCGAGTCACCGATTATATAATGGAAGCGTCACATCAACCTTCTGATCTCCTTCATTTCTCCTCATAGGCTGTCTGTGCTTCCTGAAAACCGGAACCCGGGAAGGACCCAGCAAGGGGAAAAGCTTTTATATTTGCTCAGCCAATCGCACCACACCCTGCGCGTTCACCGTGCCCGCCGAGTACGTATCGAACTAAAACTAATACATTTCTGTATTGTACATCCAAGGGACACAGGGCAGACTTAAGTATCCTTACCATCAGGTTATACGTCAACTACAGGTGACTGGACACTGGCAAAAGAAGACAGGAAGTCCTCCCCTAGGCATAACCCCTCCCATACAGGAAGTCCTCTCTTCTATAACCCCTCCCATGCAGGAAGTTCTCCCCTATAGAACCCTCCCATGCAGGAAGTTCTCCCCTATAGAACCCTCCCATACAGGAAGTTCTCCCCTATATAACCCCTCCCCCATACAGGAAGTCCTCTTCTATATAACCCCTCCCATACAGGAAGTCCTCTTCTATATAACCCCTCCCATACAGGAAGTCCTCTTCTATATAACCCCTCCCATACAGGAAGTCCTCTTCTATATAACCCCTCCCATACAGGAAGTCCTCTTCTATATAACCCCTCCCATACAGGAAGTCCTCTTCTATATAACCCCTCCCATACAGGAAGTCCTCTCTTCTATATAACCCCTCCCATACAGGAAGTCCTCTCTTCTATAACCCCTCCCATACAGGAAGTTCTCTTCTATATAACCCTCCCATACAGGAAGTTCTCCCCTATATAACCCCTCCCATACAGGAAGTTCTCCCCTATATAACCCCTCCCATACAGGAAGTCCTCTCCTATATAACCCCTCCCATACAGGAAGTCCTCTCCTATATAACCCCTCCCATGCAGGAAGTTCTCTTCTATATAACCCCTCCCATGCAGGAAGTTCTCTTCTATATAACCCCTCCCATGCAGGAAGTCCTCTTCTGTATAACCCCTCCCATACAGGAAGTCCTCTTCTGTATAACCCCTCCCATACAGGAAGTCCTCGTCTGTATAACCCCTCCCATGCAGGAAGTTCTCCCCTATAGAACCCCTTCCATGCAGGAAGTTCTCTTCTATATAACCCTCCCATACAGGAAGTTTTCCCCTATATAACCCCTCCCATACATGAAGTCCTCTCCTATATAACCCCTCCCATACAGGAAGTCCTCTTCTATATAACCCCTCCCATACAGGAAGTCCTCTTCTATATAACCCCTCCCATACAGGAAGTCCTCTTCTATATAACCCCTCCCATACAGGAAGTCCTCTTCTATATAACCCCTCCCATACAGGAAGTCCTCTCTTCTATATAACCCCTCCCATACAGGAAGTCCTCTCTTCTATAACCCCTCCCATACAGGAAGTTCTCTTCTATATAACCCTCCCATACAGGAAGTTCTCCCCTATATAACCCCTCCCATACAGGAAGTCCTCTCCTATATAACCCCTCCCATACAGGAAGTCCTCTCCTATATAACCCCTCCCATACAGGAAGTCCTCTCCTATATAACCCCTCCCATGCAGGAAGTTCTCTTCTATATAACCCCTCCCATGCAGGAAGTTCTCTTCTATATAACCCCTCCCATGCAGGAAGTCCTCTTCTGTATAACCCCTCCCATACAGGAAGTCCTATTCTGTATAACCCCTCCCATACAGGAAGTCCTCGTCTGTATAACCCCTCCCATGCAGGAAGTTCTCCCCTATAGAACCCCTTCCATGCAGGAAGTTCTCTTCTATATAACCCTCCCATACAGGAAGTTTTCCCCTATATAACCCCTCCCATACATGAAGTCCTCTCCTATATAACCCCTCCCATACAGGAAGTCCTCTCCTATATAACCCCTCCCATACAGGAAGTCCTCTTCTATATAACCCCTCCCATGCAGAAAGTCCTCTTCTATATAACCCCTCCCATACAGGAAGTTCTCCCCTATAGAACCCCTCCCATGCAGGAAGTCCTCTTCTGTATAACCCCTCCCATACAGGAAGTCCTCTCTTCTATAACCCCTCCCATACAGGAAGTCCTCTCTTCTATAACCCCTCCCATACAGGAAGTTCTCCCCTATAGAACCCCTTCCATACAGGAAGTTCTCTTCTATATAACCCTCCCATACAGGAAGTTTTCCCCTATATAACCCCTCCCATACATGAAGTCCTCTCCTATATAACCCCTCCCATACAGGAAGTCCTCTTCTATATAACCCCTCCCATGCAGAAAGTCCTCTTCTATATAACCCCTCCCATACAGGAAGTTCTCCCCTATAGAACCCCTCCCATGCAGGAAGTCCTCTTCTGTATAACCCCTCCCATACAGGAAGTCCTCTCTTCTATAACCCCTCCCATACAGGAAGTCCTCTCTTCTATAACCCCTCCCATACAGGAAGTTCTCCCCTATAGAACCCCTTCCATACAGGAAGTTCTCTTCTATATAACCCTCCCATACAGGAAGTTTTCCCCTATATAACCCCTCCCATACATGAAGTCCTCTCCTATATAACCCCTCCCATACAGGAAGTCCTCTTCTATATAACCCCTCCCATGCAGAAAGTCCTCTTCTATATAACCCCTCCCATACAGGAAGTTCTCCCCTATAGAACCCCTCCCATACAGGAAGTTCTCCCCTATAGAACCCCTCCCATACAGGAAGTTCTCCCCTATAGAACCCCTCCCATACAGGAAGTTCTCCCCTATAGAACCCCTCCCATACAGGAAGTTCTCCCCTATAGAACCCCTCCCATACAGGAAGTCCTCTCCTATAGAACCCCTCCCATACAGGAAGTTCTCTCCTATATAACCTCTCCCATATAGGAAGTCTTCTCTATAACCCCTCCCATGCAGGAAGTTCTCCCCTATATAACCTCTCCCATATACAGGAAGTCCTCTCTTATAGAACCACTCCCCATAAGGAAGTCCTCTCCTAGGCATAACCCCTCCCATACAGGAAGTCCTCTCCCATATAACCACTCCCATGCAGAAAGTCCTCCCCCATATAACCACTCCCATGCAGGGAATTCTCCCCTATATAACCCCTCCCATGCAGGTTTTTTTTCCCCTATAGAACCCCTCCCCCATACAGGAAGTCCTCTCCTATAGGCACACCTAGAGACAGAGGGGTGTTGTGGGACACAATTAGAGGTGTTCTGGGACACATTTGTAGACATTGTGGGGCACATTTGTAGACACGGGGGGTGTTCTGGGAAGGAATTGGAAGCACTGGGGCATACTGGAAGACCTAGGGGGTGCATTAGGCACACTGAGAGGCGGTGATACACAGAATACATCTGGGGGGGTATGGAGGATACAGAGGACTGGAGGCCGGCACATGTTAGATTACTGCAGCAGGGGGGGGGCTCTATTTAGGGGTTGTGACCTTTTTGTGTGAACATCGGGCCATGCATTGCCTTTCTCTTTAAGCTGACTCCAATGACAGGTCCTGATTGGCTGTGGCGCAGATCAGGAGAACTGTCCCCTGATTGGCCGCGATATCTCCAGGACAAGAAATTGCGGCAAATCTGCCCAGTGGGATAAATACGGGAAAATAACCTTCCAAATTTGATCCAAAATTGAAATTCTTTATTTTTTATTTTATTTTTTATACATAAATATAGCTTTCATTACATTTCCAATAAGCGTATAAAAAGAATGACATTTGATACGCTAAATTTAAAACAAACAAAATTGAAAATAAAACACTTTAGCTTTCGATACACTTTGAGTTTTTAGTATTTGAACTTTGAGAACTTTGGGTTTCTTGTTCTTCTAATACTGATGAGTTGTGTGACCCCCTCCCCCGCTGTCTCTGTATTCAGCCTTCCCCCATCTCACTGTCTGCTGCATGAAGAACATCAGGTGGAGCTGCAGACGATGGTGAAGCAGGACTCCGGAGGTTACAGGTCAGACCCACATTTTCCTTCTCTTTATTGTTCCTTAAAGTGATTATGAGGGTTGTTTTATTAATTCATTTTTTATTGGATTAACATAATAAACATGTTCTACTTACCTGTTCTGTGCAATGGTAATACACAGAGCGGTGTCGTCTCCCCCCACTGGTGCTGTCCGCTCACCTCATCTCAGTTCCCCCCTCACCATTGGCATTGGTGTGGGCGAGCTTCTGAATAGGGCTGTGTGCGTCCATAGACACACACAGAGCGGTTTGGCCATGCCCTCCGCCCCCCTCCTCACAGGATTTGAGTGAGAGCAGCGGGAGCCTGTGAATTGAGGCCAGAGACGCCTGTGAAAGCACGAAGAGGGGATCGGTGCTACTGCACACAGGACAGCGCTGGATCAAGAGGGAAGTGTTTCGGGATGGGCGGACTGGTAATGGAAATTATTTTTCTCTGATCATCCATGGACCGACACGGCGTGTCTTACACTTTACACGTGTGGGTTATGTCCCTGCTTGCAGGAGAAGACCTAGGCAGAATGTTAAATGTTAAAACATTCCAGAACAAACCAGAGCTGAACAGCCCCGCCCAGGGGGGCGGTCCCTCCGGACATTACCCTCACACCTGCAGCTAGCAGGCCCCAGTTTTTTTCTGCCTAGCAGAAGGAGAAGACGTGGCTCTCTCAGGAGCCAGTCTCCTGGAAGATTTTACTTTTAATTTTTATTCCTTTGGGAATTTTATTATTTTATTTTTGAGACCTTCAATCAACTGTCGGCTGGGCAACAGGTTGGGTACACTAGTATCCTCGTAGTCTTCCCTGTCCGACCATCGAGCGTGCTGATCCTCGCCTTGTGTGCGTGAGACTCAGTTCACGACATACCCCATGGCTCCAGGGGTGGCCGGGTTCCTTTCATGCTCCCGCGGTCCTCTCAAGATCGAACAGTACCTACTGTATCTTTCGCGGTGGACCGGGCCGACAGCTACGCAGTACGACTCTGTGATAGGCCTGTCTGAAACTAGCCAGTGAGTCCCTCTATGGGCACCAGGGGTGTTCTCCAAGGTGCTTGCGGGACGGGTAAGTAGTCTCTCCTGCTGCAAGGTGAGTACATGCTGGCTGTGTTTCTGTGTGTGGGGGGTTCTCCCTGTCTCCCCCCTGTATGCTGCTCTCTGCACCCTGTTGTGCTGTTGTGCTGTGTGGGGATACTTGGGGGGTCACTCTGCCTTGGGGGGGCCGCTCCATGACTGTTATTTTAATTGGGAAGTGTTCTGGGGGACTGGCTGTGGTGTTTTCTGTGCGCCATTGGCGCGGTGTTTTATTTTTTAAAAATGCGCCATTGGCGGCCATTTTGGCTGAGGCTTAATACATAGTTAAACTGGTGCCCGGCGGCCATTTTCTTGTAGCCGCGGCACTTGCACTTTCGTTTTCGGCCTCTAGCAGCGCTGCTGTACGGCGCGGAATACACACATCCCCACAGATTCTTCACCTCAGGCTGCACCAGCGCGACTCATACAGCGCTACAGCACGACTCATACAGCGCTACAGCGCGGCTCATACAGCGGTCCCTAGGGGTGGTGAGTACTCCAGGTATCCCCTCCTCAGCCCCAGCACGGCCTGTGGGTGGGCTGTATTATTCACTATAATGGTGAATAAGGTCTCAGAGGGTGGCAATATTGGAGTCTGGTTCACCTGTTTTCTTCACATTGTTAGAGACAACTGGCAGTGCTCCTGCACCTGCGGTCCTTAGGGACCAGTTGTCGGCATTCCTGGAATCATTAATCTGACCAGGAGAAAGCAGTGTGTGAGCGCAAGGGAGCAAAAAAGCCCCTATCCCCACCTTTTTTCCACAAAGAAAAAAAAAAAAAAGGGGGGGGGGTAATGCGCTGATTCAGATATGGGCCTAGCCACTACCGCTCAGGACCCTAGCTCTGAATATATATTTGATGGTTTTGAACAGGACATTCCTTGCAAGGAAAACTCCAGTTCTGTGTCAGTAAATGACAGGGTGCTTGTTTTGTGAACTCATTGATGCAGTGAGGGACACTCGCAAGCTAAATGCTGCGGATGCAGAACCTCAGGCGGATGGTCTCCTCTGGTTCCTTGGGGCCGGGCCTTCTAAAAAGTGTTTTTTTTCAATATGTACCTTTCTTTGACCAGCTCACTGACAAGGTCTGGGGAAAAAGCCGCAGAAGTCTTTTATGGTCTCGCGGCGTTTGTCTATCAGATACCCCTTTTGAGGATGCCCTACTAAAAATGTGGGCTTCTCCCCCAGTGGTCGACCCTCCAGTCGCCCGGTTGAACAAGGCCACCATTCTCCCGGTGGAGGGGACTCCTGCATTTAAGGACCCCACTCACAGGAGGTCAGAAGTGGTGAGTAGAGCCATGTTTGCCTTGTTGGGGTCCGCCCTACGGCTTGTGGTAGCGGCGACCCTTGTGTCTCCAACACTTGCGGGATGGGCAACTGTACAGGAGCATGTTCTTCCTCCAGACACTATTGCTCTGGCCCACAAATGGTGCAGGGCCTGGTTTATGTGGCGACACCACGTTTGACGCGGCCCCTTATAACTCAGGGTATTGCGTGGTCTGATCTGGTTGAAATGCTGGTCTGCTGACCTAGCTTCTAAAAAGCCTCGGAAGGGTTTACCATTAAAAGGTGGTAGGTTTTTTCGGTGCTGCGCTGGATGACATCATCAAGGATGTCACGGGAGGTAAAAGCACTGTTCTTCCTCAGGCTGGCAAGGAGGCCGCTATAAGCAGGGTCCTTCCTTTCCAGAAAAAAGGGGATATTTTCGTCAGTCAACGGGGAGGCCCCCCCAGACTGACAGCGGTACGGCTGGTGGACACGAGCACCCCTGGGTGCGTATGCCGAACAAGCCGGCTCCCTAGCCCGCCTCCGCGTGAAGTCTTGCCCCCTCCCAACTCTGGGGTAGGGGGGACGACTTTGCAGGTCCACGGATCAATGGACCTCCCGGATCTCCTACTGGTGGGTGTGCGAGGTGATCCCCTCAGGTTACAGGATAGGTTCCGTTCCTAATACCAGACAGATTCTTCCCTCGAATCTTCCTCTCCTTCCTGCCCGTCGGGTGGCCCTATGGGGCCTATTCAGGTTTGAGGTCCGGAGTGATTGTGCCGGTTCCGTCACAGGAGAGGTTTCAGGGATTCTACTGGCCTATCTTGGACCTCCAGGTCCTGAATGCCTTCGTGAAGGTGCAAAAGTTCCGCATGGAATCCATTCGCACGGTGGTCAGTGCACTATGTCAAGGGGATTTTCTGGCGAACTTGGAATTCAAGGACGCCTACTTGTATGTTCCGATCTGCGCTTGCGATCGACGAAGTCCACTATCAATTTGTGGCTCTTCCTTTCGGCCTAGCCCCGGCGCCGAGGGTGTTCACTAAGGTGCTTGTGCCGGTTCTAGCTTGCTGAGACAGCAAGGCATTGCTGTCGTGGGCTATCTGGACGATCTTCTCAGAGCAGGAAATGGCTCAGTATTAGAAGACAGTGTGACTATCGTCAGTCAGACCCTCAGGGACTTCGGGTGGCTCCTAAACATTCAGGAGTCAGTCCGGGTCCCGACTCGAGATTTGGAGTATCTCGGTCTGATTCTGGACTCCTTGGAGGCAAAAGGTATTCCTACCTCCGGGGAAGCTACTGACACTTCAGTCTGCAGTACGGATGCTGACATCCCAAAAAATGGTTGTCAATCCGTTTTTTGCATGGGAATCCTGGGACTCATGGTGACCTCTTTCGAGGCCATTCCGTATGCCCAATCACACACCAGGGCATTGCAGAAGGAGATCTTGTTCCCTTGGGACAAACCCCCGTTGTCTTTGGATTTTCCGATCCAGGTGAGCCACCTGGTCAGGGCGTCCCCGACATGGAGTTTGGGTCCCGGCTCTTCGGTCCGGGAAGTCGTTCCTCCCCGTCCAATGGACGGTGTTCACTACAGACGCCAGCCTGAAGGGCTGGGGTGTAATCTGGGGAGTCCTGTTGGCCCAAGGGCTTGGACTCCGGACGAAGCCCGTTTGCCGATTAATGTTCTGGAAATACGGGCCATCAGACTGTGCCTCTCCTCGTGGTCTGAGAGATTGCAGGATCGTTCCATTAGGATCCTGTCGGACAAGTCACGGTGGTGGCGTATGTCGACCACCTCGAAGCTCAGCTGAGGCTTCCGAGGTCCCCCGTACCCTGAAGGGGGCTAAAAGAAGCGTGCCGGCTCTGTCAGCCGCTTACATTCCGGGCATAGAACTGGCGGACTATTGAGTTGCCAGACGTTGGACCGGGGAGAGTGGTCCTTGCACCCGGAGGTATTTCAACTCCTTTGCCACACAAACGGTGGGGCACGCCGGAGGTGGACCCGATGGCTTCTCGACTCAATTGTAAGTTGTCGATTTGTGGCCAGATCCAGGGATCCTTGGGCGGATGCATCAGAGGCGTCAGTGGCCCATGGGGTCATGATCACCTGATACACGTTTATCCTCCGCTGCAGTTGCTTCCTCGCCTGCTGCGCAGGGTGGCGACCGAGGGAATTCCGGTGATCCTCATTGCTCCGGATCGACCTCGGCTTCACTGGTACGCCGATCTGGTACGTCTCGTCGAGGCCGTTCCCTGATGGTTGCCAATAGGGAGGACTTTCTGTCTCAAAGTCATATATTTCATTCTGCCTTTACAGTCTCGGGCCTTAACGGCATGGCTGTTATAAGCCAGGTGTTGAGAGACCGAGGCTCTCGGACTCGGTCATTTCGTCCATATGAAGGACAAGGAAGTCTTCCTCCAGAACTATCTCTGTACCTGGAATAGCTTACATCGCCATGTGCGAAGAGCTGGACTGACATCCTCGGACGTATTCCGTCCTTAGAATCCTGCGTTTCCTACAGCATGGCGTGGCCCAAAGGCTCGCTTTGAGTATCATTTAGGGTCAGTTTCGGCCTTGGCCGCCTTCTTTCGGTGACCACTAGCGGGTCATTCCTTGGTTGGCACCCTTGTACAGGGGGTTCGCCATGGGCTCCCTCCTGTCGTGTCTCCTTTCCCCCCGTGGGATCGGAATTGGTACTCTCGGTTCTCCAGGAACCTCCTTTTGAGAATATCAGGGATATTCCCCTCTTCGCTTTGTCTCAGTGGGTGGCTCTTTTTAGTGGCAATCACTTCTGTTAGACGAGTATCTGAATTGGCGACCTTGTACTGCAAGTCGCCATATTTAGTCATCCATAAGGATAAGGCGGTGTTGCATCCGCGACTTTCTCTTTTGTCAAGGGTGATCTTGACCTTTCACCTAAAATGAGGACATTGTCCTCCCGTCCTAGTGTCCTCGCCCGTCGCATCCCAGAGTGCGCGCGGCACACTTTGAATGTGGTACGTGCCTTGCAGGTGTGCCTGTCTGCTGCTTCTATTCGGAAGTCTACTCTCTGTTTGACTGTCTCTGGTCAGAAACAGGGTCAAGCGGCTTCGTCTGCCACCTTTTTCTAGGTGGATCGGACAAACCGGCTTTCAAGCCTATACTCTCATGGGGCGGGCGCCTCCCTTCCCGGTTACGGCGCATTCCACCAGGGCAATTGGTGCTTCCTGGGTTTTCCGACATCAAGCGTCGGTTGCACAAGTGTGCAAGGCGGCGACCTGGTCGTCTGTTCATACCTTTTCTATGTTTTATAGGGTTGATGAGGCTGCATCTCCGGATGCTTCCTTCGGCCGCAAGGTGTTGCAGGCCGCTGTTTAAAGTGGCAACTCCTCCGTTGGGGAGCTCTGCCTTGTTTGGAGTGAAGTTTTTTGGGTTTTTCCATTTATACTGCTCCCATCCCTCTTGACACTGCTTTGGGACATCCCACGTGTAAAGTGTAAGAGACGCCGTGTCGGTCCATGGATGATAAGAGAAAATGGGATGTTTGTACTCACCGTAAAATCCATTTCTCTGACATCCATGGACCGACACGGCACCCACCCTTCCTTTAAGTTTGTGCTGCTTTGTTACGAACTGAGGCCTGCTAGCTGCAGGTGTGAGCGTAATGTCCGGAGGGACCGCCCCCCTGGGCGGGGCTGTTCAGCTGTGGTTTGTTCTGGAATGTTTTAACATTTAACATTCTGCCTAGGTCTTCTCCTGCAAGCAGGGACATCTACCCACGTGTAAAGTGTAAGAGACGCCGTGTCGGTCCATGGATGTCAGAGAAATGATTTTACGGTGAGTACAAAAATCCAATTTTTTACTTTAACCTTTTCCCGACCGCATGCTGTAGTTTTCCTGATACAGTGCGGGCTTGCTGCGCAGAATCCCGTGTGTGTATGTATGTGTGTGTGTGTGTGTGTGTATATATATATATATATATATATATATATATATATATATATATATGAAGGCTGGCCTGAGTTTGTAGGAGGAGTCGGGGGGTATTTAAACCCTCCCTCCTCCTTACTCCCACGGCCGGACCCTTCTTGTTTGTTTATGCGACGACGCTGTGTGTGACGTCTTCTTCAGGCGCCGGCTTCGTGCTCCACGAGGCTCCAAGGACTCAGCGCTTCTTTCACCAGCTCGGCTCGGCTTACAGCGATAGGAATCGCCTCCTCGCTCCACTCGGCCGTTTTCGGAAGGGGTCGTCTCCTCACTTTATCTCCGCTCGGCGGATCGTTGCAGGCCCTCGGTGTCACCTCGCTGGCGGTACAGGTATCGGTGGGGAGGGGGGGTGGTGTGTGCGGCAGCATCAGATCGATGGTAGGGGGGGGTGTGTTTTTGTTTGCTACACAGCATGTCGTCTGGGGGGGGGGGGAGGGGGGTGATGGTTGCTGCATCTGGTCATTGTCAGGAGGGGGTTGTTTTGCAGCTGCATTTCTTTGTTTTGCAGGGGGGGGTGTGTTGCTGCAGCTCATGTTGCAGGGGGGGGGGTGTACTGCCTGCATCATGCCTTCTGGCAGGGGGGGGGTTGGTTGCTGCAGCACATGCCATTTTTGTAGGGGGGGGGGGGGCGTTTGCACATCTGACAGTGCCACTCATCATGTGGGATTTTCGGTGGGCATGCCCACACACGGTGCAATTTCTGCACTAGGCTGCGTCACGTGACTTTTCCCTGCGTTTTGACTTGGGGTGGCAGGGTTGTCTTTGGGGCATGTGGGGGAAGCTCACATGTGCGGTTCCTGTCATTTTCCTCCACAGTCATTTGATGCATGTATCTGTCGTTTCTTTTTTCTCCCCTTTTAGGACGTTAACGAGTTTTACGTTTGCATCAGAGTCTGTGTTTTCCTTTTCAGGTTGTTTCAGTAAGTGTCATGCATTTCCGTGTCGGGTCTTGGTGGCTGGTCAGGGAGGGGGGGGAGGGTTGTAGTCCCACTGCGGGGTCACCCACCACGTTTGTGGGTGTCAACGGTTTGAGATGTTCGTTTTTAATTGACTTGGTCAGTGGCAAGCCTCCTCAACCGTTTGGGTTTTACGTTGTTTCTCTTCCATGCGTTACATGGTACGTTCATGCATGGCCTGACACGTTTTCAGGTCTCGTAGGGGGGTTCTGTTTGCTGGGCTTCATCTGTGACTTTGGTCCTTGTCCTGGGGTTCTGATTCGCTTTCAGTTCCAAATCGTTCGTTTTATTTCAGGGCTGCTAGGCGCCAGACGCAAGGTTTCTCGTTGGGTTGAGAATTCCCAGTGCAGGTAAGTCCGGGTTCTAGGCGTCATGCTCTCCTTTTCTCGTTTTCACTTGAGGGGCAATCGCCACTATGGTTACCTATTTCGTTAGGTCTTAGCGGGTTGAGTTGTTCGTTTTTAATTGACTTGGGGCAAGTCTCCTCACCCGTTGGCTCAATCTCTCGTTTTTAAATTGGTGGTATCTGTTATTTCTTTTAATCATTAGACCTGTCACGTTTCAGGTTCTGGGGGGCCTGAGTGTGCGTTGTTAATTTATCTGCGACCGCAGGTAACTCGGCCCTCTTAGTCGGGGGGGGGGGGGGGAGGGGGGTGATCATTCTGGAGCAGGTTAGGGTTGGTTAGGTTTAAAGAGGAGGTTGGGTGTTGGGGAGTTGGCGTTGTTGGTCTGTGGTGAGTTCTGCCAGGCTGTTTTCATTTGTTTCGATTGTTTTAGGTCATGTCTCAGGCAGCGGACATTGAGGATTTCGCCTCCGTTTCCCCTTCTTCAGCGAGGGGGTCAGTGCAGGGCGGCACACCTTCCTTGAGGTCCTGGACGGTTCCGAGGTTGATCGCGGAGTTGCGGCTCAGGGGCATCTCTCACTCGGCTTCAGCTCGCAAAGCAGAACTTTTTAGACTTTTGTTCCCCTCCTCGGCGAGTTCTGATGCGGAGCAGGTCACCCTGCGTGCCATGGCCGCATCCCTAACTCAGATCCACTCCACCCTCAGCTCTCTGGTGGGCTCTTTTCAAGATTTAAGGGCCAGAGTGGAGGTTCTGGAGGCTGATCCTGTTCCTGCTGTGGTGGATCTGGTTGTCCCTGGGGTCGCGGCAGGGCCCGAGGTCCCTGTGGTTCCTGGGCCTTCATTGTCAGGTACCAGTACCAGTGTCCCTTCCGTCACCCCAGCCCATTTCATTCCAGGGAACATCCGGAAAGACATCCTTGATGGGAAGGATGTCAACCTGGCATCCTTATTAATAGCCACTCACGATGTGGCTGACAATAAGTCGTATGCCTGTGGGGACGTTTCTGTCATCATCAAGTCCAGGGACCACAGGTTGAACCGCAAGCTCTCTATCCCCGAGTTCGTGTTGGCATTCAGCTTGTTCAGAGACATCATCTGCTCGGCGAGTCCCCATAGGAGAGAGGAGCTGGACCACTATCTTTATGTGGTGGTGGAGTTGGGTCACAAGTTTGGGGGTACGGCGTTTTATGATTACCACCGATCATTCTCCGCCAAAGCCGCCGCCTTGTTGGCCCAGCATCAGGTAGTGGCAGCCTGGGGCAGCGTAGATACGGAGCTGTTCTGCCGTCATTTTGCGGGGTTGAGGTCACCAGTCTGCGCCACCTGCCAGTCATCGTCGCACACGGCTTACTGGTGCCCCAACGCGGAACCTCCGGTTCTGCCAGGCACTTCCAGAGCCTTCCCCGCTTCACTACCAGCACCTACCCAGGCGGCTACCGTGGACAAATTGGGTCGGCCCATCCAGTATCTGGGGAGGTCACCTATTTGTAACAATTTTAACCACGGTGTGTGTAATTATAGTCAGTGCCGGTTGTTGCACATCTGCTCAGGCTGTTTCAGGGCCCATCCTAAATCATCCTGTTCGCTTAGGCAAGGCAAGCACAGCTGACTGAGCCGCGTCAACATTGGGTTTTTGCAGGACTGCTTGTCCTCTCACCCTTCCACTGAGCTATGCCCCTTTTTGGTGGAAGGTTTCACACGGGGCTTCCACACCGGGTTCATCACCTTGCCGTTGGTCACATTCGAGAGTCCCAACCTTAGGTCTTGTGAAGTGGATGTGGGGGCGGTGGACACCTTACTCCAGTCCGAACTTGACAAGGGGTTTGTCATCGGTCCTTTTTCCATGTCTCCATTTCAGTGTTGGAGGGTCAATCCGCTGGGGTTGGTCAAGGGGAAGTTTTCTAATAAATTAAGATTGATTTACGACTTGTCCGCCCCTCATTGCTCCGCTGTGCCTAGTCTTAATTCGTTAATCCCGTCTGAGGAGTTTTCCTTGAGATATGCTTCTGTAGACCAGGCCATCCAACAGATCATCAAGGTTGGGCGGGGGGCTTGGCTGTCCAAGGCAGACATAGCTGATGCTTTCAAACTCCTCCCGATCATGCCGTCACTCTGGCAGTGGCATGGGGTAAAGTGGAGAGGTTTGTACTATTTTGCCACCAGACTCACTTTCGGGTCCAAGAGTAGTCCATGGTTGTTTGATGTTTTCACCCAAGCTCTTGAATGGATTCTCATCCAAGTAGAGCATTGTCATGAGGTCATTCATTATCTGGATGACTTCCTCCTCATTGAGAGTCCTCAGCAAATCCCCACTGATTTGCAGAAGTTGCTGGCGGTTTTTTCGGCACTCAACGTGCCTCTGGCAACCAAGAAGTTGGAGGGCCCGACATCAGCACTCACCTTTTTAGGGATTGTCCTGGACACTGAATCCTTGCTGGCCAGGCTTCCGGCAGACAAACTTACCAGGATCAGGGAGTGTATCCATGCCTTTTCAGTCTCGCAGGTCTGTACCAGGGTGGAATTGTTGTCTCTCTTAGGCATGTTGAATTTCGCCATGCGGATCATTCCGCAGGGGAGATCCTTCATTTCCAGGTTGTTGGCATTGTTGCCAGCAGCCCCGGATTCAGATTCACGGGTCAAGCTGGATGCTGCGGCGTTGGCTGACCTTCGCATGTGGGACGAGTTCCTCCGGTGTTGGAATGGGGTCACCATGTTCATTCCGGTGGAGTCCAGTTCCTCCCCTCAGGTTGGAACTGACGCGGCAGCCACTGTGGGCTATGCGGCCATTTTTGGCACCCACTGGTTGGCAGGGCCTTGGCCAGATGACATGTTGGCCATCCCAGGGTTCACGGATTCATCTGCCTTATTTGAAATTTTTCCCATAGTGGCTGCAGCTTGGGTTTGGGGTAGTTCGTGGTCAGGGCAGACGGTGGTTTTCTCCACGGACAATCAAGCAGCCGTGGAGATTATCACCAAAGGCAGATCACGGTCCTTGGTCATCATGTCTTTCGTTCGTAGGTTAATTTGGTTATCCCTGCAATATCATTTTCACATCCAGTGTAAGTTCATCAGTGGGGTGGACAATGTGGCGGCTGATGCGCTGTCCCTGCTTAACTTTTCGTCATTTTACCAGCAGGTCCCGAATGCCGACGCATGTGCCACGCCGTCCCCGCAGGCTTCCCTTCTGATGCTGGATTAAACTCCCATTGGCTGGAGGCGGCAGCCTTAGTCGGGGCGTCATTGTCGGTCAACACTAGGAAGGCTTACACCTCAGCTTGGAAGTCCTTTCAGGTTTTCCAGGCACAGCACCCGTGTGATAACTGCCCTGATGTCCGTTACTTGTTGGCTTTTGTTGCTTACTGTCATACCAAACTCAGGTTGTCTCATGGCACCATCAAAACATATCTGGCCGGGGTTCAGCACCATTTGTCCTTGCAGGATCCAAATCGGCTCTCCATTTTCTCTGCCCATGCCATCAAGGCTGTTTTGAGGGGCATCCGGAGGAGTTGTCCTCCGACCACCATCTGCAGACTCCCGGTCACGGGGCATATTTTCCGGAGTATGTCTGGTTTGCTGGATGTGCTGCCTTTTGGGAGGCTTCTCAGCATGGTGCTCAAGGCTGCCATTTACCTGGCTTTCTTTGGGTTCCTCAGGCCAGGTGAGTTTTCCCGTTCCGGGCCTGGTTCCCGGACCCTCACGAGAGGACAACTGGTCAGGCATCCGAACCGTTACATTTTACACCTATCAGCTTGCAAGACTCAGCAGTTCGGGGCTGGCACGGATGTTTCGTTTTTCAAGACCGGCGGTGCGTGGTGCCCGGTGTTGGTGTTGGATCAGCTTATGGTGCTGATCGGCGACAAACCCAGGGACAGTCCCTTGCTTCCTTTCCCGGTGGCTCCCCTCACAGCATCACAGTTCTCCAAACACTGCCGCACGTTGTGGTCCAACCTGGGTTTGAACCCGGCTACTCTGTCGGGTCACTCATTTAGGATTGGGGCGGCCTCTGCGGCTTCACGCCAGGGGATCCCTGCTCATGTCATCAGGAAGTTGGGGAGGTGGAATTCAACTTGTTTCAGCAGATACATACCGGATCCTCAGGTGGAGATGGCTCGTGCGTTCATGCATCTGACTGATTGATGTTTTGTTACGGCAATAAAATCTGTTACTACTCACTCTAGTGTCCTCTTTTTTGGCCCCTTTTAGGCATACCGACCACGTGACCTTTGGCACACTCCAGGTCTTGTTCATATGTCATTCTCCACGTTCGTTACCCATGTCTCACGCAGAGACTCTGAGTACAAATATGTGTGTGTGTGTGTGTGTGTGTGTGTATATATGTGTGTGTATATATTATATATACTCTCACAAAAGTAAGTACACCCCTCGGTCACATTTGTGTAAATCTTTTCATGTGACAACACTGAAGAAATGACACTTTGCTACAATGTAAAGTAGTGAGTGTACAGCTTGTATAACGGTGTAAATTTCCTCTCCCCTCAAAATAACTCAACACACAGCCATTAATGTCTAAACCGCTGGCAACAAAAGTCAGTACACCCCTAAGTGAAAATCTCCAAATTGGGCCCAATTAGCCATTTTCCCTCCCCGGTGTCATGTGACTCATTAGTGTTACAAGGTCTCAGGTGTGAATGGGGAGCAGGTGTGATAAATTTGGTGTTATCGCTCTCACTCTCTCATACTGGTCACTTTTGTTGCCATCGGTTTAGACATTAATGGCTGTGTGAGTTATTTTGAGGGGACAGGAAATTTACACCGTTATACAAGCTGTACACTCCTCCCCCCTGTGTACACTCACTACTTTACATTGTAGCCAAGTGTCATTTCTTCAGTGTTGTCACATGAAAAGATTTACACAAATGTGACTGAGGGGTGTACTTACTTTTGTCAGATACTGTATGTATGTGTGTACCCCCTATATATATATATATATATATATATATTATATAAATTTTGTGTGTGTATGAGATTTTGCATTTCCGGGTAGGGAGTGAGTGCCCACCCACCTGGCTGTGCTGTCGCTGACCAGCGCATGCCAATCAGCGGTTTCCGGCCGGGAACCGCTGATCAGTGGAGCAAGTGACGGGAGAGAGCTGTGTGTAAGTAAACAACACAGAGCTCTCTTCTGACATCAGCGATGTGCAAAGCAGGGAATAAAAACCAACACCTCCATTAGTAAAAGCACCGCACAGTAAACACTTTACACATTATTTGGCACACATTTAACCCTTCGATCACCCGAGATGTTAACCCCTTCCCAGCCAGTGTCGTTAGTACAGTGACAGTGCATATTGTTATCACTGTATTAGTGTCACTGGAGGTGGCAGTTAGCCAGTTCCTATAAAGTGTCAATTAGTGTCAGATTGTCCGCTGTACTATGGCAGTCCTGCTATAAGTCGTTGATCACCGCCATTTGTAGTATAAAATAAATTGGATAAAAATTCCAGTATATGTCCCATAGTTTGTAGACTTTTTTATAATTTCCACGCAAACCAATCAATATCCACTTATTGGGATTTTGTTTTTACCAAAGACTTGTCGCAGAATTCATTTTAGGTCTAAATTTCTGAAGAAATTTAGATTTTATTTATTTTTATTTATTTTTTTTATTTTTATTTTTATTGGATGTGTTTTATAACAAAGTAAAACATATATTTTTTTTTTTTTCATAATTTATGCTCTTTTTCATATACACCAAAGGAAAGCTCTATATCTGTGGGGGAAAAAATGATAAACTTTGTGTACAGTGTTACATGACCGCGCAATTACCAGTTAAAGTAGTGCAGTGCTGAATAGCAAAAAAAAAAAAAGGCCTGGTCATGAAGGGGGTAAAACCTTCCTAAAGTGGTAAGAAAGAAAGAATGCATTAACCACTTCCCACCCGCGCTTCAGCGGAATGACGGCTACAGCGCCGTCTTGCTTTGCCGGGAGGACGTCATACAACGTCTTCCTGTGCTCAAGCGCCCCCCGCGGTTTATCCCAGCTCAGACTCGGCTGATCACAGATCGGGGTAAGGGCCAATCACAGCGGCCCTTTACCATGTGATCAGCTGTGTCCAATGACAACTGATCACGATGTAAACAGAAGCCGGTTTCCAGCATTCCTTTCCTCGCGCCGTCAGCATGAGGAGAGGAGAGCCGATAACCAGCTTCTGTTATAAAGGGACATCAACGCTGATTATTAGTGCAGTCCCAACAGTGCCCATCGGTGCCACCTCATCAGTGCCCACCAGTGCAGCCTATTAGTGGCGATAACCAGCTTTTGTTATAAAGGGACATCTACACTGATTATCAGTGCCACCTATCTGCCGCCCCATCAGTGCTGCCTATTGGTGCCCATCAGTTCAGCCTATCAGAGCACATCAATGCTGCCTCATCGGTGTCGCCTCATCAGTGCCCATCGGTGCCACCTATCAATGCCGATAACCGGCTTCTGTTATAAAGGGACATCTACACTCAGTATCAGTGAAGGAGAAAAATTACCTGTTTGCAAAATTTTGACAAACTATGAAAAATGTCTTTTTTGTTTTTTCTAAATTTTTCTTCTTTCTTTTTTTTGGTTTATTTAGCAAAAAGTAAACCCCCCCTCCCCCCAGAGGTGAATAAATACCGCCAAAAGAAAGCTCTATTTGTGTGAACAAAATTGATAAAAAATGCAATTGGTGCACAGTGTTACACGACCGCGCAATTGTCATTCAAAGTGTGACTGCTGAAAATTTGGCCTGGGCAGGAAGGGGGCAAACTGCCCGGTATTGAAGGGGTTAAGGTAAAAAAAATATATATATATATTATTTTTTTTTTGTCTTTTTAGAACCACTTCAAGACCCCAAATCCACTCAGATGAAGACTGATAAGGAAGGGAGGAGCAGTAGGCAAAGTGCTGCCACTCCCAGAAGCCAATTCTAGATTAGGGTGCCCCCACTTTTCTTTGGGCATTTTTTGGGGGGTTTATTGTATATTTAGGAAGGTGGCTTTAGGCCAAAGCTTACAAAGATGCTTTCAGGGTCTCCCAGCAGCGGTTTGTGATGTTATCGGCGGTATTTGTAGGGTGACGTTCTCCTGACTGCTGTAATCGCTCTCTCTGCAGGTTGTATTATCGCTGCACCAAGAGTAAGAATGACGGCAAGAAGTATTGTGGGAATATTCCATGGCAGGTAATGTAGATATATTGCTGGGGTGGGTGCTGTAACTAACACGGTTTTGGTTGAACTGGATAGACTTTGTCTTTTTTCAACCTGACTAACTATGTAACTGTATATGATTATTGGATATCTGAGTGTAAGACTTGGACATACAGTGGAACCTCGGATTACAAGCATAATCCGTTCCAGGAGAATGCTCGTAATCCAAAGCACTTGCATATCAAAGCGAGTTTCGCCATAGAAGTCAATAGAAACAAAAATAATTTGTTCCGCTTTGACTTCAATGGCATGCAATACCGCATGTGGCCAGAGGTGAGGGGCGCTGGACAGTTCGGCAGACCTCGGAAACACCCGGGAACAGAGTATTTCCGAGAGATTCCAAGTATTTCTGAATGGCTCCGAACCGTTCCGAGTGTCACTTGCGCCCCCCGCACCTCTGGCCAGATGCGGTACTGCACACCCCATTGGCTTGAATTCTGCTTGTTTTGCGAGACAACACTCGCAGACCGAGTCCGAATTTAAAAAAAAAAGTTGCTCGTCTTTCAAAATGCTCGTTAACCGCGTTACTCGCAAACCGAGGTTCCACTGTACATTCTTGGCTGCCTCTATTTAATCCCCCCCCCCCCCCCCATCTATGCTAAACGGCATAGATGGACAAATCACTTCTGTCGCTTATTGTAGCCACTAGTGCTGGCTGTCAGAATACACCAAGAGTGGTGGCTTGTGATTGGCTGACAATTTGCTGGCTGGATTTTCAGATCAAAGGAAGTTGGGTGAGAATGGTGCCAGCAGTGCAGCCCACGGCGTGAATTTTTGCTGGTCCATCGGCAACCAGCCGACATTCGCTCTGTGAAAGACCAACCCAAAGACTTTAGTGCTTTTGTAAATATTAGTCGCACCCACAGTAATGAAAAAGCATTTTATAACTGTTTGCATTTAGGCCTTGAAAGCATTGCACTATTAGTGGGTGCGATGTTTTGGCTTCCGCAGACTCTTCTCCCAGGCTGAGAGCCGTACCGAGGTACAGACCTTCAGTTATGGAAGTACAGGAAGGACTGTGTGTTATGGTCACTGTGTCCAGCTCCAGTGTAGGGGAATGACTGTAAAGTAAGCCATAAATTATGTGATTTTGTTTCCTGCAACCACAGGTGGCAGCAAAGAGAATTGCTCAATTCCCCCATCAACACAGTTAGTGTTTATAGGGGTATGCCTCCTGCGGTGCTATTGTGTTCTGCCAGCTGGAAACCTTCCCTGCTGGCAGAACACAATGATTACTGCTGGCGGCTACAGCCCCTGACAAATGTCAAATGTTGGTTAACTTCAATCCAACCAGCCTGACCATACAGGGATCGAATCTTGGCTGGTCCCTGCTGAACTGGCTGGCATTCAGTCCATCTATGGCCGACTTATGTTTTCCTGAAAATGTGCTCGGGGCATACTGACAGACAATTTTTAAAGCCCAGCCTCCTTACGGGACGGCGCCCAGCATGAAGAGACAGCATGCACAGGTACAAGATCAGTGAAGAGGAAGGAGGAGGGAGCGGGTGCACTCTGCAGAGGAAAGAGGAGGGAGCGGGCGCATTATCCGGAGGAAGAAGGAGGCGCACTGTGCAGAGGAAGAAGGAGGGAGCGGGCGCACTGTGCAGAGGAAGGAGGGGGGAGCGGGCGCACTGTGCAGAGGAAGGAGGGGGGAGCGGGCGCACTGTGCAGAGGAAGGAGGGGGGAGCGGGCGCACTGTGCAGAGGAGGGAGCGGGCGCACTGTGCAGAGGAGGGAGCGGACGCACTGTGCAGAGGAAAGAGGAGGGAGCGGGCGCATTATCCGGAGGAAGAAGGAGGGAGGGGGCGCACTGTGCAGAGGAAGAAGGAGGGAGCGGGCGCACTGTGCAGAGGAAGGAGGGGGGAGCGGGCGCACTGTGCAGAGGAAGGAGGGGGGAGCGGGCGCACTGTGCAGAGGAAGGAGGGGGGAGCGGGCGCACTGTGCAGAGGAAGGAGGGGGGAGCGGGCGCACTGTGCAGAGGAGGGAGCGGGCGCACTGTGCAGAGGAGGGAGCGGGCGCACTGTGCAGAGGAGGGAGCGGGCGCACTGTGCAGAGGAGGGAGCGGGCGCACTGTGCAGAGGAGGGAGCGGGCGCACTGTGCAGAGGAGGGAGCGGGCGCACTGTGCAGAGGAGGGAGATGGGAGCGGGCGCACTGTGCAGAGGAAGGAGGGGGGAGCGGTCGCACTGTGCAGAGGAAGGAGGGGGGAGCGGTCGCACTGTGCAGAGGAAGGAGGGGGGAGCGGGCGCACTGTGCAGAGGAAGGAGGGGGGAGCGGGCGCACTGTGCAGAGGAAGGAAGGGGGAGCGGGCGCACTGTGCAGAGGAAGGAGGGGGGAGCGGGCGCACTGCAGAGGAAGAAGGAGGGAGCGGGCGCACTGGGCAGAGGAGGGAGCGGGCGCACTGTGCAGAGGAAGGAGGGGGGAGCTGGCGCACTGTGCAGAGGAAGGAGGGGGGAGCGGGCGCACTGTGCAGAGGAAGGAGGGGGGAGCGGGCGCACTGTGCAGAGGAAGGAGGGGGGAGCGGTCGCACTGTGCAAAGGAAGGAGCGGGCAGAGTCCCATGTACCGTGTGGGCGGAGCAATGCACAAGCGTGCAAAATTTTAAGCAGAACTGAGGCAGAAGAAGCACCCTGCTGTCTGGTAAGGGTGCATTTGCAACTGTTATTTTGGGGTCATATATGCTCCCATGTTGCATGTTGCACCCTAACCATGAAAAAGTGGACTTTGCCTTTAAGAGTAATGTTCTAACAGATAATAAAACGTTGTCTCTGCCCTTTCCTCCTCCATCTCACATCTTTTCTCTCTCTCCGTTCTCCTACAGGAAGTGAGGCAGAAGCCGGTTCTCAGGCCTGAGCTCCTGTTGGAACATTCTGATAAACCTCAGAGGAATCCCTTTAGAGTCCTCAATGAGGGTCCCTTACATACAACATGGAAAGAGATCAGCGTGGACAAAAATCACCAGAGGGAGGAAGTGAGACCCCCTGATCAGGACAGGAAGCCCAGCGATGATCAGAGGAGGAAGAATGAAGATGGGAGGAGATCAGATCAGGAGGAGAAGCAGCATGGTGATAGGAAGGATCGGGACAAAAGTCATAGCGATAGGAAGACTGAGAAGGAAAAGAACCGAGAGAGCAAGAGACTGGATAATGAGAAGAAAGACGGTCCAGAGAGGAGGACCAGCGATGGTCAGGAGAAGGTCAACAGGGGTGGTGAAGAGAGACAGAGAGGTGAGAGCCAATCCGATCAGGAGAAGATCGGTGCCAATAGAAAGTCTGATCAGAAGCTTAATACCAATATTGATCAGAAGATTGGTACTGATAGGAAATCTGATCAGAAGAGTCACACCGAGAGGAAGTCTGATCAGAAGATTATTTCCAATACTGATCAGAAGATTGGTACTGATAGGAAGTCTGATCAGAAGAGTCACACCGAGAGGAAGTCTGATCAGAAGATTATTACCAATATTGATCAGAAGAGTCGCACCGAGAGGAAGTCTGATCAGAAGATTATTTCCAATACTGATCAGAAGATTGGTACTGATAGGAAGTCTGATCAGAAGATTATTACCAATATTGATCAGAAGAGTCACACCGAGAGGAAGTCTGATCAGAAGATTATTACCAATACTGATCAGAAGATTATTACCAATATTGATCAGAAGATTGGTACTGATAGGAAGTCTGATCAGAAGAGTCACACCGAGAGGAAGTCTGATCAGAAGATTATTACCAATATTGATCAGAAGAGTCACACCGAGAGGAAGTCTGATCAGAAGAAGACTTGTTCCGATAAGAAGCCGGATCCAGGGAGGCAGACGAATAAATTCCAGGCTCTGCCCATGTGGCAGAGCTCAGAGCAGAACTCCAATCCTGGTGGAAATCCTGAGATTTTGGTGAACGGGAGCCTAGATGAGGAGCCGGCCTGCTTTCAGGGCTGGAGGGAGAAGAAGCTTCCATCTGGGCTGAAAATCAAGAAGCCGTCTTCTTCAGACATAAGAGGGACCGACCTTCAGGACAGACAAGAAGGGGCCCATCGGCCAGAGTCTGGAAATAAAGTACAAAATCCCACACCGGGTGAGGAGATGAAGAAACCGGATTGGCGGAGGGAGCCTGGCCACCAGGAATCGGTGTTCAGTAAAGACCGCGGCTCTCAGCCTGGTGATGAAGAGGACCGGTCACCGGGTGATGGGAAGGCTGAGCCATCCAGGTTGTGTTCTAATGAGGGGAAGGGCGGTGAGGATCAGAAGATCAGTCCGGAGAGTGATGAGGATGATCTGGTCTTTGTGAGCTCTCAGCCTGGAAAGACTAAATCTACAGTCCAGAGCAGAATCACTTCCTTCCCTGGATTCCTCCCGAAGAGCGAGACTCAGAACTCCACCGGCCTCCGCTCGCTCTTCACAGCTCAGCTCCAGCAGAAGAAGGTGAGTGACGCCCCCACTGGAGGCCCTTTTCTATAGGATGGGATGAACATTGACAAGCATTGGGGGGAGATTTACTAAAACTGGGGAGTGCAGAATCTGGTGCAGCTCTGCATGGGGGCCAATCAGCTTCTAACTTCAGCTTCTTCAATGAAACTTTGATGTAAAATCCTGGAAGCTGATTGGTTTCTGTGCAGAGCTGCACCAGATTTTGCACTCTCCGGTTTTGGAAAATCAACCCCCATAGCGTTGTCCCTTCTTAACCCTTTCAATACCGGGGGGGGGAACTTTCACCCCCTTCCTGCCCAGGCCATTTTTTAGCTTTCAGCGCTGTCGCACTTTGAATGACAATTGCGCGGTCATGCAACACTGTATCCATATGAAACTTTTATCATTTTTTCCCCACAAATAGAGATTTATGTTGGTGGTATTTGATCACCTCGGCGGTTTCTATTTTTTGCGCTATAAACAAAAGAAGAGGGACAAGTTTGAAAAAAAAACACAATATTTTAAACTTTTTGCTATAATAAATATTATTATTTTTTTCCCTCCGTTTAGGCCGATACGTATTCTTCTACATATTTTTGGTAAAAAAAAAAAACGCAATAAGCATATATTTTTTGGTTTGCGCAAAAGTTATAGCGTCTACAAAAAAGGGGGTCGTTTTATAGCATTTTAATTTTTTTTTTTTATTTTTTTTTTTACTAGTAATAGCGGCGATCAGCAATTATTTATTTTATTTTTTTTTTCCGTGACTGCGATATTACGGTGGACACATCGGACACTTTTGACACGTTTTTGGGACCAATCACATTTATACAGTGATTAGTGCTATAAATATGCACTGATTACTGTATAAATGTGACTGGCAGGGAAGGGGGTTAACACTAGGGGGCGATCAAGGGGTTAAATGTGTTCCCTAGGGAGTTATTCTTACTGTGTGGGGGAGGGGACTGACTGGGGGAGGTGACTGATCTGTATCCGTATGTACAAGGAACACCGCATCGGTCTCCTCTCTCCCTGACAGAATGTGGATTTCTGTGTTTACACACAGAGATCCACGATCCTGCTCAGTTACTGGACAATCGCGGGTGCCCCAGCGGCCATCCCGGCTGCCAGGCACGACATCGGGTCCCCAGTGAGGCGGTGGGCGGCGGTGCGTGTGCGCCCCCTAGTGGCTCGGGAGGGTGTGACGTCATATGACGTCCGCCCAGAACGAGAGGCTCTTCGTCCCGCCGTCATTTGGCGGCGGGCGGTAGAGAAGTGATTAAAGCTGAACTCTAACTTTGCTGCTTTTTCTTTCTCGTACATCACGGGACACAGAGCGACATAGTCATTACTAATGGGTTATATAGATACCGTCAGGTGCTGGCACTGGCAACTTCCAAAACCGGAAGTACCCTCCCCTATATAAGCCCCTCCCATCCGGGAGCACCTCAGTTTTTTGCCAGTGTCTAAGGTGTTGGCCAAGAAGAAACATGTGTTTTTCACTGAGCTTGCGTACAGGTTCTTTTGGGCCTCAGTAAGCTATTCCGGATCCGACCAAAAAAGCTTCATAGCTAAACGGTCGGTACCCGGGCCTTGCAGAGAAGAGCAAGGTTTTGCCTGTAATGCTTCTCTTAGGAGAGCTGGACCCTGGGATCCAGAGCTCTGGTCATACCCACGACCAAGATGTTTTCTGTGCAGGGTGCTATACAGGTCCAGGGGAGTGGAATCCTTGGGAACCCGGTCCCTGAAGGTTTAATTACAATGCCTGCCGTGATAGGTGAAGTTTGGGCTTTTGTGGACCAAACAAAGTCCTGCGGCGGGGAACAGGTAAGTGGGGGCCCCCCAGGAACTTGGTTCTATTGGGGGACCCCCAAGCCTAATTTGTCTTTCTGTCTGTTACCTAATGGTATTCCCGCAAAATTCTGTGCATGCCTGTAACTACTAAAAGAATGTAATAATTTTTAATGGTGGTCAAGGAAAAAAAAAAAAAAAAAATTTTTTTATATATATTTAAGATATTAGACTGCGGTACCTGTGTTTGTCCACTAGAGGCCGCTGTGGAATGTTTTCTTGTCATGTGGACTAGTTTCTTCTCAGCAGAGCAAGTCCAGGCAGATAGTGAGTTCTCTTATGGGAAACTGCTTCCTCTGCCATGTTGCAATGCTCGTCCATCCCCCGGCCTGCGGCAAAGAGGGGCCCTGGCTCTTGTCCCTAGTCTCCATTTTTCAAAATTAGCGCCGAAGGCGCACGTGGCCGTGCGCGTGCACGCGCCTCTATATATAGAGGTGAGCCAGGAAAGGGGGCGGAGCCTGGGGGATGACGCTCTGTGTGCGCCGCAGCGCTTCTGCGCATGTGCGGGCGTCCCAGCATGTAAAAACCACAGTTTTGTGTGGTGAGCTGGCTATGAAGTACAGAGACAGAGCTGGCAACATTTAAAAAAAGGGCATACAGCAAGCGGTTGATACAGGCATCCCCTAGAAAGGCACATTAGTAGACACCAACTGTGATATAGCAGCAATTGTGCTAGACTATTCTCAGCTTTAGGCTTAGGAATATGCCGTCCAGAAGCTCCGGAACTGAATCTTCCAGGAAGCGAAGGGGGTCTCATCGGGCTCGGAGGATCTTGGGCATACTTCTGCTGCACCAGTCTCCCCTGAAGTTCAGAGGTAAGTGACCGTAGAGACCCCGCAGGGGTACTTGGTACTGTGGCTGTCCTCAGTTCACCTGCTCCTGTGTATGTAACAGAGGAGGTTTTTTCCTCAGCTCTGGGAGGATTAGAGAGAGATTGTCAACATTTATCGCTGCCTCCCTGTCAGGGAAAGCACACCCGATCTCCGTCTCCTCCTTCAGAGTGCCTGTTAGCAGAGCAACAGTCCCATACAGGGATCGACCTGCCTGAAGGGGATCAGGATGAGGTTGATTCTGTTATAGAGGAATCAACAGTGGGGGAACCTTTTCTCAGCATCTCAAGCTGAAAGATTATGGGTTCAGTCTTTGACTAACATGGTCCGATCAGCATTTAAAAATGCACCTTGCGGAACCATCAACCACTACTGTATCCTCGTTGGGGTCGCTAGAAGCCCCCAGACTGTTTGTTCTTTTCCACGTCACCCTTTACTGAAAGGGCTCATTTACCAGGATTGGGAACGTCCTGAGAAAATATTTATTCCCCCAAGAGATTTCCGGTGGTCTATCCCATGGAGGATAAGTTCATCAAAAAAAAAAAAAATGGAAGGTCCCTACAGTGGACGCAGCCATCTCTTGTATGTATAAATCACTGACATGTCCAGTGGATAATGTCCAAATGTTCAAGAACCCAATAGATAAAAGATTGGAGTCCTTATGAAAATCTGCTTGGTGATACAACCAGCAGTAGCAGCTATTGGGGTCTGCTAAGCAGTGAAGGATCAGTTGAAACAGGTCTTGAGGGACTTGACAGATCAGCAGGCTTTGCCCTAGCTGATCTACCTAGAGCCTTAGGCTTTGCGGTTGACGCCATAAAGGATTCAGTCCATCAGGCCTCCCGCCTTACGCTGTCTATAGTACATATGCGTAGGCTCCTATGGCTCAGAAACTGGTCTGCTGAAGCTCCCTGTAAAGAATGGCTGGTTAGCGTCCCATTTCATGGTGAACGCTTATTCAGGGAAAACCTGGACAAATATATCCAGAAAATTTCCAGCGGTAAAAATACGCTCTTGCCGGTTAAAAACAGAGTTAGAGGTCCCTCTTTAAGAGGCCTGCTTCTCCAGTCCCTGGGGCATCGGCTGTGTAACAGTTCCGACGGCCTCCTCGGTCAAATCCCGGGGGTAAAAAACAGGGACAGTAGCAGGGTAATGAGAAACCCTGGGTCAGGGGAGGTACAAAACCTCCCCCAAAGTTAAATTCATTGAAGCCCCCACTCAGTCGGGTGGGGGGAGGACTCCAGTTGTTCGCAAGAGACCTGGCGGGACACGATCAAGACAGATAGGTGCTCTCCGCAGTAGGTTTGGGATACAGTTTGGAGTTAAGACTCTCCTCCTTCCCATTTTTAAGGTCAAACGTGCCAAGGGATCCCCGGAAGAGAGAGTCCCTCCTGTTGGCACTAGAACAACTATTGCTCCAAGGAGTAATTATGGAGGTTCCCCTGGAAGAATGAGGGTTCGGGTTTTACTCAAACCTCTTTACAGTCCCGAAGCAAATGCGGACGGGAGGCCCATATTAATTCTAAAAGGGCTATACAAATTCCTGTATATCAGGACTTTCCGATGGAGTCGATCCGATCGGTGGCCACTGCCCTACAAGGGGAGGATTGGTTAGCCGCGATCGACATCAAAGATGCTTATTTGCACATTCCCATCTTTCCAGTCCACCAAAAATTTCTACGCTTTGCAGTAGAAGGGCGCCATTTTCAGTTCAGAGCCTTACCCTTCGGTTTGGCCACAGCACCACGAGTGTTTACAAAAATTCTGGCCCTTTATTGGCCAATCTAAGAACACAAGGTGTAATGATAATGGCATATCTGGATGACTTGTTGCTGATAGACCACTCAGTGAAAAAACTAGACGTGGTCGTTCACAAGACAATCAAGTATCTGGAATCTCACGGTTGGATTATCAACTGAGACAAGTCAGCCCTAAAAACCAGTCAAAAGTCTGGAATACTTGGGGCTAAGGTTGGATTCAGGCCAGAGAAAAATATTCTTGCCTCGAGGAAAGGTGTTGTCTTTGAAAGATTTGATCCACTTAGTGGGTACAAAAAAGACAGCCGTCCATACGCCTGTATATGAGGCTGCTGGGAAAAATGGTGGCATCATTCGAAGCAGTACCCTACGGTCAATTCCATTCAAGGAATTTGCAAGGGGCCATACTGTCAGCCTGGAACAAAAAAGTTCAGGCCCTAGACTTACAATGTCCTTGTCCCCTTCCGTTCGCAAGAGCCTCCGTTGGTGGTTGGTTCCCCAGAATCTGGAAAAAAGGAAATCCTTCAGTCCGATTTCTTGGAAGGTGGTCACTACAGATGCCAGCCTTATAGGCTGGGGAGCAGTACTGGAGCAATAGTCTCTCCAGGGCAGATGGTCGGATGCAGAAAAGGCCCTGCCCATCAATCTCTTAGAGATACGAGCAGCCCGGTATGCCCTAGTAGCATGGACATCCAAACTCCAAGGGTCCCCTGTCAGAATTCAATCAGACAATGCCACAGCAGTGGC
Organism: Rana muscosa; assembly: GCA_029206835.1. Lineage (NCBI taxonomy): Eukaryota > Metazoa > Chordata > Amphibia > Anura > Ranidae > Rana > Rana muscosa. Next base: position 8,498,332 of record CM055117.1, read on the forward strand.
ATATATCAATCATCAGGGGGGCACCAGGAGTCGTGCAGCCCAGAGGGAAGTAAATTACATCCTGAAATGGGCAGAAAAATATGTCCCAGCCATATCTGCGGTATTCATTCCAGGAGTGGAGAATTGGAAGGCGGACTTTCTAAGTCGCCAGCAATTAGGCCCAGAGGAAGGGTCCCTTCACCCCGAGGTTTTCTGGACAATATGTCAGCGGTGGGGAACATCGGATGTAGATCTTCTAGCATCCAGATTCAACGCAAAGGGGGACAGGTTTGTCTCTCGGACAAGGGATCCCCTAGCTTGCGGCTCGGATGCCCTAGTGTTCCCTTGGGATCAGTTCAAGCTGATATATGCATTCACACCGCCACAATGGTTACCTCGATTACTCCGCAGAATCAGGGTAGAAAAGAAACCAGTGATTCCGGTGGCTCCAGCGTGGCCCCGAAGAGCGTGGTACGCGGAGATTGTAAAATTTCAGTGGGGAGTCCTTGGACTCTCCCACGTCGTCCGGACCTGCTTTCGCAAGGACCGATATACCACCCTTCCTTACCAGCCCTAGGTTTGACGGCCTGGCTATTGAAGCCCACATTCTAAAAAAGAGAGGGCTCTCTAATGCTGTGGTATCTACCATGATCAATGCCAGGAAGCCGGTATCCAGGCAGATCTACTATAGAATCTGGAAGGCGTACATCGCGTGGTGTGAGGCCAAGAAATGGCATCCACATAAGTACGTAATAGGTAGGATTCTGGACTTCCTACAGTGGGCTGTAGATAGGAAGCTTGCCTTGAGTACTATCAAGGGTCAGATTTCGGCCTTGTCAATATTTTTTCAAAGGCCCTTGGCTTCGCATTCACTAGTCAAAGCCTTTATACAAGGAGTGATGCGTATTAGTCCTCCGGTTAATATTCCCATATGTCCATGGGATCTAAACTTGGTTCTGTCGGTTCTACAGAAACAACCATTTGAACCATTACAGCATATTTCCTTGGTGCTTCTCACCAGGAAATTGATTTTTCTAGTAGCCATTTGTTCGGCTAAAAGTGTCGGAATTAGCCGCTATGTCCTGTAAGGAGCCATATCTGGTTATCCATAAGGACAGAGTAGTGTTACGCCCTCATCCAGCCTTTCTTCCTAAGGTGGTATCGAGGTTTCATTTGAACCAAGATGTGGTTCTTCCTTCTTTTTTCCCCAAACCTACTTCGGTAGAGGAAAAGTTATTGCATTCTTTGGATGTAGTAAGAGCAGTTAAAGCTTATCTAAAAGCCACTGCTCAGATTCGCAGAACGGATACTTTGTTTATTCTGCCGGAAGGCCCCAGAAAGGGTCAGGCAGCGTCAAAATCTACTTTAGCCAAGTGGATTCGACAGGTCATTATGCAAGCTTATGGCTTGAGAAGGAGACCGCCTCCGTTCAAAGTTAGAGCGCACTCCACGAGAGCAGTTGGAACTTCATGGGCAGTGCATCACCAGGCCTCCCTGGCTCAAATCTGTAAGGCCGCAACGTGGTCTTCAGTTCACACGTTTACTAGGTTCTACCAGGTAGACGTTAGAAGTCAGGAGGATGTCGCCTTTGGGCGCAGTGTGTTGCAGGCCGCAAAAGATCCTCATGTCTGATAGCGCTCAGCTTATATATGGTGTATCCCCCCCCTCATTTGGCATTGCTTTAGGACATCCCATTAGTAATGACTATGTCGCTCTGTGTCCCGTGATGTACGAGAAAGAAAATAGGATTTTTATAACAGCTTACCTGTAAAATCCTTTTCTTGGAGTACATCACGGGACACAGAGCTCCCACCCCTCTTTGGGGACACTTATTGCTTTGCTACAAAACTGAGGTGCTCCCGGATGGGAGGGGCTTATATAGGGGAGGGTACTTCCGGTTTTGGAAGTTGCCAGTGCCAGCACCTGACGGTATCTATATAACCCATTAGTAATGACTATGTCGCTCTGTGTCCCGTGATGTACTCCAAGAAAAGGATTTTACAGGTAAGCTGTTATAAAAATCCTATTTTTTTAATTTTTGCATAGATATGACTGGCAGGGAAGGGGTTAACACTAGGGGGCGAGGAAGGGGTTAAATGTGTTCCCTAGGGAGTGATTCTTACTGTGGGGGGAGGGGAGTGACTGGGGGAGATGACCGATAGTGTGTTCCTTGTACATAGGGACAACCATCTGTCTCCTCTCCCTGACAGGACGTGGATCTGTGTGTTTGCGCCCCCTAGTGGCTTGTGAAGGCGATCACGTCATATGACGTCTGCCCAGAACAAGAGGGTCTTCCTCCCGCCGTCATTTGACAATTGGTTAAATCGCTGAGTTTGTTTGAATATAAGTTCTGAGGTCCCGGCGCCTCTCTAATAAATCTTTCTGGATATTCCGGTGATGGGAGTTTTCGGTTCTGGAATACAATGCGCTGCATGCATCACCTTCTATACAGAGCTTCTCATTTCATCCCTCTCGTATTTCAGGCTGTTTTGGCGTCTGTGAATCTGAAGGCGCTCCCGGATGGGGGGGAGAGGCTGAAGAAACAGGTCCAGGAGCTGGAGGACGCTCTGGATTCTCTGTCATTGTCTGCTGTGACCTCACAGGATCCACAAGGTGAGGACCTTTTATTGGGCCTGGGGGCAGAGTTCCCCCTTAGGGTGCTCTCTACACACTTCTGTAATGGGAATGTACATCTCATGTGTTAAAGGGAATTTCAGCCTTTTTATGTTTATTAAACTTCAGCAGCTACAACAATCGTATCTGCTGACTTTTAATAAACGGACACTTACCTGTTCCACGGTCCAGCGATGCGGCCGAACGGAGCTTCGCTCCCCCCCGTCCCCCCCGCCCTCCTCTCCGCCGGCGCCTCCATTGACACTGTAGGCACCCGGCCGTGACCGCTTTCGGCTTCACGGTCGGGCACGCACTGCGCTCTCCCAGTGGACAGGCAATCTTATGGGTCCTGTCACGTGTCCCAGAAGATCGCAGAGAGGGAGGGGCCGCCTAGGTGGAGAGGAGGAGTGGCCCGTAGGTGGAAGGAGAAAGTGGGACTGGTAGTCCTCTTCAAAACAAAGCCCCCCCCCCCCCAAAAAAAAACATGACATGCCAAATGTGGCATGTAAGGGGGCAAAGAGTGCTTAAACAGAAGCGCGTAACTCCGCTTTAAGCTGGCCGTACAGTACATGGACTCCGCAGAATTTCCATTCATCTATGACTGGTCCTGTGTGAGAGGAAGTGATAATTCCTCCCGGACAGGATTGTTGGTATATTTTTGCTTGATCAGCACTTGGAGCCAGTCAGCTGCAGCGCTGATCAGTGTATTCTGGAAGTGGAGGACTAACCGAATACAATAGTGGGGGGGGGGGGATCCTCCATCCACCTCCAATGTGTGGATGGGGGATTTTTTATTTTTTTGATCAGCCGGAACTTCTATGTCACCTCTCTGGAGTGTACAGGAGTGAAGGATTAGTAAGGCTGTTGGCGTGATAAAGCACTCATTGGTGTGATCAGTAGGCCCGTTGGTGGGATGCTCAGTAGGCCCGTTGGTGGGATGCTCAGTAGGCCCGTTGGTGGGATGCTCAGTAGGCCCGTTGGTGGGATGCTCAGTAGGCCCGCCCCGTTGGGGTGATCAATAGGCCCGCCCCGTTGGGTTGATCAGTAGGCCTATTGGGGTGACTGGTAGGCCTGTGGGCATACTGTGCATTATGTCTCTGCCAGCAACGCCTGTGTTATGGTGGAAGCAGCGACACGGGGCATCTGGCATTCCATGTAGACAGTGTCCTCAGACCAGAACGTGTGAATAGTCACAGGACCACATAGTATGAGAAGTCCTCTATGGCCCCACAACCTTTAAAGAAAAAGGCAGAGGTTTTATGTTTCAGCTTATGAAGCTTAGCTGGTGTATAGTAGGCCTGGTGTGGAGTTTAAGCTCGCTTCTAAACCACAGAGATGCTGAATCAGAGGCCTGCCTAGAGGTCGGGTATACTCCAGTGGGAAGGGTATATGCTGGTAGGTCAGATATATACTGGTAGAGCATTATTGGTCACTTTGCTCGCTCTTTTGTTCTTTTTTCAGGCGTCATCCAAGAGACGAGACCCAAGATTCAGTCCGATCCTGGAAACCCATTTAGCAGACCGGGCCCTGTAGAGGTGACAGGGGGTGTGAAGCCGCTGCCTTTCCATGACCTGCCCCCGAGTTCCCTGGGTGTGCACGCCCCACGACCAAGCTCCAGTCAGAGCTACAAGAGTTTGTATGGAGGTGAGTGCCAGGACCAGGGCCCATATTACTGTATGGAGGTGAGTGCCGGGGCCCATATTACTGTATGGAGGTGAGTGGCGGGGCCCATATTACTGTATGGGGGTGATCTGATTGGATAATTAACTATTGGAATGCTGCTATGAGAGCTCACACTTCATTCATTCTCTGTGTATTTCCTCCTCTGTCCTCTCTCCGCAGACCCTCAGTGGCAGAGTCTGTACGGGGGCCGTATGACTGAAGAACGTCTCTTTGCTATTCGAAATGCCACAAGTGAGACAATTGACCATCTACACAAGAGTCTGGAGTCCTGTCCCGGCCCCGAGACTGCCTCCGAGGATCCACGGGGTCTGAAGGTATCAGATGGGAGTGCCGTGTCCTGTGCTGCTTACTGGTCCCCCCCCATTATTCTGTGCCTACTGGTCCCCCCATTATACTCTGCCTACTGGTCCCCCCATTATACTCTGCCTACTGGTCCCCCCATTATACTCTGCCTACTGGTCCCCCCATTATACTCTGCCTACTGGTCCCCCCATTATACTCTGCCTACTGGTCCCCCCATTATACTCTGCCTACTGGTCCCCCCATTATACTCTGCCTACTGGTCTCCCATTATACTCTGCCTACTGGTCTCCCATTATACTCTGCCTACTGGTCTCCCATTATACTCTGCCTACTGGTCTCCCATTATACTCTGCCTACTGGTCCCCCCATTATACTCTGCCTACTGGTCCCCCCATTATATTCTGCCTACTGGTCCCCCCATTATATTCTCCATACTGGTCCTTCCATTATACTCTGCCTACTGGTCCCCCCATTATACTCTGCCTACTGGTCTCCCATTATACTCTGCCTACTGGTCCCCCCATTATACTCTGCCTACTGGTCCCCCCATTATACTCTGCTTACTGGTCCCCCCATTATACTCTGCCTACTGGTCCCCCCATTATACTCTGCCTACTGGTCCCCCCATTATATTCTGCCTACTGGTCCCCCCATTATATTCTGCCTACTGGTCCCCCCATTATATTCTGCCTACTGGTCCCCCCATTATATTCTGCCTACTGGTCCCCCCATTATATTCTGCCTACTGGTCCCCCCATTATATTCTGCCTACTGGTCCCCCCCTATATTCTCCATACTGGTCCTTCCATTATACTCTGCCTACTGGTCCTTCCATTATACTCTGCCTACTGGTCCTTCCATTATACTCTGCCTACTGGTCCTTCCAATATACTCTGCCTACTGGTCCTTCCATTATACTCTGCCTACTGGTCCTTCCATTATACTCTGCCTACTGGTCCTTCCATTATACTCTACCTACTGGCCCCCCCATTATATTCTGCCTACTGGTCCCCCCATTATATTCTGCCTACTGGTCCCCCCATTATATTCTGCCTACTGGTCCCCCCATTATATTCTGCCTACTGGTCCCCCCATTATATTCTGCCTACTGGTCCCCCCCTATATTCTCCATACTGGTCCTTCCAATATACTCTGCCTACTGGTCCTTCCATTATACTCTGCCTACTGGTCCTTCCATTATACTCTGCCTACTGGTCCTTCCATTATACTCTGCCTACTGGTCCTTCCATTATACTCTGCCTACTGGTCCTTCCATTATACTCTGCCTACTGGCCCCCCCATTATACTCTGCCTACTGGCCCCCCCATTATACTCTGCCTACTGGTCCCCCCATTATACTCTGCCTACTGGTCCCCCCATTATACTCTGCCTACTGGTCCCCCCATTATATTCTGCCTACTGGTCCCCCCTATATTTTCCATACTGGTCCTTCCATTATACTCTGCCTACTGGTCCTTCCATTATACTCTGCCTACTGGTCCTTCCATTATACTCTGCCTACTGGTCCTTCCATTATACTCTGCCTACTGGTCCCCCATTATACTCTGCCTACTGGTCCTTCCATTATACTCTGCCTACTGGTCTCCCATTATACTCTGCCTACTGGTCCCCCCATTATACTCTGCCTACTGGTCCCCCCATTATACTCTGCCTACTGGTCCCCCCATTATACTCTGCCTACTGGTCCCCCCATTATACTCTGCCTACTGGTCCCCCCATTATACTCTGCCTACTGATCCCCCCATTATACTCTGCCTACTGGTCCCCCCTATATTCTCCATACTGGTCCTTCCATTGTACTCTGCCTACTGGTCCCCCCATTATACTCTGTCTACTGGTCCCCCCATTATACTCTGTCTACTGGTCCCCCCATTATACTCTGCCTACTGGTCCCCCCTATATTCTCCATACTGGTCCTTCCATTGTACTCTGCCTACTGGTCCTTCCATTGTACTCTGCCTACTGGTCCTTCCATTGTACTCTGCCTACTGGTCCTTCCATTGTACTCTGCCTACTGGTCCTTCCATTATACTCTGCCTACTGGTCCTTCCATTATACTCTGCCTACTGGTCCTTCCATTATACTCTGCCTACTGGTCCTTCCATTATACTCTGCCTACTGGTCCTTCCATTATACTCTGCCTACTGGTCCTTCCATTATACTCTGCCTACTGGTCCCCCCATTATACTCTGCCTACTGGTCCCCCCATTATACTCTGCCTACTGGTCCCCCCATTGTACTCTGCCTACTGGTCCCCCCATTGTACTCTGCCTACTGGTCCCCCCATTGTACTCTGCCTACTGGTCCCCCCATTATATTCTGCCTACTGATCCCCCCATTATACTCTGCCTACTGGTCCCCCCATTGTACTCTGCCTACTGGTCCCCCCATTGTACTCTGCCTACTGGTCCCCATTATACTGTACATTGTGGTGTTTCTCAGTCCACTGTAATGATTTACACCCTCCTCTGTGTCTCCCAGGTTCCTCTCCTCCCCCACCAGAAAAATGCCCTTGCCTGGCTGCTATGGAGGGAGAACCAGAAACCGCAGGGGGGGATTCTGGGTAAGTTTCGGCATCTGTCAACTTCCTGTGATCTGTGTTGTTGTTTGCTGTTAAACCCTGCTCTGTACCGGACATCAGACCTCTCCCCTGCAGCCAATTCCTGGTGTGTGCCTGGCTTCAGACTTCTGCTCTGCAGCCAATTCCTGGTGTGTGCCTGGCTTCAGACTTCTGCTCTGCAGCCAATTCCTGGTGTGTGCCTGGCTTCAGACTTCTGCTCTGCAGCCAATTCCTGCTCTGTGCCTGGCATCAGACTTCTGCTCTGCAGCCAATTCCTGCGCTGTGCCTGGCATCAGACTTCTGCTCTGCAGCCAATTCCTGCTCTGTGCCTGGCATTGGACTGCCCCCGCCACAGCCAGTGCCTGACATCAGACTTCTCCCCTGCAGCCAGTTCCTGCTCTATGCCTGGCATTGGACTGCCACAGCCAGTTCCTGACATCAGTTCCCCCCCCCCCTGCAGCCAGTTCCTGCTCTGTGCCTAGCATTGGACTGCCCCCGCCACAGCCAGTTCCTGCTCTGTGCCTAGCATTGGACTGCCCCCGCCACAGCCAGTTCCTGACATCAGACTTCTCCCCTGCAGCCTGTTCCTGCTTTGTGCCTAGCATTGGACTGCCCCCCATGAGTGCCTGACATCAGACTTCTCCCCTGCAGCCAGTTTCTGGCTCATGTTCTTGCAATTATTCACAATTAAAAAAAGATGACAGCGGTGACTTCACAGTAACACCTGCAGCTCACCCCATGTTATCCCTGAGACCCGGGTCCACAATCTCAAAATACGTAGGGAAGTGTTACTTTTAGTCCCAGGGACCCAGCTTTGGCCCCCCAGGGGGTACAAATAATGGGGGGGGGCTGCATGGGGCCCACAATGCACTAGTTTTACATGCCTACATTTTATATCTGGTCATGTTTCCTGAGTAGATGTATAGAAGGCTCAGCGTTTGCTGCGAGCGATCCTGGTATGGACAGTGCAGTCACCGGTATGGTTGTGTGTTGGCAGCGGATGACATGGGTCTGGGGAAGACACTGACTATGATCGCCCTCATCTTGGCCCAGAAGAGGAAACAGAAGTCGGAGAAGAGCGAGGAGAAGAAACTGGAGACCTGGATTTCCAAAACAGGTAGAGATGGAGGAGGGGGTGGGGTGGTGTGACATGCTGTTGGGGGGAGCGGCCTTGAAAGGGGGTAGCAAAGGATTGGTGTATTTATATTGACCCTTTCTGCAGAACGTGCAGTACAAACTGCGTGCCAAAATATTCCTGAGCTCGCACTCCCAGCCAGTGGTGGCTGGTGCTCAAAATTTTTGGGGGGGGCGCAAACAAACTGAAAAAAAAAACATCAATTGCTGCCACTGTGCCCATCAATTGCTGCCACTGTGCCCATCAATTGCTGCCACTGTGCCCATCAATTGCTGCCACTGTGCCCATCAATTGCCGCTACTGTGCCCATCAATTGCCGCTACTGTGCCCATCAATTGCCGCCAGTGTGCATGCCCCGCCCGCCACTTACCATGTCTCGGTGGGGCAGCGGGTCGCGGCCGTGTCCTCCCACGCTCCTCGATGTCTTCTCCCGTCCTCTGCTATGATTGGACACCTGATGAGCGTCCAATCACAGCGCCTGTCGTTTCAGTCAGTCAGGTAACAGACCCCGAGCACCTGATTGGCTGAGAGGTGGTTCAGCGTTAGGAAATAAAGGATATCGGGGAACTGGAGAAAGTGCAGAGAAAGGCAACCAAACTGATAAGAGGCATGGAGGAGCTCAGCTATGAGGAAAGATTAGAGGAACTGAATTTATTCTCTCTTGAGAAGAGGAGATTAAGGGGGGATATGATCAACATGTACAAATATATAAGGGGTCCATATAGTGAACTTGGTGTTAAGTTATTCACTTTATGATCATCACAGAGGACAAGGGGGCACTCTTTACGTCTAGAAGAAAAAAGATTTCACCTCCAAATACAGAAAGGTTTCTTCACAGTAAGAGCTGTGAAAATGTGGAATAGACTCCCTGCAGAGGTGGATCTGGCCAGATCAGTAGATTGCTATAAGAAGAGTCTGGATACTTTCCTAAATGTACAGAATATAACTGGGTACTGACATTTATAGGTAAAGTTGATCCGGGGAAAATCCGATTGCCTCTCCGGGGATCAGGAAGGAATTTTTCCCCTGCTGTAGCACATTGGATCATGCTCTGCTGGGGTTTTTCACCTTCCTCTGGATCAACTGTAGGTGTAGAATTGGGTATATGGGATTGTACGATATTTTTTTATTTATTTTTTTATGGTTGAACTGGATGGACTTGTGTCTTTTTTTCAACCTGACTAATTATGTAACTATGTGAACAGTGAGCGCCCAGCATGGCTCCCACTGTTCACCTTTTTGGACGCCTATTGGAGCCTATGGCTCTAATCAGGTACTTCCAAAAAATACAATGAATTAATCTATCTTTGGTTTTAGAGCGGTGGCAGGAGAGAGGGGGCGGCGCCCCTTATGGACGCACCGCCACTGCTCCCAGCAAGGCACCTGAGAGAGGGCAGAGAGTCTGAAATCCGTCTCAGGGATTTACATGTAGCACACGGCCCGGATCAGAGCTCTGCAACACATGGCCTGGATCTCGGAGAGCCTGGGTTACATGCAACACATGGTCCGGATCTCACATGAGGGATCACTGGATGCATGGGGGAGGGGATCACTGGATGCATGGGGGGGGGGGGATCACTGGAGGCATGGGGGGGGATCACTGGAGGCATGGGGGGGGATCACTGGAGACACGGATCACTGGAGTACACAGGAGCACTGGGATCACTAAGGACATTGTATCATGGGGGCTTGGCTTGGTTGTAGTGGGATGTTGCTTGAATGCGAATCGCATGTGGCTGGTGTCAGTCAGGAAAATCGTTTTTTTTTATTTGATGCAGCGCCAGAAAGGGGGGGGGGTACAGAAATGGAATGTAAGAGAGGTGAGTGTGACAAGTGATCTGTATCCTCACTTTACGGAGCTTCATGTCACCCGGTTTATGCCACTCAGACAGGTTCTCCTTTAAAATAAGAATTCTGCAGACAGCGTGTTGGTAAAATTCCCCATCAATGTCTTATTTCTCCTCTGTCCTCAGACTCCACCCTGACCGTCTCCCACGGGACTCTGATCATCTGTCCGGCCTCCCTCATCCACCATTGGAAGAAGGAAGTGGAGAGGAGAGTATCGGATGGTAAATTACGGGTTTACTTGTACCACGGCCCCAACCGGGAAAGTGACACCAGACTGTGAGTACCGCTGGAGAAATTAGAAAAGTCTATTAATAAAAAATAAAAAAGAACTCCGCTGGTATTTCTATATCGGAGCTGTGCCATGGCTTCTCCTCGGCATCCCACAGTGCAGGCGCCTCTGTGTAGGGTGGCGATATTCTCTCAGTCCATTGTAAGACATCAGAACGCACCGTACATAGAATAGTTCTATATCTTCAGTGCCTTCACTTTATTCTGATGGAGACTTGAATATTAATCTCTTCGTTTTCTCCTGAACCCCGGTAATTCATTTAACTCCTTTCTGCCGACACTTTAAGAAATTGATCTCCCTGAGGCGTTTCATGGACTTTCTGATGGCAGCATTGTCGCAGTGCTAAGGGCACGCGGTTGAGCACGCTGCTAGCGCAAAACAGATGCATAAATGTGCCAGCGCGGAATGAGGCGTACCTCTGTGCCAGCGCGGAATGAGGCGTACCTCTGTGCCAGCGCGGAATGAGGCGTACCTCTGTGCCAGCGCGGAATGAGGCGTACCTCTGTGCCAGCGCGGAATGAGGCGTACCTCTGTGCCAGCGCGGAATGAGGCGTACCTCTGTGCCAGCGCGGAATGAGGCGTACCTCTGTGCCAGCGCGGAATGAGGCGTACCTCTGTGCCAGCGCGGAATGAGGCGTACCTCTGTGCCAGCGCGGAATGAGGCGTACCTCTGTGCCAGCGCGGAATGAGGCGTACCTCTGTGCCAGCGCGGAATGAGGCGTACCTCTGTGCCAGCGCGGAATAAGGCGTACCTCTGTGCCAGCGCGGAATAACTGATCACCACCATTGGTAGTATAATTAAATAAAAAATCCAATATATATCCCATAGTTTGTAGATGATATAACTGTCAGACAAACCAATCAATATACACTTATTGGGATTTTCATTCAGCAGAATACACTTTGGCCATAATTTATGAAGAAATTAAATTTTTTTAAATTGGATATGTGTTCTAGCAGAAAGTTAAAAAATACAGTTTGTTTTTTGTTTGTTTTTTCTAAATTTTTATATTTTTCCTTTTGTTTAGCAAAAAATAAAACCCCGGTGGTGATCAAATATCACAAAAAAAACAAAGCTCTATTTGTGTGGGAAAAAATGATATAAATTTAATTTGGGTACAGAGGCGGTTCAGCATCTCTCTAGTTTCTTCCCACACAATAAACTATCTTTTCAATGTCCATATGTTCCTATCTATCGGCTCTCAGGGTTGGAGGAGAACAAGACCGTCACCACCAGGCCTTGTAGCCTGACTGAAGCCGTGTTCACAATTCCCCAACAGTTGCAGTGTGTGGGAGACCGGAAACCACAGCCAGGCAGTGGTTGGCAATCACTGATTTAAAGTGTACCTAAAGCCAAAGCGTGTGTGTAATAAAAAATATATATGTAATTATATATATATATATATATATATATATATATATATCACAATGTGGCCTTCTCTGAGTGTTTAATCTTTCACATACCTGTATATAACCAATGGACGTGTTTATTGTTGTCAGGTTGGCGCAATATGACATTGTTGTCACCACCTACTCTCTAGTGTCCAAGGAGATTCCTGCCAAGAAGGAGGAGGGGGAGAGTCCGGCCCAGGATCAGGATCTGGAGGTGAGTTCTGCTGCATGTGACCTGACGGAGGGGGAGTACAGGGATGTCCTCAATCCAGGACTATGGGATGGAGGACCATAGAGTAGAGAGCGATGGTAAACTTGCCATACGGTGCTGAAAAAGCAGCAATCCCATAGCAGAGAGCTAATATTTCTCTCTCCACTGAGAAATGCCCTTTGCAACAGGATTGATTGGTTTCACACTATAATATCAGTTTGACATGACATCACCCTCCATTCCATGGTCCTCCTTCCCATAATTTTCCATTCCATGGTCCTCCTTCCCGTAGTCTTCCTTCCCATAATCTTCCATTCCATGGTCCTCCTTCCCGTAATCTTCTGTTCAATGGTCCTCCTTCCCGTAGTCTTCCATTCCATGGTCCTCCTTCCCATAGTCTTCCATTCCATGGTCCTCCTTCCCATAGTCTTCCATTCCATGGTCCATCCTTACCATAAGTCTTCCGTTCCATGGTCCTCCTTACCATAAGTCTTCCGTTCCATGGTCCTACTTCCCTTAGTCTTCCGTTTCATGGTCCTCCTTCCCATAAGTCTTCCGTTTCATGGTCCTCCTTCCCGTAGTCTTCCGTTCCATGGTCCTCCTTCCCGTAGTCTTCCGTTCCAGGGTCCTCCTTCCCGTAGTCTTCCGTTCCATGGTCCTCCTTCCCGTAGTCTTCCGTTCCATGGTCCTCCTTCCCGTAGTCTTCCGTTCCATGGTCCTCCTTCCCGTAGTCTTCCGTTCCATGGTCCTCCTTCTCGTAGTCTTCCGTTCCATGGTCCTCCTTCCCGTAGTCTTCCGTTCCATGGTCCTCCTTCTCGTAGTCTTCCGTTCCATGGTCCTCCTTCCCGTAATCTTCCGTTCCATGATCCTCCTTCCCATAAGTCTTCCGTTCCATGGTCCTCCTTCCCGTAATCTTCCGTTCCATGATCCTCCTTCCCATAAGTCTTCCGTTCCATGGTCCTCCTTCTCGTAGTCTTCCGTTCCATGGTCCTCCTTCTCGTAGTCTTCCGTTCCATGGTCCTCCTTCTCGTAGTCTTCCGTTCCATGGTCCTCCTTCCCGTAGTCTTCCGTTCCAGGGTCCTCCTTCCCGTAGTCTTCCGTTCCATGGTCCTCCTTCCCGTAGTCTTCCGTTCCATGGTCCTCCTTCCCGTAGTCTTCCGTTCCATGGTCCTCCTTCTCGTAGTCTTCCGTTCCATGATCCTCCTTCCCATAAGTCTTCCGTTCCATGGTCCTCCTTCTCGTAGTCTTCCGTTCCATGGTCCTCCTTCCCGTAATCTTCCGTTCCATGATCCTCCTTCCCATAAGTCTTCCGTTCCATGGTCCTCCTTCTCGTAGTCTTCCGTTCCATGGTCCTCCTTCTCGTAGTCTTCCGTTCAATGGTCCTCCTTCCCGTAGTCTTCCGTTCCATGGCCCTCCTTCCCGTAGTCTTCCATTCCATGGCCCTCCTTCCCGTAGTCTTCCGTTCCATGGTCCTCCTTCTCGTAGTCTTCCGTTCCATGGTCCTCCTTCTCGTAGTCTTCCGTTCCATGGTCCTCCTTCTCGTAGTCTTCCGTTCCATGGTCCTTCTTCTCGTAGTCTTCCGTTCAATGGCCCTCCTTCCCGTAGTCTTCCGTTCCATGGCCCTCCTTCCCGTAGTCTTCCGTTCCATGGTCCTCCTTCCCGTAGTCTTCCGTTCCATGGTCCTCCTTCCCGTAGTCTTCCGTTCCATGGTCCTCCTTCCCGTAGTCTTCCGTTCCATGGTCCTCCTTCCCGTAGTCTTCCGTTCCATGGTCCTCCTTCCCGTAGTCTTCCGTTCCATGGTCCTCCTTCCCGTAGTCTTCCGTTCCATGGTCCTCCTTCCCGTAGTCTTCCGTTCCATGGTCCTCCTTCCCGTAGCCTTCCGTTCCATGGCCCTCCTTCCCGTAGCCTTCCGTTCCATGGTCCTCCTTCTCGTAGCCTTCCGTTCCATGGTCCTCCTTCTCGTAGTCTTCCGTTCCATGGTCCTCCTTCCCGTAGCCTTCCGTTCTATGGCCCTCCTTCCCGTAGCCTTCCGTTCCATGGTCCTCCTTCCCGTAGCCTTCCGTTCCATGGTCCTCCTTCCCGTAGTCCTCCATCCCAAGCTCTTTGTTGATAACATCTTTGCACACCCCCCAGATGGACAGATTACAGTGGAGTAGAATTCTTAGTCCTGCACATGGTGATAAGTGTCCTTGGCGGTGGCATTGTAAATCCAATGTTTGGATATTTTATTAGATGATTTTCTGGTATGTCTCTCTGGCAGCCATCGTGGTAGTTTTGTGTTTGCAGAATGGCCCAGAATGCTCAGCATTTCTCATTCCTGTCATTGGCTCACTGCCTGTTCCCAAAGTCTACACAAAACCTGAGGTCACATTGCAGGCATCGGCCACAATTGCCTTAGGCTGGAAAATGTAGGCATTTTGCAGATTTCAGCACTGGAATGGCCAGTCTCAGAATCTACAGGAGAGGAGCAGGTGAGAATACACAATAAGTATAGAGATAAACTGGAGGGGATTGTTGGGCGTAGTAGTCATGCAGACTGGAGTATAATCTGCTCACATTTTCTCCCCTCTGTGATGCACAATTCCCCTTCCCAGCATCCATCTCTCTCTTTTCCCCTCTAATCAGGACAAGACGGCCTCCTCTCCTCTCCTCCGCATTGCCTGGGCGCGGATCATCCTGGATGAGGCTCACAACATTAAAAACCCCAAAGTCCAAACCTCCATCGCGGTGTGCAAGCTGAGAGCCGGGGCCCGCTGGGCGGTGACTGGGACCCCCATACAGAATAATCTACTGGACCTCTACTCATTGCTACGGTGAGGGGTGTGGCCTGTTCTGTACTGCTGAATGATATTGGGTGTGGCCTGTTCTGTACTGCTGTATGATATTGGGTGTGGCCTGTTCTGTACTGCTGTATGGTATTGGGTGTGGCCTGTTCTGTACTGCTGTATATTGGGTGTGGCCTGTTCTGTACTGCTGTATGATGGTGGGAGTGGCCTGTTGTTTAATCAACCCTTCCCCAGTATAAACACATTAGTACAGTGTGAAATGCGTCGGCTTGACCAGTGTGCTGTGACTTGTAGTGCTGTTTTGGATTTTGGATTTTTCAATAAAGTCAATTTTTATTCGGAGTGCGGCTGTCCAGAAAAATCCTTTCTTTTGTGGCCTGTGTGATGGTGGGAGTGCCCTGTTGTGTTTATACTGGGGAAGGGTGTGGCCTGCTGTGTGCTCTGTAATATTGGAGAGGGTTGTGGCCTTTTCTGTAAAGCTGCATAATACTGGGGAGGGTTGTAGCCTGCTGTGTAGTGTGGTGTGCAAGCTGAGAGCCGGTGCCCGCTGGACGGTGACCGACACTCCCATACAGAATAATCTGCTGGACCTCTACTCATTGCTACGGTGAGGGGTGGAGAGGGGTGTGGCCTCTTCTGTACTGCTGTATGATAGTGGAGTGGCCTGGTGTGTAATGTGTGTTCTGGGAGAGGTGTGGCCTGCTGGGTAAAGCTGTGTACTTTGTAATATTGGGGAGGGGTGTGGCCTGTTCTGTAAAGCTGCATAATACTGGGGAAGGGTGTGCCCTGCCGTGTTTATACTGGGGAGGGGTGTGGCATGCTATGTGTACTTTAATACTGGTGAGGGGAGTGGCCTGTTCTGTAAAGCTTCGTGATTCTGAGAAGGGGTGTGGCCTGCTGTTTATACCAGGGAGGGGTGTGGTCTGCTGTGTTTATACAGAGGAGGGGTGTGGCCTGCTATGTAATGTTATGCATTCTGAACCTTGCATTTTTATTGGTTCCAGGTTCCTGCGCTGCTCGCCGTTCGATGAATACAAGCTGTGGAAGAATCAGGTGGATAATGGCAGCAGGAAGGGAGGAGAGAGACTGAATATCCTCACCAAGAGTCTTCTTCTCCGGAGGACCAAAGACCAGCTGGACCACACCGGGAAACCCCTGGTAAACGGAGGGGGAGGGGGTGGGGCCTAGCCAGATCTATTTCCAGTGGGGTCTTCTTGATGATTTATTCTGCCCGGGGTGCTGACACAGAGGGGGTCGGGAACCTTTCCTTGAGGTTGGCCCATTCTGTTTTCTTTTGGTTTAGATAAACACTTCTAAGATTTATTTTAACTTCTTTTGCCACTCTGCCCTCGTTCACACGGGCGTCTCAAAGGGTCCAATGCGGGCGAGAGCCGTGTTTGCCCACAAAGGATGCTCGGGTGTCCCATGCGTCTGCATGCAGGCAGTCCTCCTATGTATGTCAGTGGGGATGCAGCGGCTGCACAGACTCTGCAACTATTCCTAATCTGACATCGGTGGGGGTGTACGTCCCGGAACACGCACTGTCTGCGTTTTGTGGACACACACCCGCACCTCGTCCTGTTCTGCCGGTTCTCACACACAGTATATACCGTATACAGGAGCACAGGGGTGTACACACACAGTATATACCGTATACAGGGGTGTACACACACACAGTATATACCGTATACAGGAGCACAGGGGTGTACACACACAGTATATACCGTATACAGGGGTGTACACACACAGTATATACTGTATACAGGAGCACAGGGGTGTACACACACAGTATATACCGTATACAGGGGTGTACACACACAGTATATACCGTATACAGGAGCACAGGGGTGTACACACACAGTATATACCGTATACAGGAGCACAGGGGTGTACACACCGTATACAGGAGCACAGGGGTGTACACACACAGTATATACCGTATACAGGAGCACAGGGGTGTACACACACAGTATATACCGTATACAGGGGTGTACACACACAGTATATACTGTATACAGGAGCACAGGGGTGTACACACACAGTATATACCGTATACAGGGGTGTACACACACAGTATATACCGTATACAGGAGCACAGGGGTGTACACACACAGTATATACCGTATACAGGAGCACAGGGGTGTACACACCGTATACAGGAGCACAGGGGTGTACACACACAGTATATACCGTATACAGGAGCACAGGGGTGTACACACACAGTATATACCGTATACAGGAGCACAGGGGTGTACACACACAGTATATACCATATACAGGAGCACAGGGGTGTACACACACAGTATATACCGTATACAGGAGCACAGGGGTGTACACACACAGTATATACCGTATACAGGAGCACAGGGGTGTACACACACAGTATATACCGTATACAGGAGCACAGGGGTGTACACACCGTATACAGGAGCACAGGGGTGTACACACACAGTATATACCGTATACAGGAGCACAGGGGTGTACACACACAGTATATACCGTATACAGGGGTGTACACACACAGTATATACTGTATACAGGAGCACAGGGGTGTACACACACAGTATATACCGTATACAGGGGTGTACACACACAGTATAGACCGTATACAGGAGCACAGGGGTGTACACACACAGTATATACCGTATACAGGAGCACAGGGGTGTACACACCGTATACAGGAGCACAGGGGTGTACACACACAGTATATACCGTATACAGGAGCACAGGGGTGTACACACACAGTATATACCGTATACAGGAGCACAGGGGTGTACACACACAGTATATACCGTATACAGGAGCACAGGGGTGTACACACACAGTATATACCGTATACAGGAGCACAGGGGTGTACACACACAGTATATACCGTTTACAGGAGCACAGGGGTGTACACACACAGTATATACCGTATACAGGAGCACAGGGGTGTACACACACAGTATATACCGTATACAGGAGCACAGGGGTGTACACACACAGTATATACCGTATACAGGAGCACAGGGGTGTACACACACAGTATATACCGTATACAGGAGCACAGGGGTGTACACACACAGTATATACCGTATACAGGAGCACAGGGGTGTACACAAATACATGGTATAACATTGCTGCTTCTATACTGACAGGTGGATCTCCCCCAGAGGACCTGCCAGGTGCATCAACTGAAGCTGTCGGATGAGGAACAGGCCGTGTATGACGTCATCTTCGCCAGATCCAGGTGCGGGAATGAAGTCTGCTCTCTGTATGGTCAGAATTACTGTGGGAGGGGCTGAGGAGCTCCAGGAAATCGTTATGTCTCTATATATAGAGGCTGGAATGGACAGCTCCCATTGGCTGGATAATGATGCAGAGGGCGGATCCAGTGCCAGGTTTTGAATTCTCAGAGTTGGTGCACTGGGTACAGGAACTGGTGAATGATTGATTGACAGATAGCGGGGGTTGGGGGGGGGTCACAGAAGCTGGTGATTGGCCGAGTGGAGCTTTTATGTTCATTGATGGAAATTGAGGGCGGGGGGGGGATCAGGAGATAACGATTAGAATGTTGTAGAGTCATTGAACTTTATATTGTAGAGGAGGGTTTCAGGCAGCAGTGATTTGGCAGACGGGTGTGGTGGGTAAAGAATAGGAAGACTATGGGAAGGAGGACCATGGAACGGAAGGCTACGGGAAGGAGGACCATGGAACGGAAGGCTACGGGAAGGAGGATCATGGAACGGAAGGCTACGGGAAGGAGGACCATGGAACGGAAGGCTACGGGAAGGAGGACCATGGAACGGAAGGCTACGGGAAGGAGGACCATGGAACGGAAGGCTACGGGAAGGAGGACCATGGAACGGAAGGCTACGGGAAGGAGGACCATGGAACGGAAGGCTACGGGAAGGAGGACCATGGAACGGAAGGCTACGGGAAGGAGGACCATGGAACGGAAGGCTACGGGAAGGAGGACCATGGAACGGAAGGCTACGGGAAGGAGGACCATGGAACGGAAGACTACGAGAAGGAGGACCATGGAACGGAAGGCTACGGGAAGGAGGACCATGGAACGGAAGGCTACGGGAAGGAGGACCATGGAACGGAAGGCTACTATGGAACGGAGGACCATGGAACGGAAGGCTACTATGGAACGGAGGACCATGGAACGGAAGGCTACTATGGAACGGAAGACTATGGAATGGAGGACCATGGAACAGACAGTAGTGTGGTGGGTACAGGAAGTGATGATTGGAAGATGGTGTGGTGGGTACAGTAATAAGAACAGTTCAGAAGTGTCTGGGGGGGGGTTTGAGAGAGGGGAATAAATACTATTGGTCACATGGTCTCCTCCGATTGTAACGTCTCCTTCTACCTCCCCCTACAGATCTACTCTGCAGAATTACCTGAAAAGACATGAAGGGGGGGCACAGACCCCACCAAATGGGGCAGATAATCCCTTCGAGAGAGGTAAGTCTGGAATCACCCCGATTCTCAGTGCCTTTTTTAGGTGTCTCTGGTGGTGTTTGGGCAGATCTGCGATCCCATCTCTCTCTCACCGCCTCTCTTTTCCCTCCTTACAGTTGCTCGGGAGTTTGGCTCCACCCAGAATGCCTTTTCCTCGGCTCCGCCCGCTCAGGGGTCCAGTACGGTGCACATTCTGTCCCTCCTCCTCCGCTTACGTCAGTGCTGCTGCCACCCGTCCCTGCTGAAGACGGTAAGTGTCCCCTGTATGCAGTGCTGGGACAAGGACATCTAGCGCCCAGCCCCCTACCCCCCCCTAAAAAAAAAACTGAAAGATTAGCACTAATCTTAACACTTACCCCCTAAACATAAATTCCCTTTGCAATCCAAAATTCTCCCAAAACAAAAATCCCCCCCCCCCAAATCCCCCTCTCCCAGCACTAAAAAAATTATCTGATGCTCCATACAGTTTATCCACCAGCCAAACGGCCTTTAGTAAAAATGTCATTTGTTTCACGTTCAAATACCAGCTTCCATAACCCCCCACTATTTTTCTTTTCACTATAGGCAATTCTCTTTATGATAAAAGTGGTCTCGTCACAAGATCACTTTTAGAAGGGGGGGGGGGGGGGTGGGATGGTCTCCTACCACTTTCCAGATGTTCCCGGGCCTACCTGACCGAAGCCCAGGAGCGATTCCATACTGGTGGTAGCTGGGTATGGATAAACGGAGGCCAAAATAGTCGCCACTCGTCTCTATGCCCTTGGAGGACCGGAGAAACTTTATGACATCACTTCCTGTTCCCAGACCATAGTACTTTTTTTTATTTTATTTATTTTTTAAAACAAAAGTTCCAAATTTTTTTTTTATTGTTTTTGCTTTTAAAGATAAAAAAGAGATGTGGGGTCTTTTTGACCGCAGATCTCGCCATAAAGAGGACCTGTCATCCTTTATTTCTATTTTCAATTTTTTATTTTTTTTAATATATAATGTGAAAGATAATGTTACGCTGAGTAAATTGATACCCAACACGTCACGCTTCAAAATTACGCCCGCTCGTGGAATGGCGACAAACTTTGACACTTTAAAAATCTCCATAGGCGTTTAAAAAAAAAAAAAAGTTTAAAAAATTCTACAGGTTGCATGTTTTGAGTTACAGAGGTCTAGGGCTAGAATTATTGCTCTCGCTCTACCGATCGCGGGCGATACCTCACGTGTGGTTTGAACACCGTTTACATATGCGGGCGCTACTTACTTATGTGTTCGCTTCTGTGCGCGAGCTCGTCGGGACGGGGCGCGTTTAAATTTATTTTATTTATACTTTTACTTTTTTTTTTTTAACCACTTCCATACCGGGCATTTCACCCCCTTCCTGCCCAGACCAATTTTTTGTTGCACTTTGAATGACAATTACGCGTTCATACAATACTGTAACCCAAATGAAATCTTTGTTTTTTTCCCCCCACAAATAGAGCTTTCTTTTGGTGGTATTTGATCATCTCTGCGGTTTTTATTTTTTGCGCTATAAACAAAAGAAGAGCAACAATTTTGAAAAAAAAACCCACTATTTTTTACTTTTTGATTTAATAAATATCACAATTTAAAAAAAAAAAAAAAAAAAAAAAATTTTCCTCAGTTTAGGCCGATACATATTTTTGGTAAAAAAAAAATTGCAATAAGCGTTTATTGATTGTTTTGTGCAAAAGGTATAGCAGCTACAAAATAGGGGATAGATTTATGGCATTTTTCATTTTTTTTTTTTTTTTTTTTTTTTTTTTTTTACTAGTAATGGCGTCGATTTGCAATTGAATTTTTTTTTTTTATTGTGACCGTGACATTGCGGCGGACACATCTGACACGTTTTTGGGACCATTCACATTTATACAGCGATTAGTGCTATAAAACTGTACTGATTGCTGTATAAATGTGACTGGCAGGGAAGGGGTTAACACTAGGGGGGGCAATCAAGGGATTAATATGTCCCCTATTGAGTAATTCTAACTAGGGGGAGGGGACTCACAAGGGGAGGAGACCAATCGGTGTTCCTCTGTACTGGGAACACACATCGGTCTCCTCACCTCTGACAGGAGGTGGATCTGTGTGTTTACACCCCGTCATTACACACACACAGATCCACACTCCTGCCGTGATCGCGGGTGCTCGGCGGACATCGCGGCCGCTGGGCACGCGCACCGGGTCACGAGCGCCGCCCCCTAGATGGCCGGGTCACGAGCGCCGCCCCATATGACGTCCACCCGCAGGGAGGGAGGGTTCCTGCCGGCGTCCTATTATTATGGCCCGGTAAGGAAGGGGTTAAACTGTCCCTTTTTGAAAATAAAAATTGGGTAATTTTTATTCCTATTGCAAGGAATGTAAACATCCCTTGTAATAGAAAAAAAGCAAGACAGGTCCTCTTAAAGGAGAAGTCCAGTCTGCACTTTTTAGGCCGGGCTTCTCCTCTGGGTCACAGGAGTGCAATTCGCTATTGACCTGTTTTCCGTGGAGATCGGTCTGAAGTCCGCTCTCCTCTGATGTCACTGGAATCAGTCAAGGCAGCGAGTCATCCCGACTTCCAAGTCCTGGATCCGCCAGCTGCCCTGATTGGTGGCAGTCTCAGCCTTTCAGCGAGCCGCTCCCCGCCCCCTCCACAGCTCAGCACTCCAATGAGTGTGGAGGATCAGAGCAGGAGAGATGCTGACTGACACTCCTCTCTGGGATCTGTGAGATCCGAGTCATCGGCGATGTTCGGTGGCTCGGTTCTCAGTGCAGAGACGGCGGGGGACAGATGCAGCCTCAGGACTGATGCTCCATCCACCGAGGTAAGTATGAATCTACAAAAGAAGAAAACCCCCTACTTCTCTTTTTAAATGTGAGATCTGGGGGTCAAGAGAACTCCGATCTCACATATACATTTAGTCTGGGTTCACACTGCTGCAAATTTTATTGCGAATTTGAGCCGTCGCGATTTCTCAAATTCGCAAGTCATTAAAATAACATTGTTTTCCATGAGTGCCGTTCACATCAATGCGGTGCGAATCTAAGCTGCGGGGGAAAAAGGGTCCTGTGCGAGTTTGATCCGTGTGCGATGCGAATTCAGCTCTATAGACTGGCATTCCCTGAAATCGCGGCCGTGAACCGGGCCTTAATCTCTTCCATACCGGGCCAATTCTGGCACTTCTCTCCTACATGTAAAAATCATCATATTTATTTTTTTTGCTAGAAAATTACTCAGAACCCCCCAAACATTATATCTGTATTTTTTAGCAGACACCCTAGGGAATAAAATGGCGGTTATTTCAACTTTTTATCTCGCACTATTTTTGCGCAATAATTTTTCAAACGCCTTTTTTTGGGGAAAAAAAAACGATTTCATGAATTAAAAAATAACAAAACATTAAAGTTAGCCCAATTTTTTTTGTATAATGTGAAAGATGATGTTACGCCGAGTAAATAGATACCTAACATGTCGCGCTTTAAAATTGCGCACACTCGTGGAATGGCGCCAAACTTTGGTACTTAAAGTGGTTGTAAACTAAACCCGGAATTTTTTTTTTTTTTTTAAAACCCCTGCAAGATAAAGCCATAATGAGCTAGTATGACTAGCATACTAGCTTATTATGCATTACTTACCTTAGATGGAAGCTGTCCTCGTCTCACCCTCCGGCCACAGACATCTCTCCACAGATACCCGGAAGGTTAATTCCGGGTATCGCCGCTCCAGCGCTGTGATAGGCCGGACCGGCGAAGACGTCACTCCGCGCATGCGCGCGGGAGCTGTCAAATCCGGCAACGCCGGATTTGTGAATGGGGATTCTCACTGTGAATGCGCCATTGTCTACGGCGTGCATGCGCCGTAAACAACGGTGTATACCTTTTGGCAAATATCTCCTAAACTGTGTAGGTTTAGGAAATATTGCAAACACCTACAGGTAAGCCTTAATCTAAGCTAACCTGTAGGTGTAATTTCCGGGGGAGGGTTTACAACTACTTTAAAAATCTCCATAGGCTTTAATTTTTTTTACAGGTTACATGTTTAGAGTTACAGAGGAGGTCTAGTGCTAGAATTGTTGCTCTCACGCTAACGATCGCGGCGATACCTCACATGTGTGAACGGCGTTTACATATGTGGGCGGGACTTGCATGTGTAAGTTTTTTTTTTACATATTTTTTTTATTTAATGTTTTTTTTTTCCTTATTTTTTTATTTTTACACTTTCTTTTACATTAATTTTTTTTTGATCACTTCTATTCCTATTACAAGGAATGTAAACATCCCTTGTAATAGGAATGGTGTGTGACAGGTCCTCTTTATGGAGAGATGCGGGGTCAATAAGACCTCCCCCTCCCCCCACATCTCTCCTCCAGGCTGGAAAGCATGAGATCAGAATAAAAAATGTCTCCGATCCCATGCCGGCAGCCGCGATCGCGGCTTTGTTTACATCCGGGGCCCGGGCGTGACGTCATAACGTCACGCCCGGGCCTCCGACGGTCATAGAGAAATCTCTACGGTCGTCATCTGGCGGCGGCCGATTCGTTTTTCGGGCCCCCGATGGCACCGATAGCACGGGAGAGCCCGGAGAAGCACCGGATAGCGGCCCCTCCCGCCGCCTATAAGAACGATCAAGCGGGTGGAACTGCCACTATGATCGTTCTTATCGTGCACAGAATCGCTGAGTCGAAATAATGATATCTGAATGATGTCTCTAGCTGCACCCATCATTCAGATACCCCCCCCCTAAAAGTCAGGGACGTCATATGACGGCGTGCGGTAGGGAAGTGGCTAAATGCAATTAAAAAAAATAATAATTTTTTTTTTCTTCCCCTAGAATTTTTTTTTTCCCTATAAGAGCAATGTTATGGAGCCGGGTGGGGCGCCATCTTTCCCTCACTCGGCTCCATGCTACTGAGGGGAAAGGACCGAATTGTCTCCCTCGCTACCGGTGGCGACGACCGGAACGTGGTGGGAGGGGCACCTCTCCCGCCACCAATTTTTAAAAGTGATCTTGGAGGCGAATCCCCCACAGAGACCACTTTAATCTAAAAGCGGAGTGCCCGCCATTTTTATAAAATACCGGAGGTTTATGGCCGCTATCTGCTGCCATAACAACGGTATTTAACGTCAAAGTACCGACGTATAACAACGGTGGGCGTTCCGGAAGTGGTTAAAGCGGAGGTCCGCCAAATTTTTTTTTCTTTGAAGTCAGCAGCTACAAATACTGCAGCTGCTGACTTTTAATATATGGACACTTACCTGTCCTGGGTGCTTGTAAACAAAAAGTTCCAGAAAAGTCCGGTGGGGTCAGCAGGTGGTTATACAGCGCTGACCGAGGGCTCATCCATTCGTAAAGGAGATAGAATGTTTTGGGCCAGCTTGGTCCGAACAAACGATTGTGATATTAAAGTGGAAGTAAACTTCAATCTCTGACGTTTATCTTTATTACAGAGGTTCTCATCTCCTGTCCTCAGGGCCCACTAACAGGCCAGGTTTGCAAGATAACTGAAATGCATTGCCGTATTCTAGTCTGCATCTCCCCCAAGGTAATACATAACCTCTTCCAGACCGCCGCACGCCGATATACGTCGGCACTTTGAAGAGAGAGATATTTCTGTTATGGTAGCAGCGGCGGTCCGGTTTCCGATAATGGTGGTCTCTGCGGCGGATGCGCCGCAAGATCACCGTTATCGGCGGTGGGAGAGGGCCGCACTCCTCCGCCGCTTACCGGAGCTGTTGGTAACGGCGGAGGCGATCGGGTCCTGTCCGTGGCTGTGTATGGAGACGAGTGAGGGGGAAGATGGCCGTCTCCATACCATAGCAGGGCGGAAGCCACGTCAGAACGTCACCTCCGCCCATACCTCTTAAACGGCCATTTTTTTTGGTCATTTTTTCAAATGACAATTTTTTTATTTATTTTTTTATTACATTTTAGTGTAAATATGAGATGTGAGTCTTTTTGACCCCCCAGATCTCATATTTAAGAGGACCTGTTATGCTTTTTTTTTTTTCTATTACAAGGGATGTTTACATTCCTTGTAATAGGAATAAAAGTCACCAAATTTTTTTTTTTTTTAACCACTTGCCCCCTGGGCACTTAAACCCCCCTCCTGCCCAGACCAATTTTCAGCTTTCAGCGCTGACGCACTTTGAATGACAATTGCGCGGTCATGCTACACTGTACACAAATGACATTTTTTATCATTTTTTTTTCCCCACAAATAGAGCTTTCTTTTGGTGGTATTTGATCACCTCTGGGGTTTTTATTTTTTGTTAATTTTTTTTAAAATAAGACTGATTTAAAAAAAATAAAAAATTATATATATATATATATATATATGTGTGTGTGTATATAAAATTTTGTAAACAGGTAATTTTTCTCCTTCATTGATGTACGCTGATGAGGCTGCACTGATGGGCGGCACTGGTGGGCACCGATAAGGCGGCACTGATAGGTGGCAGTGATGGGCACTGATGGGTGGCAATAATGGGCACTGGTAGGTTACACTGATGGGCAGCATTGCTAGGTGGCACTGATGAGGCACTGATAGGTGGCACTTGCGGGCATTGATAGGTGGCACTGTGGGCACTGGCAGGTAGCAATTATTATTATACTGGCAGCTGGCACTGATGAGGCACATCTGCCTCCTTCCTCTTCGGGATCGATGTCCCTTGTGAACGAGCCGGTGATCGGCTTTTTTTCCTCCTCACGCTGTCAGCGTAAGGAGAAAAAAAAAAAGATTACCGATTCTTTGTTTACATCACGTAATCAGCTGTCATTGGCTGACAGCTGATCACGTGGTAAGGGGCAAGAATCGGCCCCTTACTCGGATCAGTGATCACCCGAGTCTCAGTGACTCGGGTGATCACAGCGCTCGCCACGTGCCCCCTGCAGGGAAGCGCGCAAAGGGGAGGCCGTTTATTGCCGGCCTCCCGGATTTTCAGGTCCGCGCTGTAGCCGTCATTTGGCTATAGCGCGGGCCTCAAGTAGTTAAACGTGTAAAAATAAATAAAATAAAGTAAAATAAGTAAGAAAAAATTAATACAATTTTTTAAAGCGCCCCGTCCCGACGAGCTCGTGCGCAGAAGCGAACACATGCGTGAGCAGCGCCCATATATGAAAATGGTGTTCAAACTACACATGTGAGGTATCACTGCGATCGTTAGCGTGAGAGCAATAATTCTAGCCCAAGACCTCCTCTGTAACTCAAAATGTGCAACATGTAGAATTTTTTTTAAAACTTTGCCTATGGAGATTTTAAAGGGTAAAAGTTTGTCGCCATTCCACGAGCGGACACAATTTTGAAGTGTGACATGTTGGGTATCAATTTACTCGGCATAACGTTATCTTTCACAATATAAAAAAAAAATGGGCTAACTTTACTGTTGTCTTATTTTTTAATTCAAAAAAGAGTATATTTTTTCAAAAAAAAGTGCACTCGTAAGACCGCTGCGCAAATACGATGTGACAAAAAGCATTGCAATGACCGCCATTTTATTCTCTAGGGTGTTAGAATTTTTTTTTATAATTTTTGGGGGTTCTAAGTAATTTTGTAGCAAAAAAACTTGTTTTTAACTTGTAAACACCAAATCTCAGAAAGAGGCTCGGTCCTTAAGTGGTTAAAATCTGGCCTGTTAGTGGGCCCTGCGGATAGGAGTTGAGAGCCGCTGCTCTAGGTGATCCTATAATAAGACTTCCCTATGGGTAGTGTAATTATCTCCTAAATGTGACATCACTGGCACATGCGCTCCGAATGAACAGCTACCCGTTCCGTTCCGTCAGACCCCCGTGCCGTAAGCGGCGGCTCCCGCGCAGGAGTGACGGCATCGTGGCTCCAGCCAGAAAGGGCTTGGCTGTGGGGAAGAGCTGATTCTGAATACAGTAGTACCTCGGATTGCGAGTAATGCAGTTAAGGAGCGTCGTCTCGCAAAACGAGCAGGATTCAAGCCTCTGTGGTGTGCAGTACCGCGTTTTGGCCAGAGGTGCGGGGGCGCCGGTGACACTTGGATCCTTTTTCGGATGCACTCGGAAATACTCAGTTCCCAAGTGTTTCCGAACCTCTCTGAGGGTTTCTGAGCGGTCTCAGAGTATTTCCGAGTCTCTCTGGCGCCCCCCCACCTCTGGCCAAATGCAGTACTGCATACAATAGAAGTCAATGTGGAATGAATTATCTTCGTTTCTATTGACTTCTATGGGGAAACTCGCTTTGATATGCGAGTGCTTTGGATTACAAGCATTCTCCTGGAACAGATTATTCTCATAATTTGCGGTTCCACTGTAATGAGAAATATTCATTTCTGAGTGTTTACTGTCCATACATTTCTCCAGCGTCTCTCTAACCTTCCATCTATTTCTTGTATCTCCTCTCCTATGACCGGATCTCTCCTGCAGACTTTGGACCAGATGGAGATGAAGAGCGAAGGGCTGAACCTGACCCTGGAGGAACAACTCAGCGCCCTGACCCTGTGTGACCTCAAGACCCCGGACCCCAAATCCACCGTCTCCCTCAACGGAACCAACTTCAGCGCCAAGCTGTTCGAGAGCGACTGCAACAGCACAAAGGTGCCGGGAATGAGCTGTGTGATGTGTGAGGTCCCCTGCCAGACATGACATACAGGACGTCTTCATCATCAGAAATGGGGGATTCCAGGGGCTGCAGGGTTAATTCACCTTTACCTCAGAACTGCCTATGCAGGTGGGGGGGGGGGGGGCACATGTGCAGCTTTGACTAAAGTTGAATCATGGCTTTGCTATAGGTGTAAGCTTTTTATGTAGCTCCCGACGCCTGACTGAAAAACTCCCATCCTACTTCATTGCTAGGATGTTGCTAAGATGCTTCCAGCTGGTTTGAACCCCTTTGCATGCGCTCGCTCTTCCTTGTTGCAGCTATGTAATGGGGGAGATAGTGGGTTGGGGGGTTGGGGAGCTCACACCTATGATGGTGGGGGGGGGGGGTAAGCAGTAGCAGCTCGGAGCATCTTAGCAACGTCCTAGCAACAAGGCAGGATGGGATGATGCCACCTCTGGGAGTTTTTTAGCATGTATGGAGGTATGTAACTAACCTACAGCTATAGCACGGGCATTATCCAACTTCAGTGAGAGCCGCACAGCTTGTTTCTATCTACAAATGCCCCTTTATCTGCATAGGTTGTTTTTTGGTAAAGGCAAAAGGCCTACAGACCTGAAGGAGGAGGGTGGGGCTTACACACACTCCTGGTGGCTGCAGCTGACTGCTGCATGTCAGGTGGCTGCAAAGCTCCCCCCATTGCTTCCAAACACCCCCAGTAATGGCTATGTCCCCCCCCCCCCCAGTAATGGCTATGTCCCCCCCCCAGTAATGGCTATGCCCCCCCCCCCCCCCCCCACCATTTATACCAGGCTCCATGCACCCAGGACTGTCGTAGCAGATGCCGCCAGGTCGAGGGGAAGGAAACGGAGTGAACTTCCATCCGCTCTCCTCCCCTTCCTCTTCCTGAACTGGAAGCAATGTGTAAAACGTCACTTCCAGGTCCCCCTTTTACTTTCCCCGGCCGGTATGGGGAACAATCTAATGCTGTGCACAGGGGAGACATCCGGGGTCTTTTTAACCGTTTGCTGACCAGCTGCCGTTATAATACTGCGGCAGGTTGGCACGATCCCATGAGCCGTCGTAGCTGTACGTCGGCTCCTTTAAGCGGGATAGCAGGCGCTCGCTGCACTGCGGGGGTGATGATGCTCGTGACCACCAGGCACGAGGGGCAGAACAGGGACGTGTGTGTGTGTGTGTGTGTGTGTGTGTGTGTGTGTGTGTAAACACACAAATCCCTGTTCTGTGAGGAGAGGCAGATTGTGAGTTCCTAATAGCTAGAAACAACAATCTGTCATCTCCTCTAGTCACTCCCCTCCCCCCTTCATTTAGAACACACCTCCCAGGGAACACAATTAACCCCTTGATCACCCCCCTAGTGGTTAACCCCTTCCCTGCCAGTGACATTTACACAGTAATCAGTGCATTTTTATAGCACCGATCGCTGTATAAATGTGAATGGTCCCAAAAAAGTGTCCGATGTGCAATGTCGCAGTCCCGATAAAAATCGCAGATCACCGCCATTACTAGTAAAATAAATGATAAAAATGCCATAAAACTATCCCCTATTTTGTAGACGCTATAACTTTTGGGCAAACCAATCAATAAACGCTTATTGCAATTTTTATTACAAAAAATATGTAGTAGAATACGTATCGGCCTAAACTGAGGAAAAAATGTGCTTTTTTAAAAACAAAAAGTAAAAAATATTGCTATTTTTTTTTTTTTTTTTTTTTTTTTAAATTGACGCTCTATTTTTGTTTTATAGCACAAAAAATAAAAAACGCAGAGGTGATCAAATACCACCAAAAGAAAGCTCTATTTGTGGGGGAAAAAAGGACGCAAATTTTGTTTGGGAGCCACGTCGCACAACCGCGCAATTGTCTGTTAAACCGACGCAGTGCCGAATCGCAAAAAGTGGCCTGGTCTTTGAGCAGCCAAATCCTCCGGGACTGAAGTGGTTAAATGAGAAGTCCAGCCTGAGCTCGGTTGGGCTTCTCCTCTGGGTCACAGGAGTTTAATTCGTTTTGCACTCCTGTGACCTGTTTATAGCAGAGAGCGGTCTGAAGTCCTCTCTCTGCTGACGTCACTAAGATCGGTCAAGGCACCGCGTCATCCCGACACTGGGAGTCTGGATCCGCCCGGTGCCTGGACTGACACCCGTCCCAGCCTCTCAGTGAGCCGCTCCCTACCCCCTCCACAGCTCATCGCTCCAATGAGCGATGAGGAGCAGAGAGGAGAGATGATGATTGACAGGCAGTAGCTCTCTGCTCAGGGAGGAGTGAGAACCGAGCAATCAGCGGTGTTGGATCTCTCGGTTCTCAGCATAGAGGCCCCGGGGACAGATGCAGCATCCACCTAGGTAAGTATAATGGGGGGAAAAACCCCAAACCCCATACTTCTTTTAAAATCCCCCAGCGGTGATTAAATACCACCAAAAGAAAACTCTATTTGGGTGAACAAACTGATAAAAATCTCATTTGGGTACAGCATGGCATGACAGCGCAATTGTGTGTGACAGCGCTGAAAGCTGAACGTTGGCCTGGGCAGGAAGGGGGTGAAAGTACATGGTAGGCAAGTGGTTAAGATCCCCCAACATGTCCCCTCCTGAGTAAGACCTATGTCTTCTTTGCAACTAGCAAGGGGGGCGTGTCATACCACTAATTACACTTACTGTCGATCATGGAGGCTCACCATGACATGTGGGCATTACCTAGGTTGGTCTGCATGAAAATACACGCCCACTCCTCCAGACTGACACCCACCCATCAAGACATTTTTATATTTGCATAACTCCTCCTAAGAGCCCTCCCACTGCTTGCATCAGAGCTGCATTGTATAGAGACCCAGTAATGACATCACCGGGTCTAAAATAAAAAATGTCACTAGTGACACAATCTGCTTTTGTACACAACGTCTGACCTCCTCCTCCTTGTCGCCCCCCTCCTTGTCCTGGTCTCCGCCTCCCCCCTCCTTGTCCTGGTCTCCGCCTCCCCCCTCTTTGTCCTTGTCTCCGCCTCCTTCCCCCTCCTTGTCTCCGCCTCCTCCCCCCTCATTGTCTCCTCTTCCTTGTTGTCTCCTCCTCCAGATCGACTCTCTGATGTCACACCTGAAATCCATAAGCTCCAGCGCTGAGCCCCAGAAGAGGTGAGAGAAGCTCCATGGTGTCTCCATGTCTGTCACAGAGCAGAGGATTCTGGGTAATGTGTCTGTCATTTGAGATTGAATGGATAAGATTCTGACTCTGTGTCTGAATATCACAGCCGGGGATATAATGGTGAATATTGGTGTCTGCCCCCCTCCCCCTGACCTTGTTGTACCCCCTCCCCCCCAGCGTCATCGTGTCTCAGTGGACCAGCATGCTGAGGATCGTAGCCGTACACTTGAAGCGGATTGGACTTTCTTACGCCACGATCGACGGTTCTGTTAACCCCAAACAGCGCATGGATGTGGTGGAGGAGTTCAATGTAAACCCCCGGCGGCCCCAGGTATGAGACACGGACCTCCCATTCTCCTACCGGGCCAATTTCTATCACTTCTCTCATACATAAAAAACCCCCAAACATTATATATGCCTTTTTAGCAGAGACCCTAGAGAATAAAAATGCAGTCGTTACAATTTTGTACGCCACACAGTATTTGCGCAGCGATTTTTTAAACACAATTTTGGGGGAATAAATACACTTTAATGAATAAAAAAAAACAAAAAACACACACGGTATATGACCCAATTCTTTTGTAAAATATAAATGATGTTACATTGACACAGACAGCAGGACTCGGCCCCGCCCCCCGGCTCCCGCGTCACTGGATTTGATTATCAATCTATCCAATGAGGACAGAGACAGTGGCTGGAGCTGCTGGGCTGGAATGATCGGGTTCAGGTAAGAGAAAAGGGGAGCTCTGGGAGGGGGGGGGGGCTACTGCAGCTCAGAAGGTTTTTTACCTTGATGCATAGAATGCAAACCATGAGACTTTACAACTCCTTTAAAGTTGCGCACGCTCGTGGAATGGCACCAAACTACAGTACATACAAATCTCCATAGGTGACTCCTGTCTTGTTTACTGGTTACAATTAGTAATTTTTATGGTTTAGAATTAGAGGAGATCTAGCACTAGAATTATTGCTCTCCCGCTAACGTTCGCGGCGATACCTCCCATGTGTGGTTCAAACACCGTTTACATATGTGGGCGTGAGCTACGTATGCGTCCACCACTGTGAGCACGTGGGGATGGGGGCGCTTTAAATCCTTTTTTTTTTTTTTCGCTAACGCAAGAAAATGTAAACATCCTTTGTGATAACAGAGGTGCCCCCTCCCGCTGCGCTCCGGTGGTCTCTGCTGCTTACCGGAGCCGCCAGTAGCGGCGGAGATGATCCGATCCTTTCCCCTCAGTAGCATGAAGCCGAGTGAGGGAAAGATGGCCCCCACTCGGCTCCATAATATTGGATGGCGGAAGCGACATCACTTCCGCCCAATGATCTTAAAGGGAAATGTTTTTTATTTGATCTTCCAATCGCCTGTCCACAATCTACCCGTAGGTTACGATCTATAGGTCGCTGACCCCTGTCCTAGACCATAGAGGTTAGCTGAGGCCATCTTTCTTCAGCTAATCTCTGTGGTCAGCCCCTGAAACCACCAGATCGGTTTTCAGGCTATCGATCACCCAAGTAAGCCGCTTGGATCACTTTTAGTGGTTAGAGAATCGCCAGCTGAAAAAAAAAAACAGTACCGGGGTTGAATCATATTGCTGCCGCCATAACCCCGATATTCCACTTCAAACCGATAATGAAGACCGGTTTGATTTCACCACTTCCTTAAGTCCCTCTGAGGCCAGCAGGGCTGAGTACTCATCCAGACACGGTAGATGAGGGAGAATGGTGTACAGACACCTCCATTCCTTCTCTGGGGTGATGTATTTATGGTCCTTCTTTCTCCTGTGTAGGTGATGCTGGTGTCTCTGTGTGCTGGAGGCGTCGGATTAAACCTGATTGGTGGGAACCACCTCTTCCTATTGGACATGCACTGGTAACGCCCCATTTCCTCTCCTCCCCCACTGCACCGCCTCCTGGTACTGACCACACCCTTCTCATATTTCACCCCTCTACTGACCACACCCTTCTCATATTCCACCCCTCTACTGACCGCACCCTTCTCATATTCCACACCCTTCTCATATTCCACCCCTCTACTGACCACACCCTTCTCATATTCCACCCCTCTACTGACCACACCCTTCTCATATTCCACCCCTCTACTGACCGCACCCTTCTCATATTCCACCCCTCTACTGACCACACCCTTCTCATATTCCATCCCTCTACTGACCACACCCTTCTCATATTCCATCCCTCTACAGGACCACACCCTTCTCATATTCCATCCCTCTACAGGACCACACTCTTCTCATTTCTTTCTCGTACATCACGGGACACAGAGCGGCATAGTCATTACTATGTGGGTTATATAGATACCTTCAGGTGCTGGCACTGGCAACTTCCAAAACCGGAAGTACCCTCCCCTATATAAGCCCCTCCCATCCGGGAGCACCTCAGTTTTTTTGCCAGTGTCTAAGGTGTTGGCCAAGAAGTAACATGTGTTTTTCACTGAGCTTGCGTACAGGTTCTTTTGGGCCTCAGTAAGCTATTCCGGATCCGACCAAAAAAGCTTCATAGCTAAACGGTCGGTACCCGGGCCTTGCAAGAGAAGAGCAAGGTTTTGCCTGTAATGCCTCTCTTAGGAGGGCTGGACCCTGGGATCCAGAGCTCTGATCATACCCACAACCAAGATGTTTTCTGTGCAGGGTGCTATACAGGTCCAGGGGAGTGGAATCCTTGGGAACCCGGTCCCTGAAGGTTTAATTACAATGCCTGCCGTGATAGGTGAAGTTTGGGCTTCTGTGGACCAAACAGAGTCCTGCGGCGAGGAAAAGGTAAGTGGAGGCCCTCAGGAACTTGGTTCTATTGAGGGACCCCCAAGCCTATTTTGTCTTTCTGCCTGTTACCTAAGGTATTCCCGCTAATATTCTGTGTATGCCTGTTACTACTGAGAAAATGTAAAAATTTTAATAGTAGGCAAGAAAAAATGTAAGACCGCGGTACCTGTGTTAGACACTAGAGGCCGCTATGGTTCTTTTTCTTGTAATGTGGATTTTTTTCTTCCAAAATCAAATCCAGGCAGTTGGTAAGTTCTCTGCTGGGAAGCTGTCTCCTCTGCCCTGTTGCTGCGCTCATCCATCCCCGGGCCCTGCGGCAGGGACCCTGGCTCCCATCTAGCTCCTTATTTTTTTCAAAAAAGGCGCACGTGCCCACGCGCGTGCGCGCGGGCACGCGCCTCTATATATAGAGGCGATCTGGAAAAAGGGGCGGAGCGGGTGGATGACGCTCGGTGTGCGCCGCGGCGCTACTGCGCATGTGCGGGCGTCCAGCGTGTTTTAAAGCACAATCATAGCTGGCTATTGAAGTGCACAGACAGAGCTAGCAACAGTATAAAGGCACACAGGCGGTTGATGCAGGCATCCCCTAGAAAGGCACTTTAGTAGACACCAACTGTTATATAGCAGCAATTGTGCTAGACTATTCTCAGTAAAAGTGGTGTATTACGGCTGGAATACCTCAGCTCTAGGCTTAGGAATATGCCGTCCAGAAGCTCCGGAACTGAATCTTCCAGGAAGCGAAGGGGGTCTCATCGGGCTCTGAGGATCTTGGGCATGCTTCTGCTGACCAGTCTCCCCTGAAGTTCAGAGGTAAGTGACCGTAGAGACCCCGCAGGGTACTTGGTACTGTGGCTGTCCTCAGTTCACCTGCTCCTGTGTATGTAACAGAGGAGGTTTTTTCCTCAGCTCTGGGAGGATTAGAGAGAGATTGTCAACATTGATCGCTGCCTCCCTGTCAGGGAAAGCACGCCCGATCTCCGTCTCCTCCTTCAGAGTGCCTGTTAGCAGAGCAACAGTCCCATACAGGGATCGACCTGCCTGAAGGGGATCAGGATGAGGTTGATTCTGTTATAGAGGAATCAACAGTGGGGGAACCTTTTCTCAGCATCTCAAGCTGAAAGATTATGGGTTCAGTCTCTGACTAACATGGTCCGATCAGCATTTAAAAATGCACCTTGCGGAACCATCATCCACTACTGTATCCTCGTTGGGGTCGCTAGAAGCCCCCAGACTGTCTGTTCTTTTCCACTTCACCCTTTATTGGAAGGGCTCATGTACCAGGATTGGGAACATCCTGATAAAATATTTACTCCCCCCAAGAGATTTCCGGTGGTCTATCCCATGGAGGATAAGTTCATCAAAAAATGGAAGGTCCCTACAGTGGACGCAGCCATCTCTTGTGTGTATAAATCACTGACATGTCCAGTGGATAATGTCCAAATGTTCAAGAACCCAATAGATAACAGATTGGAGTCCTTATGAAAATCTGCTTCTTTCTACAGCAGGCTTGGTGACACAACCAGCAGTGAGGTCTGCTAAGCAGTGAAGGATCAGTTGAAACAGGTCTTGAGGGACTTGACAGATCAGCAGGCCCTTGCCCTAGCTGATCTACCTAGAGCCTTATGCTTTGCGGTTGACGCCATAAAGGATTCAATCCATCAGGCCTTACGCTGTCTGTAGTACATATGCGTAGGCTTCTATGGCTCAAAAACTGGTCTGCTGAAGCTCCCTGTAAAGAATGGCTGGTTAGCGTCCCATTTCATGGTGAACGCTTATTCAGGGAAGACCTGGACAAATATATCCAGAAAATTTCCAGCGGTAAAAATACACTCTTGCCGGTTAAAAACAGAGTTAGAGGTCCCTCTTTAAGAGGCCTGCTTCTCCAGTCCCTGGGGCATCGGCTGTGTAACAGTTCCGACGGCCTCCTCGGTCAATTCCCGGGGGGTAAAAAACAGGGACAATCGCAGGGTAATGAGAAACCCTGGGTCAGGGGAGGTACAAAACCTCCCCCAAAGTTAAATTCATTGAAGGGTTGCCCCCACTCAGTCGGGTGGGGGGAGGACTCCAGTTGTTCGCAAGAGACCTGGCGGGACACGATCAAGACAGATAGGTGCTCTCCGCAGTATGTTTGGGATACAGATTGGAGTTAAAAGACTCTCCTCCTTCCCATTTTTGAGGTCAAACGTGCCAAGGGATCCCCGGAAGAGAGAGTCCCTCCTGTTGGCACTAGAACAACTATTGCTCCAAGGAGTAATTATGGAGGTTCCCCTGGAAGAATGGGGGTTCGGGTTTTACTCAAACCTCTTTACAGTCCCGAAGCAAACTGGGACGGGAGGCCCATATTAATTCTAAAAGGGCTAAACAAATTCCTGTATATCAGGACTTTCCAATGGATTCGATCCGATCGGTGGCCACTGCCCTACAAGGGGAGGAATGGTTAGCCGCGATCGACATCAAAGATGCTTATTTGCACATTCCCATCTTTCCAGTCCACCAAAAATTTCTACGCTTTGCAGTAGAAGGGCGCCATTTTCAGTTCAGAGCCTTACCCTTCGGTCTGGCCACAGCACCACGAGTGTTTACAAAAATTCTGGCCCTTTATTGGCCAATCTAAGAACACAAGGTGTAACGATAATGGCATATCTGGATGACTTGTTGCTGATAGACCACTCAGTGAAAAAACTAGACGTGGTCGTTCACAAGACAATCAAGTATATGGAATCTCACGGTTGGATTATCAACCGAGACAAGTCAGCCCTAAAAACCAGTCAAAAGTCTGGAATACTTGGGGCTAAGGTTGGATTCAGGCCAGAGAAAAATATTCTTGCCTCGAGGAAAGGTGTTGTCTTTGAAAGATTTGATCCACTTAGTGGGTACAAAAAAGACAGCCGTCCATACGCCTGTGCATGAGGCTGCTGGGAAAAATGGTGGCATCATTCGAAGCAGTACCCTACGGTCAATTCCATTCAAGGAATTTGCAAGGGGCCATACTGTCAGCCTGGAACAAAAAAGTTCAGGCCCTAGACTTACAATGTCCTTGTCCCCTTCCGTTCGCAAGAGCCTCCATTGGTGGTGGTTCCCCAGAATCTGGAAAAAGGGAAATCCTTCAGTCCGATTTCTTGGAAGGTGGTCACTACAGATGCCAGCCTTATAGGCTGGGGAGCAGTACTGGAGCAATGGTCTCTCCAGGGCAGATGGTCGGATGCAGAAAAGGCCCTGCCCATCAATCTCTTAGATATACGAGCAGCCCGGTATGCCCTAGTAGCATGGACATCCAAACTCCAAGGGTCCCCTGTCAGAATTCAATCAGACAATGCCACAGCAGTGGCATAAATCAATCATCAGGGTGGCACCAGGAGTCGTGCAGCCCAGAGGGAAGTAAATTACATCCTGAAATGGGCAGAAAAATATGTCCCAGCCATATCCGCGGTATTCATTCCAGGAGTGGAGAATTGGAAGGCGGACTTTCTAAGTCGCCAGCAATTATGCCCAGAGGAAGGGTCCCTTCACCCCGAGGTTTTCTGGACAATATGTCAGCGGTGGGGAACATCGGATGTAGATCTTCTAGCATCCAGATTCAACGCAAAGGTGGACAGGTTTGTCTCTCGGACAAGGGATCCCCTAGCTTGCGGCTCGGATGCCCTAGTGTTCCCTTGGGATCAGTTCAAGCTGATATATGCATTCCCACCGCCACAATGGTTACCTCGATTACTCCGCAGAATCAGGGTAGAAAAGAAACCAGTGATTCTGGTGGCTCCAGCGTGGCCCCGAAGAGCGTGGTACGCGGAGATTGTAAAATGTCAGTGGGGAGTCCTTGGACTCTCCCACGTCGTCCGGACCTGCTTTCGCAAGGACCGATATACCACCCTTCCTTACCAGCCCTAGGTTTGACGGCCTGGCTATTGAAGCCCACATTCTAAAAAAGAGAGGTCTCTCTAATCCCGTGGTATCTACCATGATCAATGCCAGGAAGCTGGTATCCAGGCAGATCTACTATAGAATCTGGAAGGCGTACATCGCGTGGTGTGAGGCCAGGAAATGGCATCCACGTAAGTACGTAATAGGTAGGATTCTGGACTTCCTACAATGGGCTGTAGATAGGAAGCTTGCCTTGAGTACTATCAAAGGTCAGTTTTCGGCCTTGTCAATATTTTTTCAAAGGCCCTTGGCTTTGCATTCACTAGTCAAAGCCTTTAGACAAGGAGTGATGCGTATTAGCCCTCCGGTTAATATTCCCATATGTCCTTGGGACTTAAACCTGGTTCTGTCGGTTCTACAGAAACAACCATTTGAACCATTACAGCATATTTCCTTGGTTCTTCTCACCAGGAAATTGATTTTTCTAGTAGCCATTTGTTCAGCTAAAAGAGTGTCGGAATTAGCAGCTATGTCCTGTAAAGAGCCATATCTGGTTATCCATAAGGACAGAGTAGTGTTACGTCCTCATCCAGCCTTTCTTCCTAAGGTGGTATCGAGGTTTCATTTGAACCAAGATGTGGTTCTTCCTTCTTTTTTCCCCAAACCTACTTCGGTAGAGGAAAAGTTATTGCATTCTTTGGATGTAGTAAGAGCAGTTAAAGCTTATCTAAAAGCCACTGCTCAGATTCGCAGAACGGTTACTTTGTTTATTCTGCCGGAAGGCCCCAGAAAGGGTCAGGCAGCATCAAAATCTACTTTAGCCAAGTGGATTCGACAGGTCATAATGCAAGCCTATGGCTTGAGAAGGAGACCGCCTCCGTTCAAAGTTAGGGCGCACTCCACAAGAGCAGTTGGAACTTCATGGGCAGTGCATCACCAGGCCTCCCTGGCTCAAATCTGTAAGGCCGCAACATGGTCTTCAGTTCACACGTTTACTAGGTTCTACCAGGTGGACGTTAGAAGTCAGGAGGATGTCGCCTTTGGGCGCAGTGTGTTGCAGGCCGCAAAAGATCCTCATGCCTGATGGCGCTCAGCTTATGTATGGTGTATCCCCCCCCTCATTTGGCATTGCTTTGGGACGTCCCACATAGTAATGACTATGCTGCTCTGTGTCCCGTGATGTATGAACAAGAAAGTAGGATTTTTATAACAGCTTACCTGTAAAATCCTTTTCTTGGGAGTACATCACGGGACACAGAGCTCCCACCCCTCTTTTGGGGACACGTATTGCTTTGCTACAAAACTGAGGTGCTCCCGGATGGGAGGGGCTTATATAGGGGAGGGTACTTCCTGTTTTGGAAGTTGCCAGTGCCAGCACCTGAAGGTAATTCTATATAGCCCACATAGTAATGACTATGCCGCTCTGTGTCCCGTGATGTACTCCAAGAAAAGGATTTTACAGGTAAGCTGTTATAAAAATCCCATTATTCCATCTCTCTACTGACCTCACCCTTCTCATATTCCACCCCTCTACCGACCACACCCTTCTCATATTCCACCCCTCTACTGACCACGCCCTTCTCATATTCCACCCCTCTACAGGACCACACCCTTCTCATATTCCATCCCTCTACAGGACCACACCCTTCTCATATTCCATCCCTCTACTGACCACACCCTTCTCATATTCCACCCCTCTACTGACCACACCCTTCTCATATTCCACCCCTCTACTGACCACACCCTTCTCATATTCCACCCCTCTACTGACCACGCCCTTCTCATATTCCACCCCTCTACAGGACCACACCCTTCTCATATTCCATCCCTCTACCGACCACACCCTTCTCATATTCCACCCCTCTACTGACCACACCCTTCTCATATTCCACCCCTCTACTGACCACACCCTTCTCATATTCCACCCCTCTACTGACCACACCCTTCTCATATTCCACCCCTCTACCGACCACACCCTTCTTATATTCCATCTCTCTACTGACCACACCCTTCTCATATTCCACCCCTCTACTGACCACACCCTTCTCATATTCCACCCCTCTACTGACCACACCCTTCTCATATTCCATCCCTCTACCGACCACACCCTTCTCATATTCCACCCCTCTACCGACCACACCCTTCTCATATTCCACCCCTCTACTGACCACACCCTTCTCATATTCCACCCCTCTACTGACCACACCCTTCTCATATTCCACCCCTCTACTGACCACACCCTTCTCATATTCCACCCCTCTACCGACCACACCCTTCTTATATTCCATCTCTCTACTGACCACACCCTTCTCATATTCCACCCCTCTACTGACCACACCCTTCTCATATTCCACCCCTCTACTGACCACACCCTTCTCATATTCCACCCCTCTACTGACCACACCCTTCTCATATTCCACCCCTCTACTGACCACACCCTTCTCATATTCCACCCCTCTACTGACCACACCCTTCTCATATTCCACCCCTCTACCGACCACACCCTTCTCATATTCCACCCCTCTACTGACCACACCCTTCTCATATTCCACCCCTCTACTGACCACACCCTTCTCATATTCCACCCCTCTACCGACCACACCCTTCTTATATTCCATCTCTCTACTGACCACACCCTTCTCATATTCCACCCCTCTACTGACCACACCCTTCTCATATTCCACCCCTCTACTGACCACACCCTTCTCATATTCCACCCCTCTACTGACCACACCCTTCTCATATTCCACCCCTCTACCGACCACACCCTTCTTATATTCCATCTCTCTACTGACCACACCCTTCTCATATTCCACCCCTCTACCGACCACACCCTTCTCATATTCCACCCCTCTACTGACCACACCCTTCTCATATTCCACTCCTTCTACTGACCACACCCTTCTCATATTCCCTGTCCTGACCACTCTCCTATTATTCCCTCTACTAACTGAAGTGTTATTATTATATGGAGCAGAGAGATGATTGGCAGACAGTTCTGTACCTACACAAAGTGTGTCTGATTTATCTACCTCCCTCTCAGGAATCCAGCGCTGGAGGACCAGGCGTGTGACCGCATATACCGAGTAGGACAACGCAAGGACGTGGTGATACACAGGTCAGAGGAGTCCTCTCTACTGAATTATAGGAGACCTCCACTGCGATCATAGCAAGGGAATCGCAGAGACACTGCATTACTGACATACACAGGGGCCACCGCCTATTATCATAGTGCCATCCCTCTCTCCACATCTCCCTATCCTAGTGCCACCCCTCCCTTCACATCTCCCTATCGTAGTGCCACCCCCTCCCTCCAAATCTCCCTATCATAGTGCCACCCCCTCCCTCCACATCTCCCTATCATCATAGTGCCACCCCTCCCTCCACATCTCCCTATCATAGTGCCACCCCCCCTCCCTCCACATCTCCCTATCATAGTGCCACCCCTCCCTCCACATCTCCCTATCATAGTGCCACCCCCTCCCTCCACATCTCCCTATCATAGTGCCACCCCTCCCTCCACATCTCCCTATCATAGGGCCACCCCCTCCCTCCACGTCTCCCTATCATAGTGCCACCCCTCCCTCCGTGTCCTCCTATCATACTGGCACTCCTCCCTCCTCATCCTTCTGTCAAAATTCTACCCCTCCCTCCACATTCTCCTATCATCCTATCATAGTGCTACTAGGACCCCCCACATCCTGATATTATAGTGCTACCCACCCCATGTCCTGCTATTATAGTGCCCACCCCTCCCTCCAGACTACTATGACAACCCCCCCCCCCCCCCCCCCCCGCCGCATGTCCTACTATAATAGTAACACCCGCCCCTCACATGTCCTTTTATCATAGTGACACCAGCCCATCCATGACATGAAATGACCAAACTCTCCAGGTAGGGGGTGCACAAGCATTGGATGAGAAAACCAGTAGGACAAGGGAAGGAGTTCACCAGCTGACCTCATTGGCAAACCCGCTGCACCCATCAACTATGTTTGTATGACATCCCCTTGTCCCTCAAGACTAGTGATGAGCCGAACACCCCCGGGTTCGGTTCGCACCAGAACCCGCGAACGGACCGGAAGTTCGAACGAACATTAGAACCCTATTAAATACAATGGATGCGAACGTTCGAATTCTAAAGTGCTAATTATAACAACTATTATGCATGTTATTGTCCTAAAAAGGGTTTGGGAACCCGGGTTCTGCACCAGGGGACATGTATCAATGCAAAAAGAAGTTTTAAAAACGGTCGTTTTTCGGGAGCAGTCATTTTAATGATGCATAAAGTGAAAAAAAAAAGTCAAATATTCCTTTAAATATCGTACCTGGGGGGTGTCTAAAGTATGCCTGTGAAGTGCCACGTGTTTCCCGTGTTTAGAACTGTCCCTGCACAAAATGACACTTCTAAAGGAAAAAAAAGCCATTTAAAACTGCTTGCGGCTTTAATGTAATGTCTGGTCCCGGTAATATGGATGAAATTCTTTAAGAAAAATGGCATAGCTACCCCATGACCCCCCCCCCCTACCCCAGCCCATTACCAGCCCCTTTGGGTCTTGTATGGATATTAAGGGGAACCCCGCACATAAAATAAAAAAGGCCCTATATACTCT
This sequence comes from Rana muscosa, assembly GCA_029206835.1. NCBI lineage: Eukaryota > Metazoa > Chordata > Amphibia > Anura > Ranidae > Rana > Rana muscosa. Next base: position 8,540,561 of record CM055117.1, read on the forward strand.
GAACAGCCGTATACAGGCGGTGCATACAAGACAGGGACTGTAGGTTTGTTCTTATGTAGAATCTGTTTGTAATTTTGAACAGGTACATTGTTGAAGTGTAGCTCCAGCCCAAAAATCTATTTTTAAACTTTTTGGAAAACATAGGTAAGGGTTATCACCCCTGTAACATTTGTTTTGCTGTCTGTGCCCCTGTTCAGAACATTTCACCTCACTTTCCGTCCCAATGACAACTGTTTTTGAAATGTGGTGTTTTTCTTGAAACAAGGATTGCTGATAAAGCATCAGTACAGAGGAGACACCTTTCTCCCATATTTATTCTTACAGGAGAGAATTTTCCTTCCTAGTGGTAGATTTCCTCTCACTTCCTGTTGTCTTCTTGCGTTTGCAAGTAGGAGTCGTTTGTAAGTTGGATGTTTGAAAGTAGGGACCTGCCGTATATACTCTGCAGAAATAGGCCCCTTAGTTGTTGGTGTTGGCACAACACTGTAAGCACTCACAGTTACTCTTGGTTGGTGCTGGAACGCCCTGCTGTCAACTATTATATCAGGAATTTTAATTACATATAATTGTTGAACAGTGGTAGTAAAAATTGGGCCTTTGATGGTGGTGCTGGTGCCACAACACTGTAAGCCCTGACAGTTACTCTTGGTGGGTGCAGCAATGGGCCCTGCTGTGAATTATTAGATCAAGAATTGTAATTACATGCCCCTGTTGAACAGGGGCTGAAAAATTGGGCCTTAGGCACTGGTGGCACAACACTGCAACCCCTCACAGATACTGTACTTGGAGCACAGCAATGAGCCCTGTTGCAAAGTATTGCTTCAAAAATTGTAATGACACGCCCCTGTTAAACAGGGGCTGAAAAATTGGGCCTTAGGCACTGGTGGCACAACACTGCAACTCCTCACAGATACTGTACTTGGAGCACAGCAATGAGCCCTGTTGCAAAGTATTGCTTCAAAAATTGTAATTACACGCCCCTGTTAAACAGGGGCTGAAAAATTGGGCGTTAGGCACTGGTGGCGGCACCCATAAACAAAAATGATCTTCCAAGCTATCATCATCAATCGTATCATTGAGGACTCGGAGGAGGAGGATAGCCAGTCAACATAACAGCACAGGCACTCAGCATCAGCATCAGTCTTGAAGGGATGTGACATTTTAAAATCAATTAGTCTGTTATATCAGCATCAGGTGTGTGGTAGCTGGTGGTGATCCAAGACTGGTTCATCTTGATGAAAGTCAGTCGATCAACCGAGTCGGTGGACAGGCGCACCCTGTGATCCGTGACAAATCCTCCAGCAGCACTGAATGTGCGTTCCGAAAGAACGCTGGATGCAGGACAGGCCAGTAGCTCAATTGCATACTGTGCAAGCTCTGGCCAGTGATCCATCCTCAAGACCCAGTAAGCCAGAGGATTTTCGGTGGGGAAGGTGTCCAAGTCTGACCTTGCCCCTAGATATTCCTGCACCATGTTTATCAGACGCTGGCGATGGTTGCTGGAACCAATCATACTTTGGGGCTGCGGACTAAAGAATTGTCTGAACGCATCGGTCAGACGGCCACCTTCCCCACCGCTCCTTCTTTGACTGGCCGAAGCCTCAGCAACTCGTTGTCCAGGACCAGGAGTTTGCAACCTCCCAGTCTCTGGGAACGCGTTGCACAGACCTTTCTGCAAGGCCTCCCGGAGTTGTCTCATCCTCTGCTCCCTCTGCGACGGTAACATAAGGTCCGCAACCTTACCCTTGTACCGTGGATCAAGGAGAGTGGCCAGCCAGTAATGGTCCCTCTCCTTGATCCGAAGAATACGAGGATCCTTCCGCAGACTTTGCAGGATCAGGGAGGCCATGCAGCGTAGGTTTGCTGAGGCATTCGCTCCGGAGTCCTCTGGGTCACTAAGGACGACATGATCCGCAGCCACCTCCTCCCAGCCACGTACAAGTCCACTGGTTTCTTGGGACTGTAAATCATCCCTAAAAGACTGCTGCTGATGATGCTGAGTGCCAGCCTCCACCTCCATGCTGACACAATCCTCCTCCTCCTCCTCCTCCTCCTCCTCCTCTTCCTGTGCGATGGGTGGGACAGAAGGAACACTGTCTGGGTAAAGGGGGCCTTGAGAGGCAAGGAAGTCCTCCTCTTCCTGCCTCTGTTCTGCCTCAAGTGCCCTGTCCATTATTCCACGCAGCGTGTGCTCCAACAGGTGGACAAGAGGTACAGTGTCACTGATGCATGCACTGTCACTGCTCACCATCCTCGTGGCCTCCTCAAATGGTGCCAGGACAGTGCATGCATCCCTGATCATGCCCCACTGGCGTGGAGAAAAAAAACCAAGCTCCCCTGACCCTGTCCTGGTGCCGTAGTCGCACAGGTACTCATTGATGGCCCTCTGCTGCGTGTGCAGCCGCTGCAGCATGGCCAACGTTGAGTTCCACCTGGTGGGCATGTCACATATAAGGCGGTTCTTGGGCAGGTTCAACTCCTTTTGCAGCTCAGCCAGGCGAGCACTGGCATTATAAGATCTGCGGAAATGCACACAGACTTTCCTGGCCTGCCTCAGGACATCCTGTAAGCCCGGGTACCTGCCCAAGAACCGCTGCACCACCAGGTTAAGGACGTGAGCCACACAGGGCACATGGGTCAGTTGTCCCTGTCGGAGGGCGGAGAGGAGGTTGGTGCCATTGTCGCAAACCACCATTCCTGGCTTAAGCTGGCGTGGCGTCAACCACCTCTCGGCCTGGCCCTGCAGAGCAGACAGGACCTCTGCCCCAGTGTGGCTTCTGTCCCCCAAACACACCAGCGCAAGCACGGCATGGCATCTTTTTGCCTGCGTACTTGCGTAGCCCCGTGAACGGCTACGGAGCACCGCTGGTTCATAGGACAAACCACAGGAAGAGGCCATGGAGGAAGAAGAAGAGGAGGGGGTGGAGGAGAGAGGTGTGTCACAACCAGTAGTAGCATTTTGGAGGCGTGGCGGTGGGACAACCTCCAACACTACTGCACCTTGTCCTGAATCCTTCCCAGCTGCCAAAAGAGTGACCCAATGGGCCGTGAAAGAAAGGTAACGTCCCTGTCCATGCCTGCTGGACCATGAGTCAGCGGTAATATGCACCTTACCGCTGACCGCCCTGTCCAGCGAGGCCAAGACATTGCCTTCCACATGCCGGTAGAGAGCCGGAATAGCCTTCCGTGAGAAAAAGTGGCGTTTGGGAACCTGCCACTGAGGAACCGCACATTGCACAAACTCACGGAAGGGGGCCGAGTCTACCAACTGAAAAGGCAGCAGTTGAAGCGCTAGCAATTTAGCCAAGCTAGCATTCAACCGCTGGGCATGTGGATGGCTGGGAGTGAACTTCTTTCGACGGTCCAGCAGCTGGGGCAGGGAAATTTGCCTGCTAGAATCGGACGTCGGTGTACTGCTAGCAGAGTGGGCGCAAGTACTTGGCTGTGACACACCTAATTCTACACCTTCATTCCTCTCAGTGCATGTTTCAGAGAGGACTGAAGTTATAGTGGGGTTGGAGATCCCAGCTGATGCGGTGCAAGGAGAGGTCCGCTTTGTTCTTTGGTGTGGGTCTTTGAGGTAGGCTTGCCAACGAGCTGCATGGCAGGTCAACATATGTCTGGTCAGGCATGTGGTACCCAAGCGGCTGATGTTTTGGCCACGCGATATACGCTTGAGACATATGTTGCAAACAGCAGCTGTGCGATCTGATGCACTAGCCTCAAAAAAGGCCCACACCAAAGAACTTTTTGAATGACGGGCAGAGGCAGCGCCCTGCACAGGCGGAGCTCTGCGGTGTGATTCCGTCGGTGTACTGCCCTTACGCTGGCCACCAAAGGGCATCCTGCCTCGTTGGAGATGTGCCTCCTCCTCATCCTCCTCCTCCTCCTCTCTCCTATTAGGCACCCACGTGGAGTCATTGACCTCATCATCCCCTCCCTCCTCATCACTGGAGCCAATCTGGCAGTATGCTGCAGCTGCTGGAACATGACTGCCAGATTGGTGTCCTTCTTGAGCATCCCCTCTGTCTGCTCTCACGCTACTGCCTTCCTCTAGCTGGGTTTCATCATCAGACCCTTCGAAACGCTGGGCATCCTCCTGGAGCATGTACCCAACACTGTGCTGAAACAGTTCGGGGGACTCCTCAGGAGGAGGACATGGTGGGTCTAGGGAAGGAGTGACTGATGATTTGTCTGACATTGATACCAGGGAAGACGACGCTTTGGCAGCTGCTTTTCCAGTACCCTGAGCCTGGGTGAGAGAGGATGAGGAGGAGGAGGAGGGCTTGGTCATCCACTCTACCAAGTCTTCGGCATGATGTGGCTCAACATGTCCAGCTGCCGAAAAGAAGGACAAGCGTGTCCCATGGCCATGTGCTGATGACAATGCACCGCGTCCACGACCAGCACTGTTGCCCCCAGACACAGAGCCTGCTTGCCCTCTTTTATTGCCTCCTGACTGTCTGCCTCTCCTTGTTTGCCTTCCAGACATTCTAATAGATGGCCTGCAGGGAGATGGGAAAAAAGCAATAAGGGCTACCTTCAGGTGTCCTTCTCTGTCCCTGGAAACAAGGACTTGCAGAGTGAAAGAAAAAAAACACTCTCCCTACCTACAGTTTTCTGTCCCTAGAAAAAATGTTTTTTTTAATCACAATATAGCACAAGGAAAATTAACTCACTGTCCTTACAGGTCCCTGGAAACAAGGACTTGCAGAGTGAAAGAAAAAAAACACTCTCCCTACCTACAGTTTTCTGTCCCTAGAAAAAAATGTTTTTTTTAATCACAATATAGCAAAAGGACAATTCACTCACTGTCCTTCCAGGTCCCTGGAAACAAGGACTTGCAGAGTGAAAGAAACTGACACTGTCCCTACCTAGAGTTTTCTGTCCCTGGAATAAATGTTTTTTTCAGCACAATATAGCACAAGGACAATTAACTCACTGTCCTTACAGGTCCCTGGAAACAAGGACTTGCAGAGTGAAAGAAAAAAAATACTCTCCCTACCTACAGTTTTCTGTCCCTAGAAAAAAATGTTTTTTTTAATCACAATATAGCAAAAGGACAATTCACTCACTGTCCTTCCAGGTCCCTGGAAACAAGGACTTGCAGAGTGAAAGAAACTGACACTGTCCCTACCTAGAGTTTTCTGTCCCTAGAATAAATGTTTTTTTTAATCACAATATAGCAAAAGGACAATTCACTCACTGTCCTTCCAGGTCCCTGGAAACAAGGACTTGCAGAGTGAAAGAAACTGACACTGTCCCTACCTAGAGTTTTCTGTCCCTAGAATAAATGTTTTTTTTAATCACAATATAGCAAAAGGACAATTCACTCACTGTCCTTCCAGGTCCCTGGAAACAAGGACTTGCAGAGTGAAAGAAACTGACACTGTCCCTACCTAGAGTTTTCTGTCCCTGGAATAAATGTTTTTTTCAGCACAATATAGCACAAGGACAATTAACTCACTGTCCTTACAGGTCCCTGGAAACAAGGACTTGCAGAGTGAAAGAAAAAAAATACTCTCCCTACCTACAGTTTTCTGTCCCTAGAAAAAAATGTTTTTTTTAATCACAATATAGCAAAAGGACAATTCACTCACTGTCCTTCCAGGTCCCTGGAAACAAGGACTTGCAGAGTGAAAGAAACTGACACTGTCCCTACCTAGAGTTTTCTGTCCCTAGAATAAATGTTTTTTTTAATCACAATATAGCAAAAGGACAATTCACTCACTGTCCTTCCAGGTCCCTGGAAACAAGGACTTGCAGAGTGAAAGAAACTGACACTGTCCCTACCTAGAGTTTTCTGTCCCTAGAATAAATGTTTTTTTTAATCACAATATAGCAAAAGGACAATTCACTCACTGTCCTTCCAGGTCCCTGGAAACAAGGACTTGCAGAGTGAAAGAAACTGACACTGTCCCTACCTAGAGTTTTCTGTCCCTAGAATAAATGTTTTTTTTAATCACAATATAGCAAAAGGACAATTCACTCACTGTCCTTCCAGGTCCCTGGAAACAAGGACTTGCAGAGTGAAAGAAACTGACACTGTCCCTACCTAGAGTTTTCTGTCCCTGGAATAAATGTTTTTTTCAGCACAATATAGCACAAGGACAATTAACTCACTGTCCTTACAGGTCCCTGGAAACAAGGACTTGCAGAGTGAAAGAAAAAAAATACTCTCCCTACCTACAGTTTTCTGTCCCTAGAAAAAAATGTTTTTTTTAATCACAATATAGCAAAAGGACAATTCACTCACTGTCCTTCCAGGTCCCTGGAAACAAGGACTTGCAGAGTGAAAGAAACTGACACTGTCCCTACCTAGAGTTTTCTGTCCCTAGAATAAATGTTTTTTTTAATCACAATATAGCAAAAGGACAATTCACTCACTGTCCTTCCAGGTCCCTGGAAACAAGGACTTGCAGAGTGAAAGAAACTGACACTGTCCCTACCTAGAGTTTTCTGTCCCTAGAATAAATGTTTTTTTTAATCACAATATAGCAAAAGGACAATTCACTCACTGTCCTTCCAGGTCCCTGGAAACAAGGACTTGCAGAGTGAAAGAAACTGACACTGTCCCTACCTAGAGTTTTCTGTCCCTAGAATAAATGTTTTTTTTAATCACAATATAGCAAAAGGACAATTCACTCACTGTCCTTCCAGGTCCCTGGAAACAAGGACTTGCAGAGTGAAAGAAACTGACACTGTCCCTACCTAGTTTTCTGTCCCTAGAATAAATGTTTTTTTTAATCACAATATAGCAAAAGGACAATTCACTCACTGTCCTTCCAGGTCCCTGGAAACAAGGACTTGCAGAGTGAAAGAAACTGACACTGTCCCTACCTAGAGTTTTCTGTCCCTAGAATAAATGTTTTTTTTAATCACAATATAGCAAAAGGACAATTCACTCACTGTCCTTCCAGGTCCCTGGAAACAAGGACTTGCAGAGTGAAAGAAACTGACACTGTCCCTACCTAGAGTTTTCTGTCCCTAGAATAAATGTTTTTTTTAATCACAATATAGCAAAAGGACAATTCACTCACTGTCCTTCCAGGTCCCTGGAAACAAGGACTTGCAGAGTGAAAGAAACTGACACTGTCCCTACCTAGAGTTTTCTGTCCCTAGAATAAATGTTTTTTTTTAAGCACACTATAGCAGAAGCACAAAACACACTGACACTCTCCCTACCTATCCTTCTCTTTCCCTAAACTAAAGGAATCCAGGTTAAGCAAGAAAGAAATAACAGTCACTGTCCCTGCCTATGCTACTCTATCCCTGCTCCGGAACACACTACACTAGGCCGCCGTGCTGGCGGCCTTTTATAGTGTGGGGCGTGTACTAAACACCCTCAGCAATAATTGGCCACAGGCATCCTGCCTGTGGCCAATCATTGCTCTCCTCGCTGCCGGCGCTGTGATTGGCCAAGCATGCGGGGTCACAGTGCATGCTTGGCCAATCACAGCGCCTGGATGACACTGCGATGGCGTAGTGCATTGTGGGCCGTTCGCGTCACTCGAATTTGGCGCGAACGGCCCAAATCGTTCGATCTTCGTCGAACGATCGAACAGCCAATGTTCGAGTCGAACGTATGTTCGACTCGAACACGAAGCTCATCCCTACTCAAGACGTGCATCTGCCTGGCTTGTCTATGTAAGCTGCCACAGCGGCTATGTTTACACAGAATCCCCAGCGTCCATCCAGACGGGCCCGGGCCGCATGCTCAACTCTCTAGGGCCGCACGAAGCCTGCGGACCACGGGTTAGACACCCCTCCCTGATTGGATATAGAGTGAATTGCTAGATAGGTGGGTCCTCCTATTCCACAGTTTTGAGGGGGAAAAAACTTGGCCTTGAATGAACTGTGCTAAAGTTTTTAATGCATTAAATAATCACGTAGGATGTGCTGTTGTTTATTACACTGAAACCTTATGTGACCAGAATGATGGCAGATTATTTCACCTGGAACTCATTTAGGGTATCTTATGGCTTGGCCTATCATTATAGCTACAGAACAGAAGCAGGTAAGAACCTGCAATAAAGAACTATTATCCCGCAGTGGAGGAGATTTGTTTGTTTTATTCCGGAAGCTCTCTCTGCACTTGTAGATGTGAAATTCTCACGTGCCTTTCCTGTCTGGTGTCGCCCTGTAATCACTCTGTGCTGCCCCCTGCAGGTTTGTGTGTGAGGGGACGGTGGAGGAGAAGATCACCCAACTTCAGGAGAAGAAGAAGGAATTGGCGAAGAAAGTCCTCACCGGAAACGGCACCACCTTCACCAAACTCACCCTGGCCGATCTGCGGCTGCTGTTTGGGGTGTAACCCGAGTTGGTCGCTCCATCGCTGGTGTAGTGTGGTGATCCTGCGCTGGGTATGCTGGTCTTCCCTCCCCCACACTACATCTGGATCGGGGGGCTCCGGACATAACTTGGATAACTGTTATTTATCTGTTTGGGTGCCTTTTGAGAGTGTTCCTGAAAACACTACGCGGCCTGTGAGTGTCGCCGTCTGTATTATTTATTTTATTATTTCTGTTATCTATGTTATGTATAATAAAACTCAACTTTTATAATGTTGGTGTTTTTTTCTGTATTATTATAATTCAGTGGCTGGGGGTGAGGATATACACCACTACATGGGTAGCAGTATGGCTTAGTGGTTAGCACTTTTGCCTTGCAGCCCTGGGGTCCTCAGTTCAAATCCCAGCCAGGGCAACATCTGCATGGAGTATGCATGTTCTCCCGGAGCTTGTGTGTTGGTTTCCTCCCGCACTCCAAAGACATGCCTAAAGGTTCATTGGCGGCTGTCTAAGTTGGATGTACAGTGGAACCTCGGATTACGAGAATAACCCGTTCCAGGAATTCATAATCCAAAGTACTCGCATATCAAAGCAAGTTTCCCTATTAAGGTCAATGGAAACAAAAATAATTTGTTCCGCATTCACTTCAATGGCATGCAATACCGCATGTGGCCAGATGTGGGGGGGGGGCTGGTGAGCTTCAGAAACACCCGGAAAGGCCCAAGGACCGCTCGGCTGATGAACTCAGAAAGGCTCGGGAACAGCGTATTTCTGAGGTTTTCCGTACGGCTCCCGCGCCCCCCGCCTCAGGCCAAACGCGGCACTGCACACCGCTTTGGCCTGAATCCAGCTCGTTTTGCGAGACAACACTCACAAACCGAGTTAGGACTTTTTAAAATACATCGCTCGTATTGCGAAACGCTCGTTGACCGCGTTACTCGCAATCTGAGGTTACACTGTAGTGTGTATTTGTGTGTGTGTGTACAATGGGGGGAAATACTGATTGTCTCCCCTGCAGATGGTGTAGATTTGCTCACTTACATAGAAATGAAGGGTCTATAATTTTTATCATAGGTGTATTTTATATGATAGAGACAGAATATCAACCAAAAATCCAGAAAACACACACATGATACGAATGTTATAAATGGAGTTCAGTGAGTAAAATAAGTATTTGATCCCCGACCAACCAACAATAATTCTTCCCCCACAGACTGGCTACAGGAGGTGCTCATGTGGTACACAGATTAGTCAATGTAAAGCCAACAAACTTCATTTTGAGCAAGTTGGACCAACAATCCGACTGTGTGTACGCTCCATCAGACAAACTTTTTTTTGGTTTTCATCGGACAAAAGTTGGGTCTGCAAACGGACAAACTTTTGCCCAACAAAAGTCCGATGGAGCAAAGTCCGACCGTGTGTACAGAAAACCATTGGACTTTTGTCCGATGGACAAAACAAATAATGTTACAATCAACCAACAATAGCAGAAGTTGACCAAAGGGTGGCGGTAAAGAGCAGAAAAACCACGTGATGTTGGAAAAAGTTTTGGGAAAGTTTGCAGAAAAGTCCTGTGGTTTGTATGCTATGGGTGTGCCCGGCCAACTCCGTTCGGGCAAAAATCCACGGAAAAGTCCGATGGAAGTCCGACCGTGTGTATGGGGCTTAAGAAGGTTCTCCTAACGACAACTTGTTATGTGTATAGAAGACACCTGTCCACAGAATCTCTTTCCTCCAATCACATCTCACCATCATGGGGGAGACCAAAGAGCTGTCAGAGGACGTCGGGGAGAAGATTGGAGACCTGCACAAGGCTGGAATGGGCTACAAGACCATCAGCAAGAAGCTTGGTGAGAAGGAGACAAATGTTGGAGGGATTATTATTCACAAATGGAAGAAATACAAAGTAACCATCAATCGTCCTCCGTCTGGAGCTCCATGGAAGATTTCTCCTCATGGGGTGAGGATGGTCATGAGAAAAGTGAGGGATCCGCCCAGAACTACACGGGAGGAGGAGCTTGTGAATGATCTCAAGGCAGTTGGGACCACAGTCACCAAACACACCATTGGTGACACAATACACTGCCATGGATTGAAGTCCTGCAGTCCCCGCAAGATCCCCTCCTGAGGAAGACACAGGTACGTCTCCCAATGAACATCTAAATGATTTAGAGAAGTATTTGGAGAAAGTTCTGTGGTCAGAGGAGACCAAAATTTAGCTCTTTGGCATCAACTCGCCATGTTTGGAGGAAGAAAAATTTTGATCATGACCCTAAAAACACCATCCCTACAGTCACACGGAGGTGGAAACATGAGGCTCTGGGGCTGTTTCTCTGATAAAGGTCCAGGCTGACTTTACCACATGGAGGGGCCAATGTATGAGGCCATGTATTGTAAAATCTTGGATGAAAACCTTCTTCCCTCAGCCAGAACACTGAAGATGGGTCATGGATGGGTCTTCCAGCATGACAATGACCCCAAAACAAGGCAAGGCAACAAAGGAGTGGCTCAAGAAGAAGCACATTAAGGTCATGGAGTGGCCTAGCCAGTCTCCAGACCTTAATCCTATAGAAAAATGTATGGAGGGAGCTGAAACTTCGAGCGACAGCCAAGATGGGGGTCACCTGAGCTCCGAGGTTCCATTCAGACACGGAGCCTCGGTTTGGCCCTGCCCCCCCCCCTGCTCTACTGATTGGATAACGGACTTTGATTAACAGCAGTGGGAGCCAATGGCGCCGCTGCTGTGTCTCAGCCAATCAGGAACGCTGTTTATCTTAATGCACAGAATGCACCTTCTGCCTTTACAACTCCTTTTAAGGATTTAGAGAAGATCTGGTCACCAACTACAAGAAACGTCTGATCTCTGTAAAATTGTCAATGGTCCCAAAATCATGTCCGATGCGTCCGCCATAATTCGAAACAAAGATGATTAGGACAGCCGCACTCCAATCCAACGTGGCTTTATTATCAAAAATAGTATAAACACAGGCGCTACATATCACAGCAACAAAACCTTAGGACAGCTCCGCGTTTCACTCATAGCTATGAGTAAACACTGAATAAGTGTGAAACGCGTCAGCTGTCCTAAGGTTTTGTTGCTGTGATATGTAGCGCCTGTGTTTATACTATTTTTGATAATAAAGCCACGTTGGATTGGAGTGCGGCTGTCCTAATCATCTTTGTTTTTTTAATTGCCTTGTGCATTGCCAGCACCCTCTGTTCCTGAAAAAAGACTGCAACCAGGTTGGACCTGTTTGGAGCGGCAATTTTGTCTCTCTATAGTGTCCGCCATAATGTCGCAGTCCCAATTAAAAATCGCTGATCGCCGCCATTACTAATAAAAATGCCATAAAACTATCCCCTATTTTGTAGACACTATAACTTTTGCGCAAACTAATTAAAAAAAAAAAAAAAAAAAATCTCAATCAGCGTTTATTACCAAAAATATGTAGAAGAATACGTATCGGCCTAAACTGAGGAAAAAATCGTTCTTTTGAAAATAAATTTGGGATATTTATTATAGCAAAAAGGAAAAAAAAGATTTTTTTTCAAAATTGTCGCTCTATTTTTGTTTATAGCGCAAAAAATAAAAACCGCAGCGGTGATCAAATACCATCAAAATAAAGCTCTATTTGTGGGGAAGAAAAAAAAGGAAGGGGGGGTAAAATCTTCCGGGGCTGAAGTGGTTAACTTTATTTTTTTTTCTAAAATATTATTTATAACCCCCAAACGTTATTCATTTTTTTTTTTTTTTTTTGTACAGACCCTAGAGAATAAAATGACCATCATTGCAATATTTTATGTCACACAATATTTGCGCAGCGGTCTTTCAAACGCAATTTTTTTGGGGGAAAAAATACACTTTAACCACTTTAAAGTGGTTGTAAACCCACTTTTGCAACATGCACCTACAGGTAAGCCTAGATTAAGGCTTACCTGTAGGTGCAAGAAATATCTAATAAACCTACACGGTTTAGGAGATATTTACTAAAATGACAGGCGCCGCTGTCTACGGCGCATTCATGGGGTTAATCCCATTCACAAATTCGGCTACTTCCCAGCAATCACTGGGCCTAGCCGAATTTGACGCCTCCCGCGCGCATGCGCGGAGTGACGTCTTCGCCGCTCCGGCCAATCACAGTAACCTTCCGGCTATCGCCGCTGCGGCTGAAGAGGGAGATGAGGACGCTCTCCTGTATTACGCTCTCCTGAACCCAGCGCTCTGTGTATTACGCTCTCCTGAACCCAGCGCTCTCCTGTATTACGCTCTCCTGAACCCAGCGCTCTCCTGTATTACGCTCTCCTGAACCCAGCGCTATGTGTATTGCGCTCTCCTGAACCCAGCGCTCTCCTGTATTACGCTCTCCTGAACCGAGCGCTCTCCTGTATTACGCTCTCCTGAACCCAGCGCTATGTGTATTACGCTCTCCTGAACCCAGCGCTCTGTGTATTACGCTCTCCTGAACCCAGCGCTCTGTGTATTACGCTCTCCTGAACCCAGCGCTCTGTGTATTACGCTCTCCTGAACCCAGCGCTCTGTATTACGCTCTCCTGAACCCAGCGCTCTGTGTATTACGCTCTCCTGAACCCAGCGCTCTGTGTATTACGCTCTCCTGAACCCAGCGCTCTGTGCATTACGCTCTCCTGAACCCAGCGCTCTGTGCATTACGCTCTCCTGAACCCAGCGCTCTCTGTATTACACTCTCCTGAACCCAGCGCTCTGTGTATTACGCTCTCCTGAACCCTGTGTTATGCATTCCTGATTTTATTGAACAATGTCCCTTTAAGACCCTCCCACTGTACCGTTTGGCCACACCCACCCTATGATGTGGCACGCTCTCCCGCAGGAAGGGGGAGGAGTTCCTGCAACTATTCCCTGAAAAGAAAAGGCCTGGACCCAGCCGCCCAAAAAGAACAGGCCATGCACGGAAAGCAATGGGCCGACAGGGAGAAATCTGCCCTGGCCTAACTGGTCCTGCATTCCGCAAGCGCCACCTGGGCTGAGTAGCGGGATTAATAACGAGCACCATGGGCAGTCCTAATGCCGATGCAGGGCTCTTATGGAAGCCTGGGACTTCCACAGCATTGGGTCTGTGCTGCTGCACCCTTTCACTTTCACCTCAGGGCGCACACCCTTAAGGCCCACCAAAATACTCAGCACCAAGCCCATAATGCTCTTAATTCAGCCCTGCCGCTGTGCAGTTGGTTTTGCACAGAATGGCCCCCGATCCTCCTCTTCTGGGGTCCCTCAGCGGCGCTCCTGGCTCCTCCTCTTCTCAAGTGCCCCGTTGGAGAAACGCTCTCCCTCGGGACACGTGTGCACGCCCATGTCCTGCTGCTCCGTCCATTGACACAGACAGCAGGACTCGGCAACCCCCCCCCCTCCGGCTCCTGTGTCATTGGATTGGATTGACAGCAGCGGGAGCCAATGGCTGCGCTGCTATCAATCTATCCAATGAGGACCTGATACATCGGCTGGAGCTGCTGGGCTCATCCCCGTTGCGGTAAAGACCGGGTTCAGGTAAGTAAAACGGGGGCTCTGGGGGCTGCATTACAGGAGGTTTTTCACCATGAGGGTTTACAACCCCTTTAAAGTCGAGTTCCAGCTTTTTTTTTTAAACAGCCTCATGGTGGTCACAACTAATTCAATACATTATAGTAGTGGTCTCCAAACTGTGGCCCGTATATTTATATCTCCACTGTTTTTTTTGTTTTGTTTTTTAAACGAAAAAAATACAGAAAATGTTGAAAAATTTCCATTGTTTCTGTCAGAAACTTTTGTAAATGGGTCAATTTTCTCCTTCACTGATGAGGCTGCACTTATGGGCACCGATGAGACAGCACTGATAAGGTGCCACTTATGGGCACTGATAAGGCGGTACTGATGAGGCTGCACTGATAAGGTGGCACTTATGGGCTCCGATGAGACAGCACTGATAGGTGACAGTAATAGGTGGCACTTATGGGCACTGATAAGGCGGCACTGATAAGGTGGCACTTATGGGCACTGATAAGGCGGCACTGATGAAGCTGCACTTATGGGCACTGATAAGGCGGCACTGATAAGGTGGCACTTATGGGCACTGATAAGGCGGCACTTATGGGCACTGATAAGGCAGCACTTATGGGCACTGATAAGGCGGCACTGATGAAGCTGCACTTATGGGCACTGATAAGGTGGCACTTATGGGCACTGATAAGGCGGCACTGATGGGTACTGATAAGGCGGCACTGATGAAGCTGCACTTATGGGCACTGATAAGGTGGCACTTATGGGCACTGATAAGGCGGTACTGATGAGGCTGCACTGATAAGGTAGCACTTATGGGCACCGATAGGTGGCACTTATGGGCCCTGATAAGGCAGCACTGATAAGGTGGCACTGATAAGGTGGCACTTATGGGCACTGATAAGGCGGCACTGATGAAGCTGCACTTATGGGCACTGATAAAGCAGCACTGATAAGGTGGCACTTATGGGCACTGATAAGGCGGCACTGATGGGTACTAATGAGGCTGCACTGATAAGGTGGCACTTATGGGCACCGATGAGACAGCACTGATAGGTGACAGTAATAGGTGGCACTTATGGGCACTGATAAGGCGGCACTGATGAAGCTGCACTTATGGGCACTGATAAAGCAGCACTGATAAGGTGGCACTTATGGGCACTGATAAGGCGGCACTGATGGGTACTAATGAGGCTGCACTGATAAGGTGGCACTTATGGGCACCGATGAGACAGCACTGATAGGTGACAGTATTAGGTGGCACTTATGGGCAATGATAGGCGGCACTGAAAGGCAAGACTGACTGGCATCTCCGATTTGCACTGATTGGCATCACTGATGGGCACACATTAGAAACACTGATTGACACTGACTGGCATTACTGCTGGGCACTGTTAGGGCTGCACTGATGATCAGTGCCCTGATTATCTGTACAATCTCCCCTGTGTGGAGATGCCACTGATCAGCTCTCCTCTCCTCTCCTCACATTCTGTCAGTGTGAGGAGAGCCAATAAACGTCACTTCTGTGTTTAGCTGTGATTGGACACAGGCGATCACATGAGTAGAGAGCCGCGTCTACGGCACTTTGCCGAGATCGGGGTTGCGCTGTGTCCCGGGATATGGCGTGGGCGTGCAAGCATGGTGATACTGGGGGGATGTTGTATGATGTCGTCCCAGAACAAGAGCGGGCCCCGCCCTGCCGTCTCATTTGTCTATACAGAGGGAGGGAGGAGGTGAAATACAATCAGGGTCCTCTACTTCCTCCTGTCTGCCCTCATGTTCTAAACCAGTGCAACCTTTTTTCAGTCACGGCACCCTTTAAAATGATGGAGAGTCTCGAGGGACCCCATTCTAAAATATAAAAAAACTAAACAAATACCTTTACATAACAAAGGAACATCCACACATGTAGAATACCCAACGTTGGAGATGATTTATTCTTACAAAGCAAATACACCTTTGTACACCGGTGGCGACTAGTATTCCAATGTTTCTCTTCTCCCGAAGTTGCTGACCCTCATTCAGCTAATGTTACATCAGTGCTGAGGGGGAGGGGCAAATAAGGATGTTGTGTAGGCTCTTGTACAGCGCTGCGCAAACTGATGGCGCTATATAAATCCTGTATAATAATATTACTAATGTATCTCTTATCTCATCCCCCCTCCACTCCTCCTTCCTCTTGGGTGAGCCCTCTGTCTTTGTCTCTATGCCTACACCATATTGTACATGGCGGCTGGTGCTCAAAATTTTTTGGGGGGGCGCAAACTGAAAAAAAAAATCATCAATTGCCACCACTGTGCCCATTAAACACAGCCACTGTGCCCAAATGCAGACAGTTTCCCCCCAAATGCAGACAGTTTCCCCCCAAATGCAGACAGTTTGTCCCCAAATGCAGACAGTTTGTCCCCAAATGCAGACAGTTTCCCCCCAAATACAGCCAGTTTCCCCCCAGCCCGGCACTTACCTTCCTCTGGTCTGCGCCGTCCTCCTCCACACTCCCTCATGCCTTCTCCCGTCCTCGATGTCGTTCCAGCCAATCAGGTTACCGGTAACCAGAACCGGGTGAACCTGATTGGCTGAGACGCGTGTCAGTGTTAACCAAGGAACGCACCCCCCTGGTTAACTATTTGGAAGCCGATTACAGCCCTCAGGCCGCTGGCTCTGATAGGCACTTCCAAAAACCAACCAACTGCTGTTATTCAGATGGCCGGCGATCTGAATAGTGGGCGGCAGTGGCGCCGGCGACAATTCGGGTTTGACTTGAAGAAAAAGTGGCAACCCTAACACTTTAGCGGCGCACAGCAATTTTTTTATTTTTTTTTAGCATACACT
Organism: Rana muscosa; assembly: GCA_029206835.1. Classification (NCBI taxonomy): domain Eukaryota; kingdom Metazoa; phylum Chordata; class Amphibia; order Anura; family Ranidae; genus Rana; species Rana muscosa. The sequence goes on from CM055117.1 coordinate 8,557,193, forward strand.
TAAAGGAGCACTAAAGCTTCCCTTTTTTTTGCTTAAAAATAACAAACCTGTTATACCTCCACTGTGCAGCTCGTTTTGCACACAGTGGCCCCGATCCTGGTCTTCTGGGGTCCTTCGGCGGCTGTCTTGGCTCCTCCCCGCAAGGACTCCACACCATAATGCGAGTGAGCTTGCATGGTGTGGAGTGATTGCGGGCGCGCTCCCGTGATACAGCGGCGGCCATAGCCGCCGACTGTATCACTCGGCCCCGCCCCCCGTGCGCCGCGTCATTGGATGTGATTGACAGCAGCGCCAGCCAATGGCTGCGCTGCTTTCAATCCATCCAGTGTAGCCAATCGGCGGCCAGGCTGAAAAACGAAGAGGATGACGGGGACGAGCATGGGACTTTCGAGGGGCCAGGTAAGAAAAACGGGGGCTCGGGGGGGGCGGTATTGTCGAATGTTTTTTCACCTTAATGCATAGGATGCATTAAGGTGAAAAAACATGTAACTTTACTACTCCTTTAAGGATTGTAACAGACCTGGGAGACCTTTGGGTGTCCAAAGAGAATAGTAATGTGGCATGCATAGTAACCCTCACCCTCCTCCTTTAGGGCCCTGTTCTGAGCCACATTCCTGTCTGAATATTGTGTCTGGGTTTAAGGTGGACTGAAACCCGAACACATGATTCAAAACCCGAAAGGTCCGGGTGAAGGTGGCAACCCTAGCTACAATACATAGGTTCATGCAATGCATGAACCTATGTATTGTTGACGTGAGTGACGGGCGCTGGAGAGAGAGGGGGCGGCGCTCCTGCGCCTACTATGGACGCACTGCCACTGCATGGCGGGGTGTTGGTAGTTGTAGTTCCCGTACATTTTATGGACTTGTCTTATCCTTGTGTTTTGGATCCAGACAAGTGTCTGTACGAGTATCTGCACATGGCCTAATTTCAAATGTAAATATACGTGCACGTAGAAGAAACGCGCTGAGACCTTTGTTCAGCTAAAATAGAACTTCCTTTTTATTGCTTGGGGCACACGGCCTCCTTTATAGTAAAGCATATGAGTCATTGTTTGCATAAGCAGCATCACAGTCGTAGTTGGTGACGTCATCTATGGATTGGGTGATCCCTTATCTAGGGGTCTTCTGGCCAGATCCATCCGGGTTTCTCCAGTCTTTTTGGAGGCTTCAGCATTCCTGTTGTTTGCTGGATGGGAGGGGGGGGGGCTCTAGCAGCCATTTTGAGTAAGGAGAAGGAGATTTAGCATGTATATTTGTACATAATAGAAATAGTCACTTCATTAGAGTATTAGGCAATCCATAACACTTGTATGTGGATTTCTATTTACAAAACTTTTTCTGAAATGGCGACCCTCCAAATCATTTACCCCCCCCCCCCCCCCAAGTACGAGGGTGAAAAGGGTTGTGCCCATAAGCTCCCAATCACAATTAATTTTATTGATGAAAGATCAGTAAAAGATGGCTTCTGATTGGTCGCTCTGTGATCTGCCCATAAGCTTTTCTGCTTATGCTAGTAAGCATTCAAAGGAAAGAAAACTATACTAACTGGTATTTTCCCAAAGTGCACTGGGAGTAAAGGTGCGTCATGATGGCGAATGGAAATGCACAGATGTTTCATTGGTCACTCCTGACATCAGGACCAATCACAGACCAGGAAAAGGGAGGATTGTAGAGTTGCCAGTTGTGGTCCATTCTACAAAAACACTTGAAGGACCGATCTTCATCTTCTGTGTCCTCGGGTTGTTTGTGACCACACAAATGGATTGGGGACCATGTTCTTCATCCAGGCAGATCCCCCATCTGTTGTGTCCTGCCTTTGACCACACAAATTAAGTGGCCACCATGTTCTTTATCGGGGCAGAACCCCATCCTCTGTCCTGCCTTTGACCACACAAATGGAGTAGGGACCGTGTTCTTCATCCAGGCAGATCCCCATCCTCTGTGGCCTATGTGTCCTGCCATTGACCAAACAAATGGATCGGGGACCATGTTCTTCATCCAGGCAGGACCCCATCCTCTGACCACACAAATGATTTGGGGACCATGTTCTTCATCCAAGCAGAACACCATCTGTTGTATCCTGCCTTTGACCACACAAATTAAGCGGGGACCATGTTCTTCATTCAGGCAGAAACACAACCTCTGCCCTGCCTTTGACCACACAAATAGATTGGGGACCATGTTCTTCATCCAGACAGAACCCCATCCTCTGTGTCCTGCTTTTGACCACACAAATGGAGTAGGGACCATGTTCTTCATCCAGGCAGAACCCCAACCTCTTCGCTGCCTTTGACCACACAAATAGATTGTGGACCATGTACTTCATCCAGGCATAACCCCATCCTCTGTGACCTATGTGTCCTGCCTTTGACCGCACAAATGAAGCAGGGACTGTGTAGTTCATCCAGACAGAACCCCGTTCTCTGTGTCCTGCCTTTGACCACACAAATGGAGTAGAGGCCATGTTCTTCATAGAGGCAGAACCCTGTCCTCTGTGTCCTCTGCCTGTTGGAATGGGGACCACAAGCTGCATCACTACCCAGAGGAGCTGACGCTCTACGTGACCTTTTCTGTGTTCCTTTCCTGACGCAGCTTGATGGGCCCAGCAAGTGTCAGAAGGTGACAACATCTTCTCTCATAGAGCCACAGTCCTGAGTAAATTTCGGGGGGCCGAGTCCTTCACACCTCTACACTCTGACTTCTCCAATATGGACCCACAACATGACCAATGGGAACGTCCAGGGTGACCCTTGTGGCCGTGTCCGCAGCCCTGATACCCCCCTAGGGAAAAGAGACAGAGATATGAGAAATCATGTGACACGGGGAGGAGGGACACACTGGGGGGATCCCCCTCCATCCACTTACCTGGCATTGTGCCTCCACATCCACAGCGAGCGTCCTTCTGACCTCCACTGGAGCAGAACGTACAGCAGTGGTAGATACCGGGGTGGGAGCGCAGGGTCCCTTTCACTGTCACATTAAAGGGGGATCCCTGGGGGAAGATAACAACATGGATTAACCCCTTCAACTCTCTTTACCTGTACACCCTCTATGCAACAGAGCAAGAATTGTTTTACTGTAAATAGAAAGTATATATTTTTTTCTGCATGTTTAGAATTACTTGGATGTTTCTTTTTATTATTTTTTTTCCACATTTTGTGAAAAAAAAAAAAAAAACACATGAAAGCAAAAAAAAAAATTTAAAAAACAATAAAAATATTAGCTAATGTGAAAAGGTGAGGAAGGAGTTAATGGACCAATTGGTATTTTTCTACCTTCACTTTTTTAGGGTAATTAGGGCTGATTAGGGTTAACTGAGAGTCAATAAGGGGTTAAATAGCAATACATCTTCAGGAAAAAAATAAACTTGTAAGGTTTCGTTAAGGTTCTGAACATGGGCATCCGCTGAACTTTTTTCAGGGGGGGGGGGGGCATAATTTTAGGGTCATCCATGCTTCTTTGGGGCAGTGGAGCAGCGCTGTATACACCACTCCTCCACCGCCCATTGAAATAAATGGTCACCGCTGCCGAAGCGCCTGCAAAGCGCCTGCAAAGCACTTCGGCAGCGGCGATACACAGTTGCCTTTAACCCTGACTTTGACCGCTAGCTGGGGTTATTGCAACACAGGGGGCAAGTGTCTTCACTCTGACTTCAACACTCTTACGATTCCAGGGGGGGGCAATTGACCCCCCTTGCCCTATGGAGCGGACGCCCTTGGTTCTGAATGTGATGGGGCTGAACCGGCAGCTATTTCCAGTGCAGCCCTAACACATAGACAAGGTCCAATGCCTTGCTTTCGATGGTGTCAGGTCGCATACGTTCAGTAAGGGTCACTGGTCAGTGATGTCACATGCAGTTGAAAGGTCACGCCTCTGATCTACAATACATACAGATGAAATGGTAAATACAATGTGACAACAAATTGTTACATTGTATTACTAGGTGACACTTGTAGACTTTCTGCAAGTGTCACTTTACACAGCAGGAGCTGCATTTTGCCAGCTGGTGATTGGTGCTGCACGGGGGGGGGGGGGGGAGGAGCTGGATGTAAGAGATACAGAATGCTTCTTTGTCAGGACATGAACTGATTGGCTCCTTGTACTGCTTCTCCCTCCCCATGTCTGACTTTTGCTGTACAGGGGACTACAAGAGGCTGATACTAAGTGAAATACAGGGGCTTAACCACTTGCCTACCAGGCACTGTCGCCCTTCCTGGCCAGACCAATTTTCAGCTTTCAGCGCTGTCACACTTTGAATGACAATTACTCAGTCATGCAACGCTGTACACATATAAAATTGTTATCATTTCTTTCACATAAAATAGAGATTTCTTTTGATGGTATTTAACTAGTTGCCGACCGACCGCCCGCCGCAGTAGTACTACTTTTTGCAAGTTGGCTCCCCTGCATGAATCCCAGTCATTGTACGTCGGGGCACGTACGTGGCGACTTGTGGGTGCGCGCGCCCATTCACAGGCGGTGAAGCCAACCAGCGGGTCTGGCGGACTCTGTCAGTGTAAACAAAGCAGATCAACCCTGAAGAAATGGCAACACTCCAAGATCCATGAAAATTCTTGTTTATTGATCGAACATCCTAAGTGTTTACAGACAGTTCAAATGGTAGACGCGTTTCACACAAAGATGTGCTTATTCATTACCTTTATAAACAAAGCAGATCCCCGTTCTGTCAGGGGAGGAGAGAGAGATCGTCTGTTCCTTGTGATCAGGAACAGCGATCCCTCTCCTTCTCCAGTCAGTCCCCTCCCCCCCCACAGGTAGAAACACCTTCCAGGGAACACTTAACCCCTTGATTGCCCCCTAGTGTTAACCCCTTCCCTGCCAGTGACATTTTACAGTAATTAGTGGCTATTTATAGCTCTGATCACTGTATAAATGTCACTGGTCCCAAAAAGATGTCAAACGTGCCCGATGTGTCCGCCGCAATGTCGCAGTCCCGCTAAAAATTGCAGATCACCACCATTACTAGTAAAAAATAATAAAAATGCCATAAATCTATCCCCTATTTTGTAGCTGCTATAACTTTTGCGCAAACCAATCAATATACACTTATGTATTCTTCTACATATTTTTGGTAAAAAAAATTACAATATCGGCCTGAACTGAGGAAGAAATTTTTTTTTTTTACATTTTTTGGGGATATTTATTATAGCAAAAAGTAAAAAATATTATTTATTTTTTCAAAATTGTCGCTGTTTTTTTGTTTATAGCTCAAAAAATAAAAACCGCAGAGGTGATCAAATCCCACAAAAAGAAAGCTCTATTTGTGGGAAAAAAAGGACGTCAACTTTATTTGGGTACAGCGTCGCACGACCGCGCAATTGTTGGTTAAAGTGACGCAGTGCTGTATTACAAAGAATGGCCTGGTCATTAAGGGGGTAAAACCTTCCTGGACTGAAGTGGTTAATAATGTATTAATGATTACAGAGCTGCACTAATTTGAGTCTTTTATATCTGCCTGGAGTTCAGCTTTAGGTTCTGTGATGGTTGAAGACATATATGACTGTGGAGGAGGGGTGATCAGAGAGAATCGGAGGTCATGTGACAAAGATCACCGTTGTCTCACCTTGATGTGACGACCTTTTACACACACGCTGACCGACAGCTGTCCCACCTCTGTGGGGGTGTAGGAGATCTGGAAGGTTCCATCATGGTTATCCTGGATGGAGGGTTGGAGAGCTCTGCCAGAGAGAAAACATAAAACATTTAGAGGGTCCTCACAGTAGGAGGAGGGTCTTCGATGTAGGGATTGGGGTCCTCACAGTAGGAGGAGGGTCTTCATTGTAGGGATTGGGGTCCTCACCGTAGGAGGAGGGTCTTCATTGTAGGGATTGGGGTCCTCACAGTAGGAGGAGGGTCTTCATTGTAGGGATTGGGGTCCTCACAGTAGGAGGAGGGTCTTCATTGTAGGGATTGGGGTCCTCACAGTAGGAGGAGGGTCTTCATTGTAGGGATAGGGATCCTCACAGTAGGAGAAGGGTCTTCATTGTAGGAATTGGGGTCCTCACAGTTGGAGGAGGGTCTTCATTGTAGGGATTGGGGTCCTCACAGTAGGAGGAGAGTCTTCATTGTAGGGATTGGGGTCCTCACAGTAGGAGGAGGGTCTTCATTGTAGGGATTGGGGTCCTCACAGTAGGAGGAGGGTCTTCATTGTAGGGATTGGGGTCCTCACAGTAGGAGGAGGGTCTTCGATGTAGGGGTTGGGGTCTGAACAGTAGGAGGAGGGTCTTCGATGTAGGGGTTGGGGTCCGAACAGTAGAAGTAGGGTCTTCGATGTAGGGGTTGGGGTCCGAACAGTAGGAGGAGGGTCTTCGATGTAGAGTTGGGGTCCGAACAGTAGGAGGAGGGTCTTCGATGTAGGGGTTGGGGTCCGAACAGTAGGAGGAGGGTCTTCAGTGTAGAGGTTGGGGTCTTCATTGAGGTCCGAACAGTAGGAGGTGGGTCTGCACAGTAGGATGAGGATGCACACAATAGAGGGAGGGTTTGCACATTTAAGGGGAGTGACCCGTAGTGGCAAATGGGTCTACGCAGTAGAAGCAGGGTCTGCACAATTAAAGCAGGTTGTAAACATTAGGGCGAGGGTCTTCACAATAGGGGGAGGGTATGCATAATAGGCAGGTTCTGCAAATTAGGGGGAGGGTCTTGTACAGTCTGGGATGGGTCTGCACAATAGGGGGGGGTCTGCATAAGAGAGGCAGATTGTGCACATTGGGGGGAGGGTCTGTACAGTCAAGGGAGGGTCTGCAATGTAGGGGAAGAGTCTGCACAGTAGGGAGAGGGACTGCAAGATGAAGGCACCCAGCAGCAGTCTCAGGGCTTTTGGGTGTCTTTTGGATGTCTACACAAGGGATACTTTTACATGTATCCTGGACTATATCTGATAGCTATTGTGGAACTTCTTCCTTTGTTGCTGCTATATTATCCTTCTGCAGTGTGAACAGGGTTAAACTGAATATTCATTAATGCAGAAGTATAGCAGCCATCTTTAAGGAGACCGCTTTGCAATGCTCATCTATGGAGTGACTCCAATTGAGGGAGGAGCCATCTTGATTGGGTCTAATTCAATCCTGGAGGTGATTGGCTGATGCAAAAGAGCAACGGGAAGGAGTCTGCAGGCTGGCGAGGAAAGGGGAGGGGACTGGCTGGAAGCAAGCAGATGTGTAGGGAAAAGACTGGGCTGTTGCTGCCATAGCTGACCACAATCGGAAGGGACTGCTCATTTCACAGTGCGAAGAATGATTTGGATGCTTGGTGTGATCAGAATGACCTAGAGAGCACTCCCACCGCTTGTAAGGAAGGAAAAGAGGGACTGTCTCAGCAGGATTGAAAGAGAGAGATAACAGCAACTTCTATCACTGTCTGACTTGAGCGTGACTTTTACTGAGTCAAAGAAGAGGGCGCCCTGAGTCTAGTAAGAGACTAACATTGCACAAGTTAATCTGTTGTCTGCTGGGAACTGTTGGACCTTCTTCAAGGGCCCCAACTTTGCCGGCTAATGGGTTATTTTTTCCTTTACCAATCACTGGTCAGTGGGATAATACAGGGTCTGTAATAGCAAGTTAGGGCTCCCTTTATATACTGTTGTTAGGTAAATGCAGTTCTGTTAACTACTGATAGAATACTGCAGGTGTTTAACCACATCTCTCAGATTAATGTTATTGTCTTATGAATTGCTTGTACACTTGCTAATCCTCTCTTCTCTCAGGACTCGTACACACGGCCGGTTTTCTCGTCAAGAAACGACAAGAAAATTTCTGGCAGAGCTTTCTTGCCAAGTAAACCGGCCATGTGTACGAGGCTTTCAGGTTTCTCGTCAAGAAAACTGTCCAGAATCTCGACGAGAAAAAAAAAAACCTGCTTTCTTTTTTCTCATCTAGATTCTTGTCGGCAGGTTTCTCGATGAGAAACCCGAGAGTGTGTACACTCACCTGTCGCCATGGAAACACGTGCATGCTCGAAATGACTTTGACGTAGCTTCCTAGGCATAGGTAGTGTGAGGGTGCGACTTTGTGCGACCTTCAAGAGGGTTGGTTATTGTCACATTTGGTAAAGAAAGACACGCTGATGGAACAGCTGTGTCTTGGGCTATTTAGTTCAGAGGTGATTACGGATCAGGGCTCCACCCAACAGAGAGGAAGTCTGTGTGCATGAGAGCCAGGTGGGCTCTCGTCGTCTGAAGTGGAGTCAAAGGCGGTGCATGTCTGCAGGAGGCAGACACTATTAGTGATACAGCAACAAAGGTGCTGACCAGGAGAAGCTAGGAGAAATCTGAAACTCTTGGACACTGTGTGGGTCTGAGGAACAGACCATCAGGCCTAGGCTAAAGGCCTGGATCGCTAAAAGGTAAAGCTACGAGGCTGCTGTTAGTATGAAAAGTACAGGAATGGTGAAACCCCCCTGTGAATACTACAGATGTGTTTTGTGAATAGTGATGAGCCGAACACCCCCGGGTTCGGTTCGCACCAGAACCCGCGAACGGACCGAAAGTTCGTACGAACATTAGAACCCTATTAAATACAATGGATGCGAACGTTCGAATTCTAAAGTGCTAATTATAACAACTATTATGCATGTTATTGTCCTAAAAAGGGTTTGGGAACCCGGGTTCTGCACCAGGGGACATGTATCAATGCAAAAAGAAGTTTTAAAAACGGTCGTTTTTCGGGAGCAGTCATTTTAATGATGCATAAAGTGAAAAAAAAAAAGTCAAATATTCCTTTAAATATCGTACCTGGGGGGTGTCTAAAGTATGCCTGTGAAGTGCCACGTGTTTCCCGTGTTTAGAACTGTCCCTGCACAAAATGACACTTCTAAAGGAAAAAAAAGCCATTTAAAACTGCTTGCGGCTTTAATGTAATGTCTGGTCCCGGTAATATGGATGAAAATCTTTAAGAAAAATGGCATAGCTACCCCATGACCCCCCCCCCCTACCCCAGCCCATTACCAGCCCCTTTGGGTCTTGTATGGATATTAAGGGGAACCCCGCACATAAAATAAAAAAGGCCCTATATACTCTGAACAGCCGTATACAGGCGGTGCATACAAGACAGGGACTGTAGGTTTGTTCTTATGTAGAATGTGTTTGTAATTTTGAACAGGTACATTGTTTAAGTGTAGCTCCAGCCCAAAAATCTATTTTTAAACTTTTTGGAAAACATAGGTAAGGGTTATCACCCCTGTAACATTTGTTTTGCTGTCTGTGCCCCTGTTCAGAACATTTCACCTCACTTTCCGTCCCAATGACAACTGATTTTGAAATGTGGTGTTTTTCTTGAAACAAGGATTGGTGATAAAGCATCAGTACAGAGGAGACACCTTTCTCCCATATTAATTCTTACAGGAGAGAATTTTCCTTCCTAGGGGTAGATTTCCTCTCACTTCCTGTTGTCTTCTTCCGTTTGCAAGTAGGAGTCGTTTGTAAGTTGGATGTTTGAAAGTAGGGACCTGCCGTATATACTCTGCAGAAATAGGCCCCTTAGTTGTTGGTGTTGGCACAACACTGTAAGCACTCACAGTTACTCTTGGTTGGTGCTGGAACGCCCTGCTGTCAACTATTATATCAGGAATTGTAATTACATATAATTGTTGAACAGTGGTAGTAAAAATTGGGCCTTTGATGGTGGTGCTGGTGCCACAACACTGTAAGGCCTGACAGTTACTCTTGGTGGGTGCAGCAATGGGCCCTGCTGTGAATTATTAGATCAAGAATTGTAATTGCATGCCCCTGTTGAACAGGGGCTGAAAAATTGGGCCTTTCGTGGTGGTGGTGGTGGTGGTGGTGTTGCCACAACACTGTAAGCCCTCAGAGTTACTCTTGCTTGGTGGGTGCAGGAATGGGCCCTGCTGTGAATTATTAGATCAATAATTGTAATTACATGCCCCTGTTGAACAGGGGCTGAAAAATTGGGCCTTAGGCACTGGTGGCACAACACTGCAACCCCTCACAGATACTGTACTTGGAGCACAGCAATGAGCCCTGTTGCAAAGTATTGCTTCAAAAATTGTAATTACACGCCCCTGTTAAACAGGGGCTGAAAAATTGGGCCTTAGCCACTGGTGGCGGCACCCATAAACAAAAATGATCTTCCAAGCTATCATCATCAATCGTATCATTGAGGACTCGGAGGAGGAGGATAGCCAGTCAACATAACAGCACAGGCACTCAGCATCAGCATCAGTCTTGAAGGGATGTGACATGTTAAAATCAATTAGTCTGTTATATCAGCATCAGGTGTGTGGTAGCTGGTGGTGATCCAAGACTGGTTCATCTTGATGAAAGTCAGTCGATCAACCGAGTCGGTGGACAGGCACACCCTGTGATCCGTGACAAATCCTCCAGCAGCACTGAATGTGCGTTCCGAAAGAACGCTGGATGCAGGACAGGCCAGTAGCTCAATTGCATACTGTGCAAGCTCTGGCCAGTGATCCATCCTCAAGACCCAGTAAGCCAGAGGATTTTCGGTGGGGAAGGTGTCCAAGTCTGACCTTGCCCCTAGATATTCCTGCACCATGTTTATCAGACGCTGGCGATGGTTGCTGGAACCGATCATACTTTGGGGCTGCGGACTAAAGAATTGTCTGAACGCATCGGTCAGACGGCCACCTTCCCCACCGCTCCTTCTTTGACTGGCCGAAGCCTCAGCAACTCGTTGTCCAGGACCAGGAGTTTGTAACCTCCCAGTCTCTGGGAACGCGTTGCACAGACCTTTCTGCAAGGCCTCCCGGAGTTGTCTCATCCTCTGCTCCCTCTGCGACGGTAACATAAGGTCCGCAACCTTACCCTTGTACCGTGGATCAAGGAGAGTGGCCAGCCAGTAATGGTCCCTCTCCTTGATCCGAAGAATACGAGGATCCTTCCGCAGACTTTGCAGGATCAGGGAGGCCATGCAGCGTAGGTTTGCTGAGGCATTCGCTCCGGAGTCCTCTGGGTCACTAAGGACGACATGATCCGCAGTCACCTCCTCCCAGCCACGTACAAGTCCACTGGTTTCTTGGGACTGTAAATCATCCCTAAAAGACTGCTGCTGATGATGCTGAGTGCCAGCCTCCACCTCCATGCTGACACAATCCTCCTCCTCCTCCTCCTCCTCCTCCTCTTCCTGTGCGATGGGTGGGACAGAAGGAACACTGTCTGGGTAAAGGGGGCCTTGAGAGGCAAGAAAGTCCTCCTCTTCCTGCCTCTGTTCTGCCTCAAGTGCCCTGTCCATTATTCCACGCAGCGTGTGCTCCAACAGGTGGGCAAGAGGTACAGTGTCACTGATGCATGCACTGTCACTGCTCACCATCCTCGTGGCCTCCTCAAATGGTGCCAGGACAGTGCATGCATCCCTGATCATGCCCCACTGGCGTGGAGAAAAAAAACCAAGCTCCCCTGACCCTGTCCTGGTGCCGTAGTCGCACAGGTACTCATTGATGGCCCTCTGCTGCGTGTGCAGCCGCTGCAGCATGGCCAACGTTGAGTTCCACCTGGTGGGCATGTCACATATAAGGCGGTTCTTGGGCAGGTTCAACTCCTTTTGCAGCTCAGCCAGGCGAGCACTGGCATTATAAGATCTGCGGAAATGCACACAGACTTTCCTGGCCTGCCTCAGGACATCCTGTAAGCCCGGGTACCTGCCCAAGAACCGCTGCACCACCAGGTTAAGGACGTGAGCCACACAGGGCACATGGGTCAGTTGTCCCTGTCGGAGGGCGGAGAGGAGGTTGGTGCCATTGTCGCAAACCACCATTCCTGGCTTAAGCTGGCGTGGCGTCAACCACCTCTCGGCCTGGCCCTGCAGAGCAGACAGGACCTCTGCCCCAGTGTGGCTTCTGTCCCCCAAACACACCAGCGCAAGCACGGCATGGCATCTTTTTGCCTGCGTACTTGCGTAGCCCCGTGAACGGCTACGGAGCACCGCTGGTTCATAGGACAAACCACAGGAAGAGGCCATGGAGGAAGAAGAAGAGGAGGGGGTGGAGGAGAGAGGTGTGTCACAACCAGTAGTAGCATTTTGGAGGCGTGGCGGTGGGACAACCTCCAACACTACTGCACCTTGTCCTGAATCCTTCCCAGCTGCCAAAAGAGTGACCCAATGGGCCGTGAAAGAAAGGTAACGTCCCTGTCCATGCCTGCTGGACCATGAGTCAGCGGTAATATGCACCTTACCGCTGACCGCCCTGTCCAGCGAGGCCAAGACATTGCCTTCCACATGCTGGTAGAGAGCCGGAATAGCCTTCCGTGAGAAATAGTGGCGTTTGGGAACCTGCCACTGAGGAACCGCACATTGCACAAACTCACGGAAGGGGGCCGAGTCTACCAACTGAAAAGGCAGCAGTTGAAGCGCTAGCAATTTAGCCAAGCTAGCATTCAACCGCTGGGCATGTGGATGGCTGGGAGTGAACTTCTTTCGACGGTCCAGCAGCTGGGGCAGGGAAATTTGCCTGCTAGAATCGGACGTCGGTGTACTGCTAGCAGAGTGGCCGCAAGTACTTGGCTGTGACACACCTAATTCTACACCTTCATTCCTCTCAGTGCATGTTTCAGAGAGGACTGAAGTTATAGTGGGGTTGGAGATCCCAGCTGATGCGGTGCAAGGAGAGGTCCGCTTTGTTCTTTGGTGTGGGTCTTTGAGGTAGGCTTGCCAACGAGCTGCATGGCAGGTCAACATATGTCTGGTCAGGCATGTGGTACCCAAGCGGCTGATGTTTTGGCCACGCGATATACGCTTGAGACATATGTTGCAAACAGCAGCTGTGCGATCTGATGCACTAGCCTCAAAAAAGGCCCACACCAAGGAACTTTTTGAATGACGGGCAGAGGCAGCGCCCTGCACAGGCGGAGCTCTGCGGTGTGATTCCGTCGGTGTACTGCCCTTACGCTGGCCACCAAAGGGCATCCTGCCTCGTTGGAGATGTGCCTCCTCCTCATCCTCCTCCTCCTCTCTCCTATTAGGCACCCACGTGGAGTCAGTGACCTCATCATCCCCTCCCTCCTCATCACTGGAGCCAATCTGGCAGTATGCTGCAGCTGCTGGAACATGACTGCCAGATTGGTGTCCTTCTTGAGCATCCCCTCTGTCTGCTCTCACCCTACTGCCTTCCTGTAGCTGGGTTTCATCATCAGACCCTTCGAAACGCTGGGCATCCTCCTGGAGCATGTACCCAACACTGTGCTCAAACAGTTCGGGGGACTCCTCAGGAGGAGGACATGGTGGGTCTAGGGAAGGAGTGACTGATGATGAGTCTGACATTGATACCAGTGAAGAGGACGCTTTGGCAGCTGCTTTGCCAGTACCCTGAGCCTGGGTGAGAGAGGATGAGGAGGAGGAGGAGGGCTTGGTCATCCACTCTACCAAGTCTTCGGCATGATGTGGCTCAACATGTCCAGCTGCCGAAAAGAAGGACAAGCGTGTCCCATGGCCATGTGCTGATGACAATGCACCGCGTCCACGACCAGCACTGTTGCCCCCAGACACAGAGCCTGCTTGCCCTCTTTTATTGCCTCCTGACTGTCTGCCTCTCCTTGTTTGCCTTCCAGACATTCTAATGGATGGCCTGCAGGGAGATGGGAAAAAAGCAATAAGGGCTACCTTCAGGTGTCCTTCTCTGTCCCTTTACTTAAGGATTTCTAAATATGGTTGAGGATGATTGCTTTTGCACAGAATAGCACAACGACAATTTCCCTGACTGTCCAAAAAACAAGGATTTCAAAGATGGTTGATGAGGAATGCTTTAGCACACTATAGCACAAGGAGAATTCCCTCACTGTCCTTCCCTGCCCTAGAAACAAGGATTCGCACAGTAAAAGACACTGACACTCTCCCTACCTATAGTTTTCTGTCCCTAGAAAAAATGTTTTTTTTAAGCACAATATAGCACAAGGAGAATTCACTCACTGTCCTTCCCAGTCCCTAGAAACAAGGACTTGCACAGTGAAAGAAACTGACACTCTCCCTACCTACAGTTTTCTGTCCCTAGAAAAAAGGGATTTTTATAACAGCTTACCTGTAAAATCCTTTTCTTGGAGTACATCACGGGACACAGAGCGACTTAGTCATTACTAATGGGTTATATAGTTTACCTTCAGGTGTTGGCACTGGCCAATTCCAAACCGGAAGTACCCTCCCCTATATAAGCCCCTCCCACCCGGGAGCACCTCAGTTTTGTAGCCAAGCAATAAGTGTCCCAAAAAGAGGGGTGGGAGCTCTGTGTCCCGTGATGTACTCCAAGAAAAGGATTTTACAGGTAAGCTGTTATAAAAATCCCTTTTTCTTTTTCGTACATCACGGGACACAGAGCGACTTAGTCATTACTAATGGGACGTCCCAAAGCAATGCCAAATGAGGGGGGGGGTACATAAGCTGGGCGCCATCAGGCATGAGGATCTTTTGCGGCCTGCAACACACTGCGCCCAAAGGCGACATCCTCCTGACTTCTAACGTCTACCTGATAGAATCTAGTAAACGTGTGTACCGAAGACCATGTTGCGGCCTTACATACTTGAGCCAGGGAGGCCTGGTGATGCACTGCCCATGAAGTTCCAACCGCTCTTGTGGAGTGCGCCCTAACTTTGAACGGAGGCGGTCTCTTTCTCAAGCCATAGGCTTGTATTATGACCTGTCGAATCCACTTGGCTAAAGTAGATTTTGATGCTGCCTGACCCCTTCTGGGGCCTTCCGGCAGAACAAACAAAGAATCCGTTCTGCGAATCTGAGCAGTGGCTTTTAGATAAGCTTTAACTGCTCTTACCACATCCAAAGAATGTAATAACTTTTCCTCTACTGAGATAGGTTTGGGGAAAAAAGAAGGAAGAACCACATCTTGGTTCAAATGAAACCTCGATACCACCTTAGGAAGAAAGGCTGGATGAGGACGTAATACTACTCTGTCCTTATGGACAACCAGATATGGCTCCTTACAGGACATAGCTGCTAATTCCGACACTCTTTTAGCCGAACAAATGGCTACTAAGAAAACCAATTTCCTGGTGAGAAGAACCAAGGAAATGTGTTGTAATGGTTCAAACGGTTGTTTCTGTAGAACCGACAGAACCAGGTTTAAGTCCCAAGGACATATGGGAATACTAACCGGAGGGCTAATACGCATCACTCCTTGTATAAAGGCTTTGACT
The DNA here is from genome assembly GCA_029206835.1 of Rana muscosa. Classification (NCBI taxonomy): domain Eukaryota; kingdom Metazoa; phylum Chordata; class Amphibia; order Anura; family Ranidae; genus Rana; species Rana muscosa. The sequence continues at coordinate 8,572,325 of CM055117.1, forward strand.
AGTGAATGCGAAGCCAAGGGCCTTTGAAAAAATATTGACAAGGCCGAAATCTGACCCTTGATAGTACTCAAGGCCAGCTTCCTATCTACAGCCCACTGTAGGAAGTCCAGAATCCTCCCTATCATGTACTTACGTGGATGCCATTTCTTGGTCTCACACCACGTAATGTACGCTTTCCAGATCCTATAATAGATCTGCCTGGATACCGGTTTCCTGGCATTGATCATGGTAGATACCACAGAATTAGAGAGCCCTCTCTTTTTCAGAATGTGGGCTTCAATAGCCAGGCCTTCAAACCTAGGGCTGGTAAGGAAGGGTGGTATATCGGTCCTTGCGACAGCAGGTCCGGACGAAGTGGGAGGGTCCAAGGACTCCTCACTGACATTTTTACCATCTCCGCGTACCATGCCCTTCGGGGCCACGCTGGAGCCACCAGAATCACTGGTTTCTTTTCTACCCTGATTCTGCGGAGTAATCGCGGTAACAATTGTGGCGGTGGGAATGCATATATCAGCTTGAACCGATCCCAAGGGAACACTAGGGCATCCGAGCCGCAAGCTAGGGGATCCCTTGTGCGAGACACAAACCTGTCCACCTTTGCGTTGAATCTGGATGCTAGCAGATCTACATCCGGTGTTCCCCACCGCTGGCATATTGCCTGGAAAACCTCGGGGTGAAGAGACCATTCCCCCGGGCATAATTGTTGGCGACTTAGAAAGTCCGCTCTCCAATTTTCCACTCCTGGGATGAAAACCGCGGATATGGCTGGGACATATCTTTCTGCCCACTCCAGGATGCAATTTGCTTCCTTCTGGGCTGCACGACTTTTGGTGCCACCCTGATGATTGATATATGCCACTGCCGTGGCATTGTCTGATTGAATTCTGACAGGGGACCCCTGGAGTTTGGATGTCCATGCTACTAGGGCATACCGGGCTGCTCGTATCTCTAAGAGATTGATGGGCAGGGCCTTTTCTGCTTCTGACCACCTGCCCTGGAGAGACCATTGCTCCAGCACTGCCCCCCAGCCGATGAGGCTGGCATCTGTAGTGACCACCTTCCAAGAAACCGGACTGAAGGGTTTCCCTCTTTCCAGATTCTGGGGCACCAACCACCAATGGAGGCTCTTGCGAACGGAAGGGGACAGGGACATTGGTAAGTCTAAAGCCTGAACTTTTTTGTTCCAGGCTGACAGTATGGCCCTTTGCAAATTCCTTGAATGGAATTGACCGTAGGGTACCGCTTCGAATGAAGCCACCATCTTTCCCAGCAGCCTCATGCAGAGACGTATGGATGGTTTTCTTTTTGTACCCACTAAGTGGGTCAAATTTCTTAAAGACGACACCTTCTCTGGAGGTAAGAAAATCTTTCTCTGATTTGAATCCAGCCTTAGCCCTAAGTATTCCAGACTTTTGACTGGTCTTAGAGCTGACTTGTCCCGGTTGATAATCCAACCGTGATATTCCAGATACTCGATTGTCTTGTGAATAGCTACTTCCAGCTTTTCCACTGAGTGGTCTATTAGTAGCAGGTCGTCTAGATATGCCATTATCGTTACACCCTGTGTTCTTAGATTGGCCAATAATGGGGCCAGAATTTTTGTGAACACTCGTGGTGCTGTGGCCAGACCGAAAGGTAAGGCTCTGAACTGAAAATGGCGCCCTTCTACTGCAAAGCGTAGAAATTTCTGATGGGCCGGAAAGATGGGAATATGCAGATAAGCATCCCTTATGTCGATCGAGGCTAGCCATTCCTGCCCTTGTAGGGCGGTGGCCACTGATCGGATCGACTCCATCCGAAAGGTCCTGATATTTAGGAACTTGTTTAGCCCTTTTAGATTTAATATGGGCCTCACGTCCCCATTTGGTTTGGGGACTGTGAAAAGGTTCGAGTAAAACCCGAATCCGCTTTCTTCCAGGGGAACCTTCATGATTACCCCTTGGAGCAATAGTTGTTCTAGTGCCAGAAGGAGGGATCCTCTCTTTTGGGGATCTCTTGGCACGTTTGACCTCATAAATTGGGCAGGAGGAGTGCCTTTTAACTCCAGCTTGTATCCCAGACTTACTGCGGAGAGCACCCATCTGTCTCTGATGGTGTCCCGCCAGGTCTCTGTGAACAACTGAAGTCTTCCCCCCACCCGATTGAGCGGGGGCAATACTTCATGCCTTAGGGGGAGGTTTTGTACCTCTCTTGATCCAGGGCTTCTTGTTACCCTGTGATTGTCCCTGATTTCTGCCCCCTGAATTTGACCGCGGAGGCCGTCGGAACTGCTTCACAGCCGATGTGCCCGGGACTGGAGAGGTAGGCCTCTTAAAAGAAGGACTTCTACCCTTGTTCTTAACCGGTAAGAGTGAACTTTTACCGGCAGAAATTTTCTGGATATATTTGTCCAGATCTTCTCCAAATAAGCGTTCTCCATGAAATGGGAAGCTAACCAGCAGTTTTTTACAGGGAGCTTCAGCAGACCAGTTTTTGAGCCACAGAAGCCTACGCATATGTACTATAGACAGCGTAAAGCGGGAGGCCTGTTGGATTGTATCCTTTATGGCGTCCACCGCAAAACACAAGGCTCTAGGCAGGTCAGCTAGGGCATGAGCCTGCTGATCTGGTAAGTCCCTTAAGACTTGTTTCAACTGATCTTTCACTGCTTGGCAGACTCCAATCGCTGCTACCGCAGGTTGTGTCACCATACTTGCTGTAGAGAAAGCAGATTTTAGTAAAGACTCCAATTTTTTATCTATTGGGTCTTTGAACATTGGAACATTATCTACTGGACATGTCAGTGATTTGTTAACAGAAGAGATGGCTGCGTCCACTATAGGGACCCTCCATTTTCTTATGAACTTATCCTCCATGGGATAGATCACCGGAAATCTCTTGGGGGGAGCAAATATTTTATCAGGATGCTCCCAATCCTGGTAAATAAGCCCTTCTAATAAAGGGTGGATTGGGAAGGAACAGACCGCCTGGGGAGCTTTTAGCGACCCCAGCGAGGAAACCGTAGTGGATGGTGGTTCCGCCAGAGGCATTTTAAATGCTGATCGGACCATGTTAGTCAGAGACTGAACCCATAATCTTTCAGCCTGAGAAGCTGAGAAAGGTTCTTCCACTGTTGATTCCTCTATAAGTGAATCAACCTCATCCTGATCCCCTTCAGGTAGGTCGATCTCTATGTGGGGCTGTTCCTCCACTAACAGGCACTCTGAAGGAGGAGACGGAGATCGGACGCGCTTTTCCTGTGACAGGGAAGCAGCGATCAATGCTGTTAATCTCTCTTCCAATCCTCCCAGAGTTGAGGATAAAACCTCCTCTGTTATATATACAGGAGCAGGTGGACTGGGGACAGCCGCAGCACCAGGCATTCCTGCGGGGTTTCTACGGCTACTGACCTCTGCATTCTCAGGGGAGATTGGTGCAGTGCAAGCATGCCCAATATCCTCAGAGCCCGATGGAGACCCCTTTGGCTTCCTGGAAGATCTATTTCCGGAGCGTCTGGACGACATATCCTTTAAGCACAAAGCTGAGGTATTCCCGTCGTCATACACCAATTTTTGCTGGTAATAGTCTAACACAGGTGCTGCTATATACCAGCTGGTGTCCACTAAAGTGCCTTTCTATGGGGATGCCTGCATCAACCGCCTCTGTGTGCCACTGTTTGTTGCTAGCTCTGTTTGCATGCAGCTGACACTTGTACTGTGTCTTTTAACCATGCTGGGACGCCCGCACATGCGCAGAAGCGCCGCGGCGCGCATCGAGCGTCATCCACCCGCCCCGCCCCTTTTTTTTCATAGGAGGCGCGTGCACGCGCCCGCGCGCGCGCCCGTGCGCCAATGGCGCCCTTTTCGAAAACCAACAGAGGACTAGGAGCCAGGGCCCTTTTTGCCGGAGGGCCTGTGCGGTGGATGAACGCAGCAACAGGGCAGAGGAAGTGGATTCCCTCAGAGAAACTTACCAGCTGCCTGGATCTTTTGAGTTGAGAAAACCAAAGATCCACATTTACAAGAAAAATGGACTACAGCGGCCTCTAGTGGTTTAACACAGGTACCGCGGTCCCTGTTTTTTTTTTTTTTTTTTCTTGACTACTATTAAAATTTTACATTTTCAGTAGTTATAGGCAAACACAGATATTTAGCGGGAATACCGTTAGGTAACAGACAGAAAGACAAATTAGGCTTGGGGGTCCCCCAATAGAACCAAGTTCCTGAGGGCCCCCACTTACCTGATCCCCGCCGCAGGACTTTGTTTGGTCCACAAAAGTCCAAACTTCACCTATCACGGCAGGCATTGTAATTAAACCTTCAGGGACCGGGTTCCCAAGGATTCCACTCCCCTGGACCTGTATAGCACCCTGCACAGACAGCGTCTTGGTCGTGGGTATGACCAGAGCTCTGGATCCCAGGGTCCAGCCCTCCTAAGAGAAGCATTACAGGCAAAACCTTGCTCTTCTGCTGCAAGGCCCGGGTACCGACCGTTTAGCTATGAAGCTTTTTTGGTGGGATCCGGAACAGCTTACTAAGGCCCAAAAGAACCTGTACGCAAGCCCAGTGAAAACACATGTTACTCTTTGGCCAACACCTTAGACACTGGCAAAAAACTGAGGTGCTCCCGGGTGGGAGGGGCTTATATAGGGGAGGGTACTTCCGGTTTGGAATTGGCCAGTGCCAACACCTGAAGGTAAACTATATAACCCATTAGTAATGACTAAGTCGCTCTGTGTCCCGTGATGTACGAAAAAGAAAAATGTTTTTTTTAAGCACAATATAGCACAAGGAGAATTCACTCACTGTCCTTCCCAGTCCCTAGAAACAAGGACTTGCACAGTGAAAGAAACTGACACTCTCCCTACCTACAGTTTTCTGTCCCTAGAAAAAATGTTTTTTTTAAGCACACTATAGCACAAGGAGAATTCACTCACTGTCCTTCCCAGTCCCTAGAAACAAGGACTTGCACAGTGAAAGAAACTGACACTCTCCCTACCTACAGTTTTCTGTCCCTAGAAAAAATGTTTTTTTTAAGCACACTATAGCACAAGGAGAATTCACTCACTGTCCTTCCCAGTCCCTAGAAACAAGGACTTGCACAGTGAAAGAAACTGACACTCTCCCTACCTACAGTTTTCTGTCCCTAGAAAAAATGTTTTTTTTAAGCACACTATAGCACAAGGAGAATTCACTCACTGTCCTTCCCAGTCCCTAGAAACAAGGACTTGCACAGTGAAAGAAACTGACACTCTCCCTACCTACACTTTTCTGTCCCTAGAAAAAATGTTTTTTTTAAGCACACTATAGCACAAGGAGAATTCACTCACTGTCCTTCCCAGTCCCTAGAAACAAGGACTTGCACAGTGAAAGAAACTGACACTCTCCCTACCTACAGTTTTCTGTCCCTAGAAAAAATGTTTTTTTTAAGCACACTATAGCACAAGGAGAATTCACTCACTGTCCTTCCCAGTCCCTAGAAACAAGGACTTGCACAGTGAAAGAAACTGACACTCTCCCTACCTACAGTTTTCTGTCCCTAGAAAAAATGTTTTTTTTAAGCACACTATAGCACAAGGAGAATTCACTCACTGTCCTTCCCAGTCCCTAGAAACAAGGACTTGCACAGTGAAAGAAACTGACACTCTCCCTACCTACAGTTTTCTGTCCCTAGAAAAAATGTTTTTTTTAAGCACACTATAGCACAAGGAGAATTCACTCACTGTCCTTCCCAGTCCCTAGAAACAAGGACTTGCACAGTGAAAGAAACTGACACTCTCCCTACCTACAGTTTTCTGTCCCTAGAAAAAATGTTTTTTTTAAGCACACTATAGCACAAGGAGAATTCACTCACTGTCCTTCCCAGTCCCTAGAAACAAGGACTTGCACAGTGAAAGAAACTGACACTCTCCCTACCTACAGTTTTCTGTCCCTAGAAAAAATGTTTTTTTTAAGCACACTATAGCACAAGGAGAATTCACTCACTGTCCTTCCCAGTCCCTAGAAACAAGGACTTGCACAGTGAAAGAAACTGACACTCTCCCTACCTAGAGTTTTCTGTCCCTAGAAAAAATGTTTTTTTTAAGCACACTATAGCACAAGGAGAATTCACTCACTGTCCTTCCCAGTCCCTAGAAACAAGGACTTGCACAGTGAAAGAAACTGACACTCTCCCTACCTACAGTTTTCTGTCCCTAGAAAAAATGTTTTTTTTAAGCACACTATAGCACAAGGAGAATTCACTCACTGTCCTTCCCAGTCCCTAGAAACAAGGACTTGCACAGTGAAAGAAACTGACACTCTCCCTACCTACAGTTTTCTGTCCCTAGAAAAAATGTTTTTTTTAAGCACACTATAGCACAAGGAGAATTCACTCACTGTCCTTCCCAGTCCCTAGAAACAAGGACTTGCACAGTGAAAGAAACTGACACTCTCCCTACCTAGAGTTTTCTGTCCCTAGAAAAAATGTTTTTTTTAAGCACACTATAGCACAAGGAGAATTCACTCACTGTCCTTCCCAGTCCCTAGAAACAAGGACTTGCACAGTGAAAGAAACTGACACTCTCCCTACCTACAGTTTTCTGTCCCTAGAAAAAATGTTTTTTTTAAGCACACTATAGCACAAGCACAAAACACACTGACACTCTCCCTACCTATCCTTCTCTTTCCCTAAACTAAAGGAATCCAGGTTAAGCAAGAAAGAAATAAATGTCACTGTCCCTGCCTATGCTTGTCTTTCCCTGCTCCGGAACACACTACAGTAGGCCGCCGTGCTGGCGGCCTTTTATAGTGTGGGGCGTGTACTAAACACCCTCAGCAATAATTGGCCACAGGCATCCTGCCTGTGGCCAATCATTGCTCTCCTCGCTGCCGGCGCTGTGATTGGCCAAGCATGCGGGGTCACAGTGCATGCTTGGCCAATCACAGCGCCTGGATGACACTGCGATGGCGTAGTGCATTGTGGGCCGTTCGCGTCACTCGAATTTGGCGCGAACGGCCCAAATCGTTCGATCTTCGTTGAACGATCGAACAGCCGATGTTCCAGTCGAACGTATGTTCGACTCGAACACGAAGCTCATCCCTATTTGTGAACTTTCGTGCTTTTTAATAAAAATGGGCTACCATGCCCTTAAACAGAGTTGCTGACTGGCGTGCATCACTGGAAATACGCACCCACCACAAGAGCTAACAACCCCCAATCTTACAGTAGGCATAGGTAGGGTGTAGCAAGATGGCGGCGACAGCATCGAATGTGACGAGCGCATGCTCGTTGTAGTCGATGACGTCACCGTGTTCGTTCCATTCAAAAGAACGGCGTTTTTTTTTTTAATCGAACGTGTGTACACTCGGCCGAGACAAGGTTCTTGTCAATCAGCGTCTCTTTACCATGTGATCAGCGGTGTCCAATCAAAGCTGATCACAATGTAAACAGAAGCCGGCTAACAACGTGAGGAAGGGAGAAGAGAGCCAATAAACGACTGTTTGCCGACAATCCGGGCACTGATTATCAGTGTTCTGATTATCAGTGCAGTCGAAACAGTGCCCACCAGTGCTGCCAATCTGTGCCTCCTCATCAGTGTCACCTATCAGTGCCCATCAGTGTTGCCTATCAGTGCCCATCAGTGCTTCCTCATCAGTGCCCAATGCTGCCTCATCAGTGCCCACCAGTGCTTCCCTCATCAGTGCCCACCAGTGCTTCCCTCATCTGTGCCCACCAGTGCTTCCATCATCAGTGCCCATCAGTGCTTCCTCATCAGTGCCCACCAGTGCTGCCTCATCAGTGCCCACCAGTGCTGCCTCATCAGTGCCCACCAGTGCTTCCCTCATATGTGCCCATCAGTGCTGCCTCATCAGCGCACATCAGTGAGGGAGAAAAATTACCTGTTTGCAAAAAAAATGTATAACAAACTATGAAAACATTTTTAGATTTTTTTTTTTTTTTTTTTTGCTAAATACATTTTAAAAAGTAAAAAAAACAGTGGTGATTAAATAGCACTAAAGGAATTTGTGTGAAAAAAAATGATAAAAATGTCATATGTGTACAGTGTCACATGACTGAGTAATTGTCATTCAAAGTGTGACAGCGCTGAAAGCTGAAAATTGTCCTGGGCAGGAAGGGGGTGAAAGTGCCCGGTAAGCAAGTGGTTAAAGAAATGAATGGTCTAATGATAGGGTCTCATTAAGGATGGTCCCTGCTGGCAATGTCTCTTTTATATCCCGTCTCATCTGACCATCACTGGACCTGCAATGTTGTAATCTGATCTCCCTGGACCTCCTAGACTGGAATCTCATCTCCTTGGACCTCCAATACTGATCTCCCTGGTTGGGTTGTATGTATACATCAATATAACCAGGACAGGGCTGACCTATGTGTCCTCTCACCTGCCGGACTCTTTGTGTAGCACGGTGACTCTTGGCTGTTCCCGCGGCTCCTCCACTTTGTTCTTAGAGATGAGGGTGAAGCTACATAGAGCACCCAATGACCCGGAGTGAAGCCCTGGAGACACAGATAATGTACATTGAGCATTGAGGTTATTATATCTCTGCGTCTAAGTGAGGCGTAATGTCCAAATATGAAGCTTTACTCCTCACAGGACTGGACCTCTAAGAGACTGGTAGGTGGTTGAAGTGATTGTGTATCTCATTAGAAGATATAAAAATCACCAGAACCCCAAATAGAAGTGCATCACATATTAATTGTGAAATAAAAAGTGTCATAGAAGGCAAAAGGGTATCAAAATGCAATAAAAACCTATAAATTGTGTGAAGCAAAAAAACAGGCCAATAATCCAAGCGCTGGATCAGCCGGTGTGGCCTCCACCAAGAGGGCGGGATCAGGACGGCTAGATAGCGTGACCATTGTCCAGCCACGGGGGAAACTGGTAAATTTCGGTTTCTGCATTCCAGCTGGATATGCTTATATGGGGGCACTGAATGGGTATGTTTGAGGCACTTTTGCTCTTAGATTATTTTTATGTTTATCGCTTCACACATGTAGCACCCTGCTAGTTAAAGTTGAGTTCCACCCAAAAATGGAACTTCCACTTTTCGGATTCCTCCCCCCTTCCGGTGTCACATTTGGCACCTTTCAGGGGGGAGGAGGAACCTGTGTAATCCAGGTATTTGCTCCCACTTCCGGGCATAGGTTGCCGTGGCGCCCTACCCCACGTCTGGCGCCTCCCCCCCCCTGCTGTCTTCTGGGAGACACACAGGTCTCAGAAGACAGCAGGGACAAGTGGGATCACGCAGCGCGACTCACGCATTCGCAGTAGGGAACCAGAAAGTGAAGCCGCAAGGCTTCACTTCCTGATTCCCTTAATGAAGATGGCGGCGCCTCCACCCGAGAGCCGAGGGACAGATCGGATTCGGGTGCCAACATAGCTGGCGCCCAGGACAGGAAAGTGTCCAGATATTAAAAGTCAGCAGCTGCAGTATTTGTAGCTGCTGACTTTTAATTTTCTTTTTTTCGAGGGAACTCCGCTTTAAGTTGCTAATTAGGTAAATTTAGTTATTTTAGCTCTACGGTGATCAGTTGAGCATCTTGCGATTATTTTGGGCTGTTCTGTGTCTCGGTGGTTACAGATTTGACTGCTTACCCCTGCCTTCTGGAGAGTTCTGGAATGTAGTGGATTAGGAGAGCCTAATAGGCAACCTGAATATTTATGTTGTCCCAGCCAATCCCTGGGGGAGGGTGTCCAGTGGGTGGCTGGGAGGGGGCATAAATAGTTTGAGGCTGTCAGGAGCGTCCATTACTCCTGCTCCTCATTACAGCATCCTGGTTTTGGTTGTGGCATTCTCCTTGTCTGTCTGTCCACCTGCAAGGTGATTAATGTGGCCAGTCTCTGGGTGGAGACCAAACCTGATTTAAGCTAGCCAAGCCTGCAGTCTCAGGCTTGTGATATTGTGTGTATTACGTGTTCCTGGCTCCCTGTTTGCCCTGCTCTGCTAGATTGGATTCCTTCATTGACGACCTGAGACCAGATATCGACTATTCTCTGAACTCTGCCTGCCTTTGACTTCGGACATTAACATTTCTGAAACTTGCCTGTCTGCCCACTGCAAGTACCTGTTTGCTTTGCTCAGTTTGTGCAGGCCCTGGCTTCATAGCCAGGCACTATAGCATTGTGTATAAGTCCTGGGGGCAACCGAGTACTGGTAGGCCTGCTTGCCTTATCGAAAAGAGGACTGCTATAGGTGAAGATTACAGAAGATAGCTATAGTTTTTGATCTCCTGAGTTGGGGGTAAGCTTGACAGAGGCCTGGAGCAGAGGGGTGCTTGTCCAGGAAGAGAAGATCCCAGCCCGAAGGGCTGCTGCCCTTTCTGGGCAGCCCAGATATGCTTTTCTTCTGCTCATCAAGGTCACAGTTGGGTTAGCTGTTGGCCTATTCTACTGAATTTTGCTGGTGTTGATCAAGGGATTTCTTTTGGAGAGTTCACAAGAGGCATGTATGGCTGATATTGGAAGCATCCAAATATCTAAGGATATTTGTGAGTACAGACTGTTGTGTGAGATCCCAGTGACTGTGTGCTGCTGCTGTCCCTCTACAACAGTGGTTCTCAACCTGGGGGTTGAATGATGATTTGCCAGGGGTCACCGAATCCTGGACTGTTCCTGAAGCCCGTAACGCTCTCCCAGCCTTTTCTCTGCTGCCCAGCTGGGCTGTTTTTGGAGCCCGCGGCTGCCCACTCAGCCTCTTTGCAGCCGCTTATTCAGTTCATGGCATGGCTGGGGGGGGCAGAGACTAGAGGTCAGCTGACTGGTGAGGAATGTGAAGTGGGAGGGGCAGGACCCCATCTCCTGATTTCGGCATAGGTGTCACTGCTGCGAGACACAGTGACGCTGGAGACACAGTGAGTAACACTCCCTGTGATTATAGTTGCCATTAAAAGTCCCCACTACAGTTCTCAGATCAGCAGATGACCTTCATCAAGAGCACTTAAGTTGGCTGATCAGAACTCCCCCCCAGCACTGCCACTCATCCCACCCTCCACCCCACCACCAAGGAGTAATCGAAGGAATACAAATAAATACATGGAAGGAAGAGGAAAAGAGGGGGAGGAGCAAAGAAAAAAGGGAGAGAAAGAATAAGAGAAGAAAGGCGGCTAGAGATGGATGGGGGGGAAAAAAAGGGAAAGAAATTTGGATAGAGAGAGAAAAAAGGGAAAGAAAGGAGAACAAAGAGAAAGAGTGGTCCATCCTAAAATGTACCATAAGGGGTTTTTAATACTGTATGAGTAGAAGGGACTCAGGGAGCGCTAAATATCCTTGGGTTAGGGGCGCAAATTACTTGTCTTGCCTTGGGTGCTGACAACCCACGCTACGAAAATAATTTTACTGTCAGGGGTCCCCACAACTTGGGAAATTTTATCAAGGGGTCACAGCACTAGGAAGGTTGAGAACCACTGCTCTATAATCAGTGTCAGCCTGTGCTCCAAGCTAGATATTGCCTATGGTTTCCCTGGGCAGATCAATCCATCCATTGCTGTAAGGACTGTGCTAAGAAGTTCTGAAGAAATGAGAAGTGGCCTCAAGTAGTTATTTTGCCTTACAGGAGTATCCCACATTTACCCCTCACCCATCCAGGTTCAAGTTTAATAAAGCATCAGAAAAACAATTCCCAGAGACTGTTTTCTAAGACTGAAGAGCAACTGTGTCTGGCTACTAGTACACTAACTGGGGAAGAAACCTTGGGTTGGGACCAAAACAGTGGACCCTTTATGGGGATGACACATAATTTATATGTTTTTAATTAGACATACCCTCTCCCCACCCTTCTCTACTATACAAGAACACTGCACTGAGTTGTGTGGCTGTGATGAGGGGTGTGGCTGTTACTCAGCTCTGCCAGCACAGAGCGTTGGAGTGGGAGGGCAGGAAACAGTATTTCTACCAATGGTTTCCACCAATGGCAACAGTTATTTTAAGGCATTTCCATGCAAAATTCAGCCATTAATCCTACCATGTCGGGAACTATAAGGGGATAAGAAAATGTTTTAAGACTTCAAGTGGGGTTTAAACCAAGAATCTGATTGGTTGATAACTTACTTCTCTTTTCCACACTTTTGCAGCATAGCCCCTGAAATCTCACCTTGCCCTTTGACCTCGCACCTCTCGGGGTCGACCCCTCCTCTCTGCACAGCACCGTACACTTGGTAACCTTGGCACAGCCCCGCTTCTTCCAGTGAACTGAATCGGATACTGACGGGCTCCACTTGTTCCGACTTGCTGCGATCCCCATGGCTGAGATCTTTGAGGCGGCTCAGTGCCAGGACCTTGGCGCGCACAATATGGTGGTCGGGCCCACAGTGCAGGAGGCCTCGGGTAAAGCTGGTGGCGGTACGGAGGTCTGAGAGTTGCTGATGGACCCGAGCTTTCTGTAGGTTCAAGCCCTGCTCCTTCCGATTAACTTCCTCATCAATGTCACGCAGGAGGCGGAGTCTGTGCTCTTGGACCGCCTGTATATACCCCTCAGTGAAGACCTCTACCTCCTCCCGTAGCATATCCGCCCTCTGCCTCAGGTCTTCCCCCACCCTGTATACAGCATTCAGAGTCTTCTCCAGGCCCTCCAGCTGTGGATCCCACTTTATTAAGGCTCCTCGGAGCTGCTCCTTGTGCTTCACCGCCACCTCCACCACGGGGCGCAGCTCATGTCCATGGTGCTTGAGGAGAGCACAATCCCGGCACGAGGGAACCGCACAGACCTCACAGAATAAGCCCAGCTCCTCCAATGGATGGAGAGAACAGTACGGCGCCGGAGAGAGCGAGGAGCCCGGAGGAAGGTCCCTGAGGAGCAACAAGTTATGAGCCGCTGTTCTTTTCTGACGCCTGTGTGGAGGGAGAATAAAATGACCATTAATGTCCTTCTACCACTCAACACTCACCTCACATCAAATACAATTTTAGGAAACAAGTCCGTCATACAATATTTCTACAATGATGGGTTTATATAATAATACAACCATCAGTCCCTCCCTTCATGCCAAGGTCCTGGGTGTAATCCTAGACTCTGACCCCAAATCCAATCACTGTCCAAATCGTCCAGACTTCACCTCCGAAACATCTCCAAAATACGCCTCTTTCTAACCGTCAAGGCCACTAAGCAACTTATTCACTCCCTTGTTATCTCTCGCCTTGACTATTGTAACTCCCTCCTTATTGGCCTGCCTCTCCGCAAGATATCCCCTCTTCAGTCTATCATGAATGCCGCTGCCAGACTCATCTACCTTACCAACCGCTCAGTGTCCGCCACTCCTCTCTGCCAATCCATCCACTGGATTCCCATTGCCCAAAGAATAAAATTCAAAACACTAACAATAACATACAAAGTCATTCACAATTCTGCCCCGAGATACATCACCAATCTTATCTCCAAATATCACCCAAACCGTCCTCTCCGCTCCTCCCAAGACCTCCTACTCTCTAGCTCCCTTGTGTCCTCCTCCCATGCTCGTCTTCAGGACTTCTCCAGAGCCTCTCCCATCCTCTGGAACGCACTACCCCAATCTGTCCGGCTATCTGTCTACTTTTAGGCGATCCCTGAAAACTCATCTCTTCAGGGTGGCCTATCCTGCCTCCAGCCAACAACCGAATCTTCTACTCCCCTCACCCGTTCATCCCCCACAGTCCCTACCTTTTGTTTCACCAGCCCCTCCCGCTTAGATTAAGGTGACCAGATTTTTAAAATGAAATCCAGCCTGTCAAGTCTCACTCTCCGGGCCGCGGCTACTACTGGGTGGGGAGCAGAGGAAGATCACTCCGCCAGGGAAGGCAAGGAGATAGGCAGGCAGGCGGCTGGCCGGGACTTGAGCCAAGGCAGAAGAACATGTGAGTGGAGCTGAATGGGCCCCCGAAACTGAAGAAATATTCCCTCCGCTCCGACCAGCACATGATCATCAGAAAGGGGCACAGATCATGGGAAAAATACACCACCCTAAGCTAGTAGGAGTGGCGTAGCGTGCGGGGGGGGGGTGTAATTCTGTTTTTTTTTTAATGAATTCTATACTGACTGTCTTTGAAATTGCCCCAGCCCCTGTTCAAATCCAATCCGGGGACAAAACCTGGGGACAGACTTGGTCCGGGAACAGTGTCCTCTATCCGGGGACTGTCCCCAGAAACTGGGGATGGCTGGTCACCCTAGATTAGATTGTAAGCTCTCAGGAGCATGGCCCTACTAACCCTCTTGTTTTGAATTGTACTGTTGGTGTAGTGTCTCCCTACATTGTAAAGCGCTTCGCAAACTGTTGGCGCCATATAAATCCTGTATAATAACAATAATAATAATAATAGAATGTTTTATTGCTATAAAAATATGCAAAAAAAATATAAAAAATATGCTTCCCGGTATGGCCACTATTTTTGTTACAAAGTTACAGTTCTGTAATATTTCCTGTAAGTAATTATTTGGTGCCGTATTATTGATAATGAAGCAGAAGTTGGTATGTGTGTGAGAAAAGGGGAAGTGTGTATTCTGTGTAGCCGGAGTACCGCGCTGTCGCCGCGCAGAGACCACCACAGACACCCAGCACTTCGCAGTGTACAATCACACCCTTCATGGTGTTATCCTCACCCCTCCCCCCCTTCTTTGTATACAATTGAGGCTTTGGGTCAAAAAAAGACTCTTGTTTTGAAGCTGATGTTTAAAGTGGAGTTCCACCCCGAAAAAAAAATTTGTACCAAAAATCCCCCAAAAAATTGAAAATAAAAAAATAAAAAATGTACTTACCAGAAATAGCGGTTGCTATACGGAAGAGAGAGCAGCCGGCCCATTCACAAAGCGCTGCACGGCTTCACTGCCTGTTTCCCTTACTGAGGATGGCGGCGCCGGGAGCTGCCAGGATCGAGAGATCGGCCTCAGGGGGGGGGGGGGGCTGACATTGCGGGCGAATAGGACAGGTAAGTGTCCTTATTAAAAGTCAGCAGCTACAGTGTTTGTAGCTGCTGACTTTAAAAAAATAAAATAAAAATCGCGGGTGGAACCCCTCTTTAACCACTTGTCCCCCGCCCACTGTCAATTGACGGTGGGCGGAGGACACTCTCGTTCTGACAGGACGTCATATGACGTCCTGCCTTTAAAACGAGCTAGGGGGCGCGCGCCCGCCGCGTTCCCAAGGAACCGATGCGCGTGCCCGGCGGCCGCGTTTGCCCGGGAACCGAGCAGGAAAGTGGATCTGTGTGTGTAAACACAGAGATCCACGTCCTGTGAGGGAGAGGGGACCGATGGTGTGTCCCTTGTACATAGGGACAACCATCGGTCACCTCCCCCAGTCAATCACCTCCCCCCACAGTAAGAACACATTGAGGGAACATATTTAACCCCTTCCCGCCCCCTAGTGGTGAACCCCTTCCCTGCCAATCACATTTATACAGTAATCAATGCATTTTTATAGCAGGGATCGCTGTATAAATGTAAATGGTCCCAAAAATGTGTCAAAAGTGTCCGATGTGTCCGCCGCAATATCACAGTCACAATAAAAATCGCAGATCGCCGCCATTACTAATAAAAAATTAAAAAATGCTATAAATCTATCCCCTATTTTGTAGACGCTATAACTTTTGCGCAAACCAATCAATACGCGCTTATTGCGATTTTTTTTTTTACCAAAAATATGTAGAAGAATACGTATCGGCCTAAACTGAGGAAAATTTTAATTGAAAAAAAAATGTGTATTTATTATAGCAAAAAGTAAAAAAGTGTTTTTTTTTCCAAACTGGACGCGCTTCTTTTGTTTATAGCGCAAAAAATAAAAACCGCAGAGGTGATCAAATACCACCAAAATAAAGCTCTATTTGTGGGGGGAAAAAAGGACACAAATTTCGTTTGGGAGCCACGTCGCACGACCGCGCAATTGTCATTCAAAGTGTGACAGCGCTGAAAGCTGAAAAATGGCTTGGGCAGGAAGGGGGTTTTCGTGCCCGGTAGGGAAGTGGTTAATATGCTCATATTTGCCTTCCCTGGTAACCTCCTCCCCCCCCCCTCCCCATCAACAAATTCATATCAACTTTATCCACTTAACCCCCGAGCCTCTTTCTGAGATTTGGTGTTTACAAATTAAACATTTTTTGCTAGAAAATTACTTAGAACCCCCAAACATTATATATATATTTTTTCTACCACCCAAGAGAATAAAATGGCGGTCGTTGCAATACTTTCTGTCACACCGTATTTGCGCAGCGGTCTTACAAGCGCACTTTTTTGAGAAAAAAATACACTTTTTATAATAAAAAAATAAAACAACAGTAAAGTTAGCCCTTTTTTTTTTTTATATTGTGAAAGATAATGTTACGCCGAGTAAATTGATACCCAACATGTCACGCTTCAAAGTTGCGCCCGCTTGTGGAATGGCGACAAACTTTTACCCTCAAAAATCTCCATAGGCGACGTTTAAAAAATCCTATAGGTTGCCTGTTGTCAGTTACAGAGGAGGTCTAGGGCTAGAATTATTGCTCTCGCTCTAACGATCGCGGCGATACCTCATATGTGGGGTTTGAACACCGTTTTCATATCCGGGCGCTGCTCACGTATGCGTTCACTTCTGCGCGCGAGCTCGGCGGGACGGGGCGCTTTAACCACTTCAGCCCCGGACCATTTCGCTGGTCAAAGACCAGACCACTTTTTGCGATTCGGCACTGCGTCTCTTTAACTGACAATTGGTTGTGCGACGTGGCTCCCAAACAAAATTGAAGTTCTGTTTTTTCCCCACAAATAGAGATTTCTTTTGGTGGTATTTGATCACCTCTGCGGCTTTTAATTTTTTGTGCTATAAGCAAAAATAGAGCAACAATTTTTTAAAAAATTCAATATTTTTTACATTTTGCTATAATAAATATCCCCCAAAAATATATATAAAAACATATTTTTCCTCAGTTTAGTCCGATACGTATTCTTCTACATATTTTTGGTAAAAAAAAAAATCGCAATAAGCGTTTACTGATTAGTTTGCACAAAAGTTATAGCGTCTACAAAATAGGGGATAGTTTTAGGGCATTTTTATTAATATTTTGTTTTTATTAGTAATGTCGGCGATCTGCGATTTTTATCGTGACTGCGACATTATGGCGGACACATCGGACACTTTTGATACCATTTTGGGACCATTGTCATTTTTTACAGCGATCAGTGCTATAAAAATGCACTGATTACTGTAAAAATGACACTGGCAGGGAAGGGGTTAACCTGTAGGGGGCGCTGAAGGGGTTAAGTGTGACCTAGGGAGTGATTCTTACTGTGTGGGGGCGTGGCATGTCACTGATCGCTGCTCCTGATGACAGGGAACAGACGATCAGTGACACTGTCACTAGGAAGAACGGGGAAAGGTTTGTTTACACTTACCTCTCCCCGTTCTTCAGCTCTGTGACCCAATTGCGGGACACCGGCGGCGATCGGGTCCGCAGGGTCCCTCGGACGTGGTCACGGAGCTCCCGACAGCGCGCACGACCCACGGCTTGCATCTTAAAGGGGACGTACTTGTACGCCAATGTGCGCAGCCGTGCCATTCTGTCGACGTACATCGGCGTGTGGTGGTCGGGAACCGGTTAAAAATATATATAATATATATATATTTTTTTCTTATTTATTTTATTTTATTTATTTTGACGCTGTTTTAAAAAAAAAAAATTTTTGAACTATAATTAACTTCTGACCCCGGCATTCTTCATTAATTACTACAAACCCCACGCTCTGTGTCACTTACTACTGACTTCTAAACTCTGCTTTACTTACTCCTGACTCCTGCACTCCGTGTTACATACTCCTGACTCCTGCACTCGGTGTTACATACTCCTGACTCCTGCACTCGGTGTTACATACTCCTGACTCCTGCACTCGGTGTTACATACTCCTGACTCCTGCACTCGGTGTTACATACTCCTGACTCCTGCACTCGGTGTTACATACTCCTGACTCCTGCACTCGGTGTTACATACTCCTGACTCCTGCACTCGGTGTTACATACTCCTGACCCCTGCATTGTGCATTGCTTACTACTGACCCCCGTACTGCACATTACTGAAACCAAAAAGGTAGGATAGGTTTTTATTTTTACAGTGATGTTTGTATTATATTTTTCTTCAAACCTTCCTTACTGTTCAATGGGGCCTTATTATTATTATACAGGATCAGGGCCGCCATCAGGAATTTTGGGGCCCCTTACACAGCTTCAGGCATGGAGGAGAACCGGGGGGGGGGGTGCCACCTGTCAGGGATTCACCTGGACAGTTCGGGTTTGGAATCCTGCGTCCAGGTTTCAGACTGCCTGAAACCCGGACACGTTATTCAGACAGGACTATGGCTTCCAGATACATCTGGATGAGAGGTGATGACTGCCAAGGTGTGAGTGAGATCACCATCCATCCCTGCCTGTGACTGAAGTCTCCCCCCTTCTCTCTCCTGCCTCTGAGTGAGTACACTGAGATAAATCAGGGTTCTCAGAGCACCCCTTATATCAGAGTTCCCCTTTACACCAGAGGCCACAGTGTCGCCCTTACATCAGAGTCTTCTCCGTACATCAGAGTTCTCAGTGTTACCCCTTAAATCAGGGTTCCCAGAGCATCCCTTATATCAGAGTTCGCCTTTATACCAAAAGCCGCAGTGTTCCCCCCTTACATTAGAGTCCTATCTGTACATCAGAGTTCTCAGTGTTCCCCCTAAATTAGAATTCCCAGAGCATCCCTTATGTTTGAGTCCCCAGAGTTTTCCCTAACATCAGAGTCTCCAGAGTCCCCCCTTACAGTGAAAGGGAACGCTGGGAGTTCAGATGTAAAAGGGAACTCTGTGGACTCTGATGTAAAGGGGGACTCTTGTTATTAACTTCATATGATTAGAATCGTTATTTAATAGCAAAATATATGTACCGTATATACTCGAGTATAAGCCGACCCGAATATAAGCCGAGGCACCTAATTTTACCACAAAGAAATGGGAAAACATATTGACTCGAGTATAAGCCTAGGGTGTCCATCTGCATGCCTCACTGTGCCTCACTTTGCCTCACTGTGCCCATGTGCATGCCTCACTGTGTCCATGACTAGACTGACGTTTAACATGGGAGTCTATGGAAGGGGTGCCCGGCTTTGAAAAATCGGTGCTCCTCGGCCGTACGTCCCCCAGACAAAAAACTTTGAACACTTATAAAAGGAGAAATGGGGCTACATGTGTGCCAAGATTAGGGTCCAGGGGACCTGCGACCGGCCAGTAATGGGTCTCCAAAGTCACCGGAGAAATTACCGTTTAACATGGGAGTCTATGGAAGGGGTGCCCGGCTTTGAAAAAAATCGGTGCTCCCCGGCAGTAGGTCCCCCTGACAACAAACTTTGCACACTTGTAGAGGAAGAGTAAGTCTACAAGTATGGGGTCCAGGGGACCTACGGCCGGCCAGTACCAGGTCCCCAAAGTCTGGGAGATCAGGCGCAAAAAGGTGACTCGAGTATAAGCCGAGGGGGGCATTTTCAGCACAAAAAAAATGTGCTGAAAAACTCGGCTTATACTCGAGTATATACGGTATGTTTCATACTATAAAAAAAAATTGCTGTGGGCTGCTAAAGTGTTCGGGTTTGACTTAAAGTAAAGGTGGCAACCCTAGTGCTGCCGCCGCAAATTGAGAGGCGGGGGGGGGGGGGGCTGCTGCGATTGAGAAGCGGGGGGGGGGTGCTGACGAACAAAAAAAAGAACAAAAAAGAGGGGGGGGGGTTGCCATCCGGGGCCCTGGGGACCTCTGGGACCCTTACAAAAAAAAAAAAGAAAGAAAAAAAAAATTATAATAAAAAAAAAAGGGGGGGGTGTGTTTGCCACCCGGGACCCTGGGGTAAGGTGACCAGATTTTTAAAATGAAATCAGGGGACATATTTATTTTTTTGCTAGAAATGGCGGCAATCAGTGACTCTCTGCCCGTCGCCGTCGCAAGTCTCACTCTCCGGGCCCCGGTTACTACTGGGTGGGGAGCGGAGGAAGATAACTTTGCCAGGGTAGGCAAGGAGATAAACAGGCAGGAGGCTGGCCGGGACTTGAGCCAAGGCAGAAGAACATGTGAGGAGAGCTGAATGGGCACCCGAAACTGAAGAAATATTCCCTCCACTCCGACCAGCACATGATCATCAGAAAGGGGCACAGATCATGAAAAAAAATACACCCCCTAAGCTAGTAGGAGCGGGGGTCTATAATTCAGAATTTTTATTTTTAATCCTGCACTGACTGTCTTTGAAATTGCCCCAGCCCCTGTTCAAATCCAATCCGGGGACAAAACTGGGGACAGACTTGGTCCGGGGACAGTGTCCTCAATCCAGGGACTGTCCCCAGAAACCGGGGATGTCTGGTCACCCTACCCTGGGGACCTCTGGGCCCCTTACAGGTGTACTGCCTGTACCCCCCTGATGGTGGCCCTGTACAGGTTATATATAGCGCCATTGTGTATAATATATAAAATCGTGTATAATATAGCGCCAACAGTTTGCGCAGTGCTTTACAACATGAAGGCAATGGTACCAGTCGGGATCTCCAGTCCTCTCCATGCACTCTATCCGTGTCATTCACACAACACTCTTTAGCGGGTACAATATTGAGCTGCTGAATATCAGATGTCCAGCAGCTCAATCCCTCCACCTCCTGCATTATATATAGACAGAGGAAGTCTGCACTGCCAGGCCTACATCCCGAAATACACCCCCCCCCCCCCCCATGGAAATCTCAGCAAATAATATTAGATACAATCCTGGATGTGGGAAGTCATCGTATTATTTATTCCATTTCCCGGTCTATTCTGTACTTCCCCAAATGATACAATCTGTACACATAGAGTATATATATATATATATAATGTTCCTCCTTCTCCTGTATTACTGATCGGACTCCTAGCACAATACTTCAATGATATGTCCATCCAAATCTCTTCTTTTTAGTTTTAATAGGAGTGGGGAAGTATTGGAACCCTTCTCAGCATTTATTGTTACCCGAGTCTCCTTTGGACGGATTTCCACTCAATTATCATCCCGGTGACAACATTTCAGCAAACAGGAAGTGAGGGGAATTCTCCAACATCAACACCGACCGTGAGAATAAAAGTTTATATTTATAAAGGAGTCGGGGGAGGGAAGGAGCTCCCGGAGTCGTTATATGTTTGTCCCGATCGCAACAACAACACAGACTTCTATACAAAGGCTTCTCTTTAGTAGATTGGGGAGGAAATCTCTCTAATGGAGGCCCGGGATTACAGTAAAAACCTGACAGGGGTTCTTATCCTTCCCCATTCCAACCAGAACTAGAAAAAAAATTTGCCGACCGCGCTGAAGCCGAATGACGGCTACAAACTGTTGGCGCTATATAAATCCTGTATATAATAATAATACACCGCGGCTGTCCAGTTCTGGAACGCTGTCATACGTCATCCTCTCATGATCGTGCCCACAGGGTGCCCGCTGCAGCACACATGTGCCGTTCTCTGTGATCACAGTGTCCTCCGGGTCACTGCTGATCACAGACCGAGGTCAGTGGCTCTATACCATGTGATCAGCTGATGCCAATCACAGCTGATCATGATGTAAACAGAAAGCAGTTACTGGCATTCCTTTCCTTGCACTGAGAGCATGAGGAGAGGAGAAGAGAGAATAACCGGCTTGTGTTAAAGAGACATCTACACTGATAACAAGGACAGTGATTATTAGTGTCCTGATTAGTACAGTCCCAACAGTGCCCACCAGTGCTGCCAATCAGTGCCCATCAGTGCCCCCTCATCAGTCTCTCCTATCTGTGCCACCTACCGGTGCCCATCAGTGCTGCATATAAGTGCCCCCCCATCAGTGCCACCTATCTGTGCCTCCTCATCAATGCCCCTCAGTGCCTCCTCATCAGTGCTCATCCATGCCTCATCAGTGCTCATCCATGCCACCTCATCAATGCTCATCCATGCCTCCTCATCAATGCTCATCCATGCCTCCTCATCAATGCCCCCCAGTGCCACCTCATCAGTGCTCATCCATGCCTCCTCATCAGTGCTCTTCCATGCCTCCTCATCAGTGCTCATCCATGCCTCCTCATCAATGCTCATCCATGCCTCCTCATTAATGCTCATCCATGCCTCCTCATCAGTGCTCATCCATGCCTCCTCATCAATGCTCATCCATGCCTCCTCATCAATGCCCCCCAGTGCCACCTCATCAGTGCTCATCCGTGCCTCCTCATCAGTGCTCTTCCATGCCTCCTCATCAGTGCCACCTCATCAATGCTCATCCATGCCACCTCATCAGTGCTCATCCATGCCTCCTCATCAGTGCTCATCCATGCCTCCTCATCAATGCTCATCCATGCCTCCTCATCAATGCTCATCCATGCCTCCTCATCAGTGCTCATCCATGCCTCCTCATCAGTGCTCATCCATGCTTCCTCATCAGTGCTCATCCATGCCTCCTCATCAGTGCTCATCCATGCCTCCTCATCAATGCCCCCCAGTGCCACCTCATCAGTGCTCATCCATGCCTCCTCATCAGTGCTCTTCCATGCCTCCTCATCAATGCCCCCAGTGCCACCTCATCAATGCTCATCCATGCCTCCTCATCAGTGCTCATCCATGCCTCATCAGTGCCCCCCAGTGCCACCTCATCAGTGCTCATCCATGCCTCTTTATCAATGCTCATCCATGCCTCTTTATCAGTGCTCATCCATGCCTCCTCATCAATGCTCATCCATGCCTCCTCATCAATGCTCATCCATGCCTTCTCATCAATGCCCCCCAGTGCCACCTCATCAGTGCTCATCCATGCCTCCTCATCAGTGCTCTTCCATGCCTCCTCATCAGTGCTCATCCATGCCTCCTCATCAGTGCTCATCCATGCCTCCTCATCAATGCTCATCCATGCCTCCTCATCATTGCTCATCCATGCCTCCTCATCAATGCTCATCCATGCCTCCTCATCAGTGCTCATCCATGCCTCCTCATCAGTGCCCCCCAGTGCCACCTCATCAGTGCTCATCCATGCCTCCTCATCAGTGCTCTTCCATGCCACCTCATCAGTGCTCATCCATGCCTCCTCATCAGTGCTCTTCCATGCCTCCTCATCAGTGCTCTTCCATGCCTCCTCATCAATGCCCCCCAGTGCCACCTCATCAATGCTCATCCATGCCTCCTCATCAGTGCCACCTCATCAGTGCTCATCCATGCCTCTTTATCAATGCTCATCCATGCCTCTTTATCAGTGCTCATCCATGCCTCTTTATCAATGCTCATCCATGCCTCTTTATCAGTGCTCATCCATGCCTCTTTATCAGTGCTCATCCATGCCTCTTTATCAGTGCTCATCCATGCCTCTTTATCAGTGCTCATCCATGCCTCTTTATCAGTGCTCATCCATGCCTCTTCATCAATGCCTCCTCATCAATGCCCCCCAGTACCACCTCATCAGTGCACATCAGTGAAGGAGAAAAATTACCTGTTTGCAAAATTGTATAAACAAAGCCTTAGATAATCTGAATATCTGATTGGTTCCTGCGGCTGATGTGCCCATGTGCTCCCCTTTCCCGCTCACCTGTGCGCCTGGCAGCAGAACTCGCACATGTTGATCTTGCACTCCTGGCAGCGTCTCTCGCCCTTTCCATCCGCACACAGGTCACATGGCATCTGGTGCCCTCCGCTCCGCAGCCGTTCCCGCAGCACCTCTGTCTGCGCCAGCATGTCGGGTAAGAATCCCTTCACTCCCCCCGCTGGCAGTGCCACCTCTGAATCGCACACCGGACACAGGAGGCTCCTCCGTTTCTGCCCCTTCTCCATGGTGGTGAAGGGCTCCAGCTTACTCAGGCAGTCCATGCAGAGGGTATGCAGGCAGGGCAGCACCCGGGGGTCTGAGAACATCTCCTGGCACTGTGGGCAGTGTGCCCGCAGCTCCGCCGAAATCTCATCCAGAGCACCCGACTTCGCCATCTTATCAAAGTCAAAATTCGGTAAAATTTACAAAAAAGATGAGGCCAGAGTGACAGAAACTAACAAAACAGCCCACAATCTCCTATCCAGGGAGCACAGATCCTTTCCAAGGTGCCCAACGAGAAGGAAATGGATATAGAAATAGATCCCAGCATAAGACCCAAAGAGAGGTCACTAGGTCCAACGGGAGATCCAAAGAGTGGTTAATAGGTCCAACGGGAGAGCCTAAGAGAGGTCACCAAATCCAGCAGAAGATGCTAAGAGAGATCACTAGATACCACACATCCTAAGAGAAGTCATCAGGTCCAACAAGAGATCCAGGTCACTAGGTCCAACGGGAGGTCCTAAGAGAGATCACTAGGTCCAACGGGAGGTCCTAAGAGAGATCATAAGGTCCAATGGGTGATCCTAAGAGAGGTCACTAAGTCCAACGGGAGATCCCAAGAGAGGTCATCAGGTCCAACAGCAGATCCTAAGAGAAGACATCAGGTCCAACGAGAGATCCTAAGAGAAGACATCAGGTCCAATGGGGGATCCTAAGATAGGTCACTAGGTCCAACGGGAGGTCCTAAGAGAGATCACTAGGTCCAACGAGAGATCCTAAGAGAGGTCATCAGGTCCAACAGGAGATCCTAACTAAGAGAAGTCATCAGGTCCAACGGGAGGTCCTAAGAGAGATCACTAGGTCCAACAGGAGATCCAAAGAGGGGTCACCAAATCCAGCAGAAGATGCCAAGAGAGATCACTAGATACCACACATCCTAAGAGACGTCATCAGGTCCAACAGGAGATCCGAAGAGAGGTCACTAGGTTCAACAGAGGATCCAAAGATTGGTTACTAGATGCCGCACAGGGTCCTAAGAAAAGGGTCACTCGATCTTGCAGAGTATCCTAGGAGTAGTCAATAGATCCCCCACAACCTCAGATCAGAGTTGTACCCTTCAGTGTGGAGTTGGGGTAGAACTACAACATCCAGCAGTCATGGCTCAGGAAGGGGAAAGGTTTAGGAAGACCCCGGTATGGAGGTCCCTATGTGGAGGTCCCTGGTTTTAGTGGTGGAGTTCCTGGTTTTAGTGGTGGTCTGGTGGAGTCCCTGGTTTTGATCTCCTGTAACTTTTCCTGCAGTAACATTCCTGGGCCGGTCTGCACAGGATCCTCATGCAGGCCTCACACCGCCTTCCCTCCCCTCCCCCTCCCTCTCCCAGGAGTCTGAGAGTCACTCTGGACAGGAGCAAGGTGCAGCTGTGTCAGCGATGACGGGGTTAATCCTGGGCACATTCCCAGAATTCCAGCCCCCCCTCCCCCCTCCCTGCTGATCCTGGAGGACTGGACACACCTTACAACCCTCCCACCATAAGTATAGAAAAAGTCCAAACTTTAATCAGAACTTGTGTCTGTGTCCCCGCTGGGGAGATTCACCCTCTTCTCACCCCGGGGCCACCGAGACAGAAAGTGTGCGGATGTGTTATGTGTAATAGAAGGATGTTTTCTTTTCAGTAAATAAACAACGTGTGACCCGCGTTCTGTGTGACCCGTGTTCTGTGTGACCCGTGTTCTGTGTGACCCGTGTTCCGTGTGACCCGCGTTCCGTGTGACCCGCGTTCCATGTGACCCGTGTTCTGTGTGATGCAGTGATTGGTGGAGGTGTGACGGAATATATTCCATGTACGTTACATTGTAACCATTCATCCTCACAGCATTAGATTGGATACTTTATTATCATTGTATTCAATACATCAAAATTTTACATGGTAGCTCTCTCTCTGACCTCAGCACTACATACTGTACATCCCCTCATCGGCCACTTTATTAGGTCCCCCTTGCTAGTAGCGGGTTGGACCCCCTTTATTAGGTCCACCTTGCTAGTCCCAGGTTGGACCCCCTTTATTACGACCCCCTTGCTAGTAGCCGGTTGGACCCCCTTTATTAGGTCCACCTTGCTAGTAGCAGGTTGGACCCCCTTTATTAGGTCCCCCCTTTCTAGTAGAGGGTTGGACCCCCTTTATTAGGTCCTCCTTGCTAGTAGCGGGTTGGACCCCCTTTATTAGGTCCCCCTTGCTAGTAGCGGGTTGGACCCCCTTTATTACGACCCCCTTGCTAGTAGCGGGTTTGACCTCATTTATTAGGTCCTCCTTGCTAGTAGCGGGTTGGACCCCATTTATTAGGTCCCCCTTGCTAGTAGTGGGTTGGACCCCCTTTATTACGACACCCTTGCTAGTAGCGGGTTGGACCCCCTTTATTAGGTCCCCCTTTCTAGTAGAGGGTTGGACCCCCTTTATTAGGTCCTCCTTGCTAATAGAGGGTTGGACCCCATTTATTAGGTTCACCTTGCTGGTAGCGGGTTGATTGGTTCGGAGCCGTTCAGAAATACTCGAAAACACTTGGAAATACTCCGTTCCCGAGTGTCTCCGAGCCTTACCAAGGGTTTCCGAGATCAGCCGAGCTGCCCCCGAGCATTTCCGAGGCTCTCCAGCGCCCCCACCTCTGGCCACATGCGGTATTGCATGCCATAGAAGTAAATGCGGAACGAATTATCCTTGTTTCCATTGACTTCTAGGGGGAAACTCGCTTTGATATGCGAGTGCTTTGGATTACAAGCATTCTCCTGGAACGGATTATTCTCGTAATCCAAGGTACTACTGTACGCTTATTGTGTTTTTTGTTTTTTTACCAAAAATATGTAGAATACATATCGGCCTAAACTGATGAAGAAATATGATTTTTTTTTTCAAAATTGTCGTTCTTTTTTCATTTATAGTGCATTAAATTAATAACGCAGCGGTGATCTAATACCACCAAAAGAAAGCTCTATTTGTGGGGAAAAAAAGACGTCAATTCTGTTTGGGAGCCACGTCGCACGACCGCGCAATTGTCAGTTAGAGCGACGCAGTGCCGAATCGCAAAAAATGGCCTGGTCCTTAAGGGGGGTAAATCCTTCCCGGGGCTGAAGTGGTTCAGGCTCTGTTTCCAGTAATGCGAGTTGACACTTGTGAAGTCACATGACAGGTCAAAAGCCATGTTTCTTGTTCATACATCACGGGACACAGAGCAGCATAGTCAATGTCATTACTATGTGGGTTATATAGAATTACCTTCAGGTGCTGGCACTGGCAACTTCCAAAACAGGAAGTACCCTCCCCTATATAAGCCCCTCCCATCCGGGAGTACCTCAGTTTTTTTGCCAGTGTCTAAGGTGTTGGCCAAGGTTAACATGTATTCATCTGGGCTTGTGTACAGGTTCTCTGGGCCTTAGCAAGCTATTCTGGATCCGACCAAAAAAGCTTCATAGCTAAACGGTCGGTACCCGGGCCTTGCAGAGAAGAGCAGGGTTTTGCCTGTAATGCTTCTCTTAGGAGGGCTGGACCCTGGGATCCAGAGCTCTGGTCATACCCAAAACCAAGAGGCTATCTGTGCAGGGTGCTATACAGGTCCAGGGGAGTGGAATCCTTGGGAACCCGGTCCCTGAAGGTCTAGTACAATGCCTGCCGTGAGAGGTGAAGTTTGGGCTTCTGTGGACCAAACAAAGTCCTGCGGCGGGGAAAAGGTAAGTGGGGGCCCCTCAGGAACTTGGTTCTATTGAGGGGACCCCCAAGCCTAATATGTCTTTCTGCCTGTTACCTAAAGGGTATTCCCGCTAATAGCTGTATATGCCTAAGAAATTCTAGAAATGTTTTTTCATAAGGGAAGTTTTAAAAAACTGTAAACCTGGAAATGTTTTTCATAAAGGAGGTTTTAAAAAAAAAAAAAAAAAAGACAAAAGTGCGGTACCTGTGTTTGTCCACTAGAGGCCGCTGTGGAACGTCTTTTTTCTTGGGACTATTCCTTCCATGGTGAAAGTCCAGGCAGATGAGTGAGCTCTCTATCAGGGAAGCTGCATTCCTCTGTCATGCTGCCAAGTAGTTTCCTTCCATCCCCGAGTCCTGGTAAAACAGGGACCCTGGCTCCTCTCCCTACATGGCGCCAAGAGCGCACACGTGCACGCGCGCGCGCGCACACATGCTTTCTTTTTATAAGATTTAGCTTCAAAAAAGGGGGCGGAGCCTGGCGGATGACGCGCTCTGTGCGCCCAGCGCTTCTGCGCATGCGCGGGCGTCCCAGCAAGATAAAAGGACTCAGTCCACGCTGCTTGCTATGGACACAGAGCATGAAAAGGAGCTGGTAGCATGGTATAGGGGCTTACAGCGGGCGGTTGATACAGGCATCCCCAGAAAGACGCATTAGTAGACACCCACTGATGTACATAGCAGCAAATTGCATTAGACTATTTCAGTAAGGGGTGTATTGCGGCTGGAATACCTCAGCTTTGAACTAAGGAATATGCCGCCTAAAAAACTCCGAGATATACCTCTCAGGAAGTGTAGGGGGTCTCCATCGGGCTCTGAGGATCTGGAGCAGTCATCTGCACCCTCCTCCCCTGAGAAATCAGAGGTTAATACCCATAAGGAACCCCCGGGAGTGCCAGGTACTGCGGCTGTCCTCAGTCCACCTGCTCCTGCATATATAACAGAGGAGGTTTTTTCCTCAACTCTGGAGGGATTGGAGCAGAGATTGGCAGCATTGATCGCTTCTTCTCTACAGGAAAGAAAGCGCGCCAGATCTCCATCACCTCCATTAGAGTGCCTGTTGGCAGAGCAACAGTCCCAGGAAGGGACCGACCTACCTGAAGGGGATCAGGAGGAGGTTAACTCTGTTTTTGAGGAATCGACAGTAGATGAACCATTTTCAGCATCACAGACTGAAAGATTGTGGGTCCAGACCCTAACTGACATGGTTCGATCTGCATTTAAAATGCCTCTTGTTGAACCATCAACTACTGCTGTCTCCTCATTGGGGTCGCTAAAAGCTCCCCAGGTTAATTGCTCCTTTCCAATACATCCATTATTGGAAGGACTTATATACCAGGACTGGGAACATCCTGATAAACTATTTGTTCCGCCTAAAAGGTTTCCGGTGATCTATCCCATGGAGGAAAAGTTCACCCAGAGATGGAATGTTCCTACGGTGGATGCAGCCATCTCTTCTGTGAACAAATCACTGACATGTCCAGTAGATAATGTTCAAATGTTCAAAGATCCAGTGGATAAAAAATTGGAATCTTTATTAAAATCTGCTTTTTCCACAGCAGGGGCTGTTACACAGCCAGCAGTGGCAGCTATTGGGGTCTGCCAAGCTTTAAAGGATCAAATGAAAATGGTCCTGAGGGATTTGCCAGACCAACAGGCCCAGGCTCTGGCTGATCTGCCTAGAGCATTATGCTTTGCGGTTGACGCCATCAAGGATTCTATCCATCAGGCCTCCCGCCTCACGCTGTCTTTGGTACATATGCGTAGGCTTCTGTGGCTTAAAAACTGGTCTGCTGAAGCTCCCTGTAAGAAGCTCTTAGTTAGCTTCCCATTTCATGGGGAACGCCTTTTTGGCGAAGACCTGGATAAGTATATCCAGAAGATTTCCAGTGGTAAAAGTACTCTCTTACCGAGTAAGAAGAGGTCTAGGGGTCCATCTTTTAAGAGGACTACCTCTCCTATCCCTGCGACGTCTGCTACTAAGCAGTTCCGACGGCCTCCTCGGTCAAACTCAGGAGGTAAAAATCAGGGACAGTCACAGGGTAATAAAAAGCCCTGGATCCGAAGAGGTACTAAACCAGCCTCCAAGTCAAGCCTATGAAGGGCTGCCCCCACTCAAATGGGTGGGGGGAAGACTTCAGTTGTTCGCAGAGACCTGGCGGGAGACGATCAAAGACAGATGGGTGCTCTCCGCAGTAACTCTGGGATACAAGTTGGAGTTAAAAGAGTCTCCTCCGTCCCATTTTATGTGGTCAGGCATGCCAAGAGACCCTCTGAAAAGACGGTCTCTCCTATTGGCGTTAGAACAACTATTGCTCCAAGGAGTAATTATGGAGGTTCCTATGGAAGAGTGGGGGTTGGGTTTCTACTCAAACCTTTTCACAGTCCCGAAGCCAAACGGGGACATAAGACCCATATTGGACCTAAAGAGTCTAAACAAATTTCTAAACGTCCGGTCTTTCCGGATGGAGTCGATCCGATCGGTCACCGCTGCCCTACAAGGGGAGGAATGGTTAGCCTCGATCGACATCAAAGATGCTTACTTGCATGTTCCCATCTTTCCAGGTCATCAAAAATTCCTACGCTTTGCAGTAGAAGGGCGCCATTTTCAGTTCAGAGCCTTACCATTCGGTCTGGCCACAGCACCACGAGTGTTCACAAAAATTCTGGCCCCACTGTTGGCCGATCTAAGAACACGGGGTGTAACGATAATGGCATACCTAGACGACCTGTTGTTGATGGACCACTCAGTTGCCAAGCTAGAAGTGGTAATTATCGATACAATCAAGTATCTAGAATCTCACGGTTGGGTCATCAACCTGGACAAGTCAGCCCTACAGCCAGTGAAAAACCTGGTATATCTAGGGCTACGGCTGGATTCAGACCAGAGGAAGATTTTCTTACCTCTAGACAAGGTATCCTCTTTGAGGGGCTTGGTCCGTCTGCTTTGTGCAAAAAGACAGCCGTCCATACGCCTGTGCATGAGGCTGCTAGGAAAGATGGTAGCATCATTCGAAGCTGTGCCATACGCCCAATTCCACTCAAGGAATTTACAAAGGGCCATATTGTCAGCCTGGAACGGAAAAGTTCAGGCTCTAGACTTCCCGATGGCTTTGTCCCCTTCCGTTCGGAAGAGTCTCTGCTGGTGGTTGATCCCCCAGAATCTCCTGAAGGGAAAACCCTTCAGCCCGATATCTTGGAAGGTGGTCACTACAGATGCCAGCCTTACAGGCTGGGGGGCAGTACTGGAGCAATGGTCTCTCCAGGGCAGATGGTCAAATGTAGTAAAAACCCTGCCCATCAATCTCTTAGAGATACGAGCAGCCCGGTACGCCCTAGTAGCCTGGACATCCAGACTCCAAGGGTCCCCTGTCAGAATTCAATCAGACAATGCCACAGCAGTGGCATATATCAATCATCAGGGAGCCACCAGGAGTCGTGCAGCCCAGAGGGAAGTAAGTCACATCCTGGAATGGGCAGAAAAGCATGTCCCATGTATATCAGCTGTCTTCATTCCAGGGGTGGAGAATTGGAAGGCGGACTTTCTGAGTCGCCAACAGTTATGCCCAGGGGAATGGTCCCTTCATCCCGAGGTCTTCCGAGCAATATGTCAGCGGTGGGGAACACCGGATGTAGATCTGCTAGCATCCAGATTCAACGCAAAGGTGGACAGGTTTGTCTCCCGGACAAGGGATCCCCTCGCTTGCGGCTCGGATGCTCTGGTGTTCCCTTGGGATCAGTTCAGACTGATATATGCATTCCCTCCGCTACAATTGTTGCCTCGACTCCTTCGCAGAGTCAGGTTGGAGAAGAAGCCGGTGATCCTGGTGGCTCCAGCGTGGCCCCGAAGGGCCTGGTACGCGGAGATCATCAAAATGTCTGTGGGGAGTCCTTGGACCCTTCCAC
This sequence comes from Rana muscosa, assembly GCA_029206835.1. Lineage (NCBI taxonomy): Eukaryota > Metazoa > Chordata > Amphibia > Anura > Ranidae > Rana > Rana muscosa. Next base: position 8,603,674 of record CM055117.1, read on the forward strand.
GTCGTCCGGACCTGCTTTCGCAAGGACCGATATACCACCCTTCCTTTCTAACTCTAAGTTTAACGGCCTGGCTATTGAGTCCCACATCCTAAAGAAGAGAGGTCTCTCTAACTCTGTGGTATCAACTATAATCAATGCCAGGAAGCCTGTATCCAGGCAGATCTACTATAGAGTTTGGAAGGCGTACATCACTTGGTGCGAGGCCAGAAAATGGCATCCACGTAAGTACGTTATAGGCAGAATTCTGGACTTCCTGCAGTGGGCTGTAGACAGGAAGTTTGCCTTAAGTACTATCAAGGGCCAGGTTTCGGCCTTGTCAATACTATTTCAAAGGCCCCTGGCTATGCATTCACTTGTCAAATCCTTTATGCAAGGTGTGACTCGTATTATTCCACCGATTAAGGCTCCCATATGCCCATGGGATCTAAATTTGGTTCTGTCGGTTCTGCAGAAGCAGCCATTTGAACCTTTGCGGCACATTTCCTTGGTTCTACTCACCAGGAAATTGATATTTTTAGTAGCCATATGCTCGGCTAGAAGAGTGTCGGAATTAGCCGCCATGTCCTGTAAAGAGCCATATCTGGTTATCCATAAGGACAGAGTAGTATTACGTCCTCACCCAGCCTTTCTTCCTAAGGTGGTATCGAGGTTTCACTTGAACCAGGATGTGGTTCTTCCTTCTTTTTTCCCCAAACCAAGCTCGGTAGAGGAAAAGTTATTGCATTCTTTGGATGTAGTAAGAGCAGTTAAAGCTTATCTAAAAGCCACTGCTCAGATTCGTAGAACGGATTCTCTGTTTGTTCTGCCGGAAGGCCCCAGAAAGGGTCAGGCAGCATCAAAATCTACTTTAGCCAAGTGGATTCGACAGGTCATAATACAAGCCTATGGCTTGAAAAGTAGACCGCCTCCGTTCAAAGTTAGGGCGCACTCCACGAGAGCAGTTGGAACTTCATGGGCAGTGCATCACCAGGCCTCCCTGGCGCAAATTTGTAAGGCCGCAACATGGTCTTCAGTACACACGTTTACTAGGTTCTACCAGGTGGACGTGAGAAGTCAGGAGGATGTCGCCTTTGGGCGCAGTGTGTTGCAGGCCGCAAAAGATCCTCATGCCTGATGGCGCCCAGCTTATGTATGGTGTATCCCCCCCCTCATGTGGCATTGCTTTGGGACGTCCCACATAGTAATGACTATGCTGCTCTGTGTCCCGTGATGTATGAACAAGAAAGTAGGATTTTTAAAACAGCTTACCTGTAAAATCCTTTTCTTGGAGTACATCACGGGACACAGAGCTCCCACCCCTCTTTCGGGGACACGTATTGCTTTGCTACAAAACTGAGGTACTCCCGGATGGGAGGGGCTTATATAGGGGAGGGTACTTCCTGTTTTGGAAGTTGCCAGTGCCAGCACCTGAAGGTAATTCTATATAACCCACATAGTAATGACTATGCTGCTCTGTGTCCCGTGATGTACTCCAAGAAAAGGATTTTACAGGTAAGCTGTTTTAAAAATCCTACTATTTCAATGGTCCCCGTTCTGATTGGTGCTACTCAAGTCACAGTGACTCCAAAAAAAGGTTCTTGCACTACTTTGTTCCGACTTCGGTGAGACTTGTTCTCATGTGGTTTTCATCGGTCGCATGACATCGCATCGAAAAATCGCATTGCAAAGTCGCATTGTAAATTGCGCAACTTTGGGGTGGCAATAGTGGAAACAGAACCTAAATATCCTCAGTGATTGTCACTTTTCTTTCGCTTGTCGCCTCCCATCAATGTCATGAGTAGTGATGAGCCGAACACCCCCGGGTTCGGTTCGCACCAGAACCCGCGAACGGACCGAAAGTTCGCACAAACGTTAGAACCCTATTAAATACAATGGATGCGAACGTTCGAAATCTAAAGTGCTAATTATAACGACTATTATGCATGTTATTGTCCTAAAAAGGGTTTGGGAACCCGGGTTCTGCACCAGGGGACATGTATCAATGCAAAAAGAAGTTTTAAAAACGGCCGTTTTTCTGGAGCAGTCATTTTAATGATGCATAAAGTGAAAAAAAAAAAAGTCAAATATTCCTTTAAATATTGTACCTGGGGGGTGTCTAAAGTATGCCTATGAAGTGCCACGTGTTTCCCGTGTTTAGAACTGTCCCTGCACAAAATGACACTTCTAAAGGAAAAAAAAGCCATTTAAAACTGCTTGCGGCTTTAATGTAATGTCTGGTCCCCGTAATATGTATGAAAATCTTTAAGAAAAATGGCATAGCTACCCCATCACCCCCCCCCCCTACCCCAGCCCATTACCAGCCCCTTTGGGTCTTGTATGGATATTAAGGGGAACCCCGCACACAAAATAAAAAAGGCCCTATATACTCTGAACAGCCGTATACAGGCGGTGCATACAAGACAGGGACTGTAGGTTTGTTCTTATGTAGAATCTGTTTGTAATTTGGAACAGGTACATTGTTTAAGTGTAGCTCCAGACCAAAAATCTATTTTTAAGCTTTTTGGAAAACATAGGGAAGGGTTATCACCCCTGTAACATTTGTTTTGCTGTCTGTGCCCCTGTTCAGAAAATTTCACCTCACTTTCCGTCCCAATGACAAATGTTTTTGAAAAGTGGTGTTTTTATTGAAACAAGAATTGGTGATATGATAAAGCATCAGTAGAGAGGAGACACCTTTCTCCCATATTAACTCTTACAGGAGAGAATTTGCCTTCCTAGGGGTAGATTTCCTCTCACTTCCTGTTGTCTCCTTCCGTTTGCAAGAAGGAGTCGTTTTTAAGTTGGATGTTTGAAAGTAGGGGCCTGCCGTATATACTCTGCAGAAATTTGCCCCTTAGATGTTGGTGTTGCCACAACACTGTGAGCCCTCACAGTTACTCTTGGTGGGCGCATGAATGGGCCCTGCTGTGAATTATTATATCAGAAATTATATTTACATGCCATTGTTGAACAGTGGTAGGAAAAACTGGGCCTTTGGTGGTGGTGCTGGTGCCACAACACTGTAAGCCCTCACAGTTACTCTTGGTGGGCGCAGGAATGGGTCCTGCTGTGAATTATTAGATCAAGAATTGTAATTACATGCCCCTGTTGAACAGGGGCAGAAAAATTGGGCCTTAGGCACTGGTGCCACAACACTTCAACCCCTCACAGATACTGTACTTGGAGCACAGCAATGAGCCCTGCTGCAAAGCATTGCATAAAAAATTGTAATAACACACCCCTGTTAAACAGGGGCTGAAAAATTGGGCCTTAGCCACTGGTGGCGGCACCCAGAAACAAAAATGTTCTTCCAAGCTATCATCATCAATCGGATCATTGAGGAGGAGGAGGATAGTCAGTCAACATAACAGGACAGTCACTCAGCATCAGCATCAGTCTTGAAGGGATATGACATTTGAAAATAAATTATTCTGTTATATCAGCTTCAGGTGCTTGGTAGCTGGTGGTGATCCAAGACTGGTTCATCTTTATGAAGGTCAGTCGATCAACCGAGTCGGTGGACAGGCGCACCCTGTGATCCGTGACAAATTCTCCAGCAGCACTGAATGTGCGTTCTGAAAGAACGCTGGATGCAGGACAGGTCAGTAGCTCAATTGCATACTGTGCAAGCTCTGGCCAGTGATCCATCCTTAAGACCCAGTAAGCCAGAGGATTTTCGGTGGGGAAGGTGTCCAAGTCTGACCTTGCCCCTAGGTATTCCTGCACCATGTATATCAGACGCTGGCGATGGTTGCTGGAACCGATCATACCTTGGGCTGCGGACTAAAGAATTGTCTGAACGCATCGGTCAGACGGCCACCTTCCCCACCGCTCCTTCTTTGACTGACCGAAGCCTCAGCAACTCGTTGTTCAGGACCAGGAGTTTGTAACCTCCCAATCTCTGGGAACGCGTTGCACAGACCTTTCTGCAAGGCCTCCCGGAGTTGTCTCATCCTCTGCTCCCTCTGCGACGGTAAGATAAGGTCCGCAACCTTACCCTTGTACCGTGGATCAAGGAGAGTGGCCAGCCAGTAATGGTCCCTCTCCTTGATCCGAAGAATACGAGGATCCTTCCGCCGACTTTGCAGGATCAGGGAGGCCATGCAGCGTAGGTTAGCTGAGGCATTCGGTCCGGAGTCCTCTGGGTCACTAAGGACGACATGATCCGCAGCCACCTCCTCCCAGCCACGTACAAGTCCACGGGTTTCTTGGGACTGTAAATCATCCCTAAAAGACTGCTGCTGATGATGCTGAGTGCCAGGCTCCACCTCCATGCTGACACAATCCTCCTCCTCCTCCTTCCTGTGCGATGGGTGGGACAGAAGGAACACTGTCTGGGTAAAGGGGGCCTTGAGAGGCAAGGAAGTCCTCCTCTTCCTGCCTCTGTTCTGCCTCAAGTGCCCTGTCCATTATTCCACGCAGCGTATGTTCCAACAGGTGGGCAAGAGGTACAGTGTCACTGATGCATGCACTGTCACTGCTCACCATCCTCGTGGCCTCCTCAAATGGTGCCAGGACAGTGCATGCATCCCTGATCATGACCCACTGGCATGGTGAAAAAAAACCGAGCTCCCCTGACCCTGTCCTGGTGCCGTAGTCGCACAGGTACTCATTGATGGCCCTCTGCTGCGTGTGCAGCTGCTGCAGCATGGCCAACGTTGAGTTTCACCTGGTGGGCATGTCACATATAAGGCGGTTCTTGGGCAGGTTCAACTCCTTTTGCAGCTCAGCCAGGCGTGCACTGGCATTATATGATCTGCGGAAATGCACACAGACTTTCCTGGCCTGCCTCAGGACATCCTGTAAGCCCGGGTACCTGCCCAAGAACCGCTGCACCACCAGGTTAAGGACGTGAGCCACACAGGGCTGATGGGTCAGTTGTCCCTGTCGGAGGGCGGAGAGGAGGTTGGTGCCATTGTCGCAAACCACCATTCCTGCCTTAAGCTGGCGTGGCGTCAACCACCTCTCGGCCTGCCCCTGCAGAGCTGACAGAACCTCTGCCCCAGTGTGGCTCCTGTCCCCCAAACACACCAGCGCAAGCACGGCATGGCATCTTTTTGCCTGCGTACTTGCGTAGCCCCTTGAACGCCTACGGAGCACCACTGGTTTCAAGGACAAAGCACAGGAAGAGGTCATGGAGGAAGAAGAAGAGGAGGGGGTGGAGGAGAGAGGTGTGTCACAACCAGTAGTAGCATTTTGGAGGCGTGGTGGCGGAACAACCTCCAACACTACTGCACCTTGTCCTGCATCCTTCCCAGCTGCCAAAAGAGTGACCCAATGGGTCGTAAAAGAAAGGTAACGTCCCTGTCCATGCCTGCTGGACCATGAGTCAGCGGTAATATGCACCTTACCGCTGACCGCCCTGTCCAGCGAGTCATGGACATTGCCTTCCACATGCCGGTTGTCAAGGATTGATAGTTGACCAGACTGTGTGACCTCATAAAAGGAAACCAAACAGGTGTAGGTGAAAATATATAATTTATTAAAGGTGAGTGACCAACATACAACAACCAAAAGAACGCAGTGCAACAAATCAACAGTGACTACAAACAATATTTACAAATAAGGGAGATACCGGAATCGTGGTAAAAGCCAGGCCGAGGTCATGCACAAGGGGATCAAGCAGATGGGTATGGATGGGAGGAAGCAGGAACAGGGAGGGGACGGATGGATAGGCTGCAGAGCAGGGATCCAGGTGACAGAAGGGGAAGCTGCAGGATGGGCACAAGGAAAGGATCAGGTTAACAGGTTCCGGGTTTAAGGTAGGGACCGGGTCGGATCAGATCAGGCAGGGTGCAGGTTGGGAACAGGTACAGGCAAAAGTCCAGGTCACAAGTCCAGGGGGTCAGGAAGAGAGATACCAGGGCAAGGAGTGTTTTCACTTGCCGGGTATATATGGAAGTCCAGTGATTGAGCTTCAGGTCACAGCTGACCACAGGAAGTGCTGCCTGCTTCATACTGCCAGAATACACCCGCTGGTGGATGCCGGTACTGCAGTCCACGTATCATGTGTTACCACCAGCAGGTGAGATCCTCCAACAGAGATGTTGGCTGCAGGAGGACACCTGCTGGCGGACACTAGCACTGCAGTCCAAAGGACCAACAGCACCACCAGCGGGTGAAGCCTTTCCTGACAGTACCCCCCCCCCCCCCTCAAAGGAGCGGCCTCCGGACGCTCCAACGACCTGCTCCTGGGGGAAGTTCATATCAACAAGCTGGGCAACAGGCAAGGTCACATCCGGGTAGACAGCGGGCACATCCGGGCAAACAGTAGGCACATCTGGGTAGGAAATAGTCACATCAAGCTGGGCAGCGGACAGGGGCACACCAGGCTGGGCAGCAGACGGGAACACCTCAGGCTGGGCAGCAGACGGGAACACCTCAAGCTGGGCAGCAGACGGGAACACCTCAAGCTGGGCAGCAGACGGGAACACCTCAAGCTGGGCAGCAGACGGGAACACCTCAAGCTGGGCAGCAGACGGGATCACCTCAAGCTGAGCAGCAGACGGGATCACCTCAAGCTGGGCAGCAGACGGGATCACCTAAAGCTGGGCAGCAGACGGGATCACCTAAAGCTGGGCAGCAGACGGGATCACCTCAAGCTGGGCAGCGGACATCATACCCTCAAGCCGGGAAAAGGGCACCACAACCTCGGGCCGGGAAACGGGCACCACAACCTCAAGCCGGGAAACAGGCAGCGCAGCGGGCACCACAACCTCAGGCCGGGAAACGGGCACCACAACCACAGGCCGGGAAACGGGCACCACAACCACAGGCCGGGAAACGGGCACCACAACCACAGGCCGGGAAACGGGCACCGGATCTTCCGACTGGGACACTGTCATCAGGGCTTCAGTTTGGAAGGCTGGCACGGGAACTCCACGCTGGCAGGCTGGCACGGGAACTCCACGCTGGCAGGCTGGCACGGGAACTCCACGCTGGCAGGCTGGCACGGGAACTCCACGCTGGCAGGCTGGCACGGGAACTCCACGCTGGCAGGCTGGCACGGGAACTCCACGCTGGCACGGGGTCTTCAGGCTGGCAGGCAGGTACGGGGTCTTCAGGCTGGCAGGCTGGCACGGAAACCTCAAGCTGGCAGGCTGGCATAAGAACTTCAGGCTGGCAGGCTGGTACGGGGACCTCCGGCTGGAAGGCCGGTTCTGGAACTACAGGCTGGAAGGCTGGCTCGAGAACTGCAGACTGGAAGGCTGGCTCGAGAACCGCAGACTGGAAGGCTGGCTCGAGAACCGCAGACTGGAAGGCTGGCTCGAGAACCGCAGGCTGGAAGGCTGGCTCGAGAACCGCAGGCTGGAAGGCTGGCTCGAGAACCGCAGGCTGGCTCGAGAACCGCAGGCTGGCTCGAGAACCGCAGGCTGGAAGGCTGGCTCGAGAACTGCAGACTGGAAGGCTGGCTCGAGAACTGCAGGCTGGCTCAAGGACTGCAGGCTGGAAGGCTGGCTTGAAGGCTGGCTCTGGGACTGCAGGCTGGAAGGCTGGTTCGAGAACTGCAGACTGGAAGGCTGGTTCGAGAACTGCAGACTGGCTCGAGAACTGCAGACTGGAAGGCTGGCTCGAGAACTGCAGACTGGAAGGCTGGCTCGAGAACTGCAGACTGGAAGGCTGGCTCAAGAACCGCAGGCTGGAACAGGTTGGTGGGTGTGGAGGTAGGTTGGATTGTGTGGGTCGGGAAGTACTTCCGCTTTTTCTTAGATTTAGTCACTGCAGGTTTGCAAGTAACAGGGGGAATATATGAAAACGTTGGGATTGGACAAATGGAAAACAATGACAGAGGTGCAGGGACAGTGGCTGGAGGAGGTTCTTGTGGATTGGCTACGGATAGGAGGGAAGAAGCAGGTGGATGGAAGGCAGGGAAGGTGCAACAGGTAGAGACGGGGTAGTAATATTTGGGGGGCTGAACACACTGGACGGTAGCTGGGGTTGCCATAGGCAATGGGCGGATATATTCTTGGGAAGGCAGGTGATTGATGGAGGGGCCGGGATGTTGTGGCTTGGCTGAATTCGGGAGGAGATCTGACCATGCCTGCAGCAAAGGCTGAACAAAAGCTGATTCGCACACACCCTGTCTAATCAGACACTGCACAGAACTAACACATTCAGATAATACCTGCTGGGAACAGAGGGAATAATGCTCATCAAAAGAAGCTGGATCATCCTCTAATAGCCAAACCAGGGACTCAACCTGATCACTACTGAAAGGGGGAGAGAAGTCATCACTTCCTTCGGGAACAAATGACAGGGCTGGTTCTATACATAGCCGGGTCAACGGCAGAACATCCTCAGGCTGCATGTAACCCTGATCCACCCAGAGATTAGCCGATCGTTTCCCTCAGCTGGTCACTCGTCCATCCCTTTAACATCTGGCGACAATATTCACCCTCCTCTGTCGCCAGCAGAGAATAGTACAGGATCTCATTGTGATCCATATCAGCCAAACACAATAACAGGATGGTTCCTCAATGAAGTCACGTCTGATCAGGGATGGCCCTGGTATACTGTCAGGGATTGATAATTGACCAGACTGTGTGACTTCATAAAAGGAAACCAAACAGGTGTAGGTGAAAATATATAATTTATTAAGGTGAGTGACCAACATACAACAACCAATAAAACGCAGTGCAACAAATCAACAGTGACTATAAACAATATACACAAATATGGGAGATACCAGAATCGTAGTGAAAGCCAGGCCGAGGTCATACACAAGGGGGATCAAGCAGATGGGTATGGATGGGAAGAGAACAGGAACAGGGAGGGGACGGATGGATAGGCTGCGGAGCAGGGATCCAGGTGACAGAAGGGGAAGCTGCAGGATGGGCACAAGGAAAGGATCAGGTTAACAGGATGCGGGTTCAAGGTAGGGACCGGGTCGGATCAGATCAGGCAGGGTGCAGGTTGGGACCAGGTACAGGCAAAAGTCCAGGGGGTCAGGAAGAGCGATACCAGGGCAAGGAGTGTTTTCACTTGCCGGGTATATATGGAAGTCCAGTGATTGAGCTTCAGGTCACAGCTGACCACAGGAAGTGCTGCCTGCTCCATACTGCCAGAATACACCCGCTGGTGGATGCCGGTACTGCAGTCCACGTATCATGTGTTACCACCAGCAGGTGAGATCCTCCAACAGAGATGTTGGCTGCAGGAGGACACCTGCTGGCGGACACTAGCACTGCAGTCCAAAGGACCAACGGCACCACCAGCGGGTGAAGCCTTTCCTGACACCGGTAGAGAGCCAGAATCGCCTTCCGTGAGAAAAAGTGGCATTTGGGAACCTGCCACTGAGGAACCGCACATTGCACAAACTCACGGAAGGGGGCCGAGTCTACCAACTGAAAAGGCAGCAGTTGAAGCGCCAGCAATTTAGCCAAGCTAGCATTCAACCGCTGGGCATGTGGATGGCTGGGAGTGAACTTCTTTCGACGGTCCAGCAGCTGGGGCAGGGAAATTTGCCTGCTAGAATCGGACGTCGGTGTACTGCTAGCAGAGTGGCCGCAAGTACTTGGCTGTGACACACCTAATTCTACACCTTCATTCCTCTCAGTGCATGTTTCAGAGAGGACTGAAGTTATAGTGGGGTTGGAGATCCCAGCTGATGCGGTGCAAGGAGAGGTCCGCTTTGTTCTTTGGTGTGGGTCTTTGAGGTAGGCTTGCCAACGAGCTGCATGGCAGGTCAACATATGTCTGGTCAGGCATGTGGTACCCAAGCGGCTGATGTTTTGGCCACGCGATATACGCTTGAGACATATGTTGCAAACAGCAGCTGTGCGATCTGATGCACTAGCCTCAAAAAAGGCCCACACCAAAGAACTTTTTGAATAACGGGCAGAGGCAGCGCCCTGCACAGGCGGAGCTCTGCGGTGTGATTCAGTCGGTGTGCTGCCCTTACGCCGCCCCCCCCCCAAGGGCATCCTGCCTCGTTGAAGATGTGCCTCCTCCTCATCCTCCTCCTCCTCCTCTCTCCTATTAGGCACCCATGTGGAGTCAGTGACCTCATCATCCCCTCCCTCCTCATCACTGGAGCCAATCTGGCAGTATGCTGCAGCTGCTGGAGCATGACTGCCAGATTGGTGTCCTTCTTGAGCATCCCCTCTCTCTGCTCTCATGCTACTGCCTTCCTCTAGCTGGGTATCATCATCAGACCCTTCGAAACGCTGGGCATCCTCCTGGAGCATGTACCCAACACTGTGCTCAAACAGTTCGGGGGACTCCTCAGGAGGAGGACATGGTGGGTCTAGGGAAGGAGTGACTGATGATGACATTGATACCAGGGATGAGGACGCTTTGGCAGCTGCTTTGCCAGTACCCTGAGCCTGGGTGAGAGAGGATGAGGAGGATGAGGAGGGCTTGGTCATCCACTCTACCAAGTCTTCGGCATGATGCGGCTCAACATGTCCAGCTGCCGAAAAGAAGGACAAGCGTGTCCCATGGCCACGTGCTGATGGCGATGCACCGCGTCCACGACCAGCACTGTTGTCTCTAGACACAGAGCCTGTTTTCCCTCTTTTATGGGCTCCTGACTTTCTGTCTCTCCTTGTTGGCCTTCCAGACATTCTAATGGCCTGCAGGGAGATGGGAAAACCAGCAATAAGGAGTAGCTTCAGGTGTATATTGTGCAGGAGGCACACTACGCCCACTGTAAGTGCTGCAGATGCCTGCCTGTGTTACACAACAGGAAAACACAGCAATAAGGGCTAGCTTCAGGTGTATATTGTGCAGGAGGCACACTACGCCCGCTGTAAGTGCTGCAGATGCCTGCCTGTGTTACACAACAGGAAAACACAGCAATAAGGGCTAGCTTCAGGTGTATATTTTTCAGGAATCACACTACGCTTGCTTTAAGTGCTGCAGATGCCTGTTAGTGTAACACAAAAGGAAAAAAACTACGAGCAATAAGGGCTAGCTTCAGGTGTATAATGTGCAGGAATCACACTACGCCTGCTTTAAGTGCTGCAAGATGCCTGCCTGTGTTACACAACAGGAAAATTCAGCAATAAGGGCTAGCTTCAGGTGTATATTTTGCAGGAATGACACTACGCCTGCTTTAAGTGCTGCAGATGCCTGCCTGTGTTACACAACAGGAAAACACAGCAATAAGAGCTAGCTTCAGGTGTATATTTTGCAGGAATGACACTACGCCTGCTGTAAGTGCTGCAGATACCTGCCTGTGTTACACAACAGGAAAACACAGCAATAAGGCCTAGCTTCAGGTGTATATTTTGCAGGAATGACACTACGCCTGCTTTAAGTGCTGCAGATACCTGCCTGTGTTACACAACAGGAAAACACAGCAATAAGGGCTAGCTTCAGGTGTATACTGTGCAGGAGGCTTAGCAAAAATGACACTGACACTGTCCCCTGCCTATCCTTCTCTCTCCCTGCACACAAGGTTTAGCAGAATATCACTGACACTGTCCCTACCTATCCTTCTCTCTCCCTACACACAAGGTAAAAGTACAAATAGCACTGACACTGTCCCTGCCTATGTCACTCTTTCCCTGCACGCCAGGACACACTACACAAGGCCGCCGCGCTGGCGGCCTTTTATAGTGTGGGGCGTGTACTAAACCCCCCTGAGCTATAATTGGCCACAGGCATCCTGCCTGTGGCCAATTATGGCTCTCCTCGCTGCCGGCGCTGTGATTGGCCAAGCATGCAGGGTCACAGTGTATGCTTGGCAAATCACAGCGCCGGGATTTTGGGCCGTTCGCGTCACTCGAATTTGGCACGAACGACCCAAAACGTTCGATCTTTGTCGAACGATCGAACACACGATGTTCGAGTTGAACGTATGTTTGACTCGAACGCGGAGCTCATCCCTAGTCATAAGGAGAAATCCATTGGTGACCCCTAGAGCTGCACAATTAATCGTTAAAAAATCGTGATCTCGATTCTTCCCCCCTCACAATCTCTATTGCAGAGTTTCCTGATTCTTTCATGTAACAAGTGTAGAGACTTCTCTGATCACTCTGACAGTCTGACATGTTTTTACCAACATTGTCTGTGCTGGGAGATCAGTAGAAACATTGTAACTCTTCCTTCTTAGATCAGAGGGATAAACTTCTGTGTGTAAATGAAGGCAGTTTAACCACTTAAAGTCTAAACCTTTTTCTGACACTTGTTTCTTAGAAAGTTAAAATCAGAATTTTTTGCTGGAAAATTACTTGGAACCCCCAAACATTATATATATTTTAGCAGACACCCCAGAGAATAAAATGGCGATTGTTGCAATATTTTATGCCACACTGTATTTGCACAGCGGTCTTTCAAACGCATTTTTTTGGGGGGAAAAATACACCTCAGTGAATAAAAAAAAAAAAAAAAAAACGAAACAGTAAAGTTAGCCCATTTTTTTATTCTTTTTTTGTTTAATGTGAAAGATGATGTTACGCTGCGAGAATGGTGAGAGAATGGTGAGAGAACGGTGAGAGAACGGTGAGAGAACGGTGAGAGAACGGTGAGAGAACGGTGAGAGAACGGTGAGAGAACGGGGAGAGAACGGCGAGAGAACGGCGAGAGAATGGCGAGAAAATGGCAAGAGAATGGCGAGAAAATGGCAAGAGAATGGCGAGAGAACGGTGATCTATCTTCTAAGCAAAGAAATCCCGATTCTCATTTTAGCCAGAATGGTGCAGCTCTAGTGACCCTACAGAGGAGGAATCAATCTACAGGGCCAATCACCAGTGAATATCAAAAGGGATCGTATGAATATCACTTCATAGACTTCCATCAGAGAGAGCGATCGACTCCCCGTCTTATCATCATCATCAATGTTATCTCTGAGAATTCTCATCGTATCGGATGACGTGTGCTGCAGTCATGAAAGACAAAGATTATTCTTCTTATATTCTCCTTCCCTGGTTCTCCCCTCCCCCTCCTCTTCAACATGATAATGACATTCCATTCCTGTTTTTATTACACACCTTATATTGTACCCGGTGTGATGTCATCACTGGGTCTCTGTACGTCTCTATGCAATGCAGGCAGATTGTAGCTGGTGGGAGGGGCCAGCAGGGTGCTATAGTTAATCTGGCAGGAAAAAAAAAAAGTCCATCCATTACAACCAACATAGAATATATATATATATATATATATATTGTGACAGCAGGAAGGTAAAGTCACCTGGTTGCATCCAGGGGGGTAGATATATTTCGCCCAGATTCAGGCTTTACGCCGACTTATACAACTAGGTGGAGAGTTGTATAAGCCCAGCTGAGGCTAGTGGGCTCATGGATGACTCATACCTCTAGGGAGAGTGTGGGGCGTCGTGCAGACAGGGAGTTGATGAGACCAGCTGAACCTTGTCAGCTCATTTAGGCCTCTATAAGAACTCCCAGCTTCATTAGATGTTAGCTCATGCCTGGACCCAGACCTGTGTGGACTGTCTAGGGAGAGTGAACCCCTGTGCGGTGAGGCAAAGCCTGTGTGGCTATTTGTTTGGACTTTTACTAAACCAGGGACTTAGGGACTAGGACAGCACCAGGCTGATCCCAGTTGTTAGTTTAGGAAACCTGCATGTTTAGTCAGAGGTCAAACTGACCAGGATTTATTTTGTTTGTTTCTTTTTGGCTTTGCTGTGTTTTTGTCACTGTACATAGAGAAATAAACCGCACCTTTTGATTTTGAAAACCACAACCTCCGTCTGCTGGCCCTGTTTTTGTGTGGGGAGCCCAACCAGGGGGTCACACACACCCGCTACCAAGTTAACCCCCTCACAGTTGGTGGAGAACCAGTGGCAGTTTTTTTTAAGCCAGCATGGAGGAGATACTGAAACAGCTGGCTCTAGCAAATGCCAATCAACAGCAGACAAATGCAGGTTTGCAAAGGAGCCTTGCAGCCCAGCAGCAAGCTCATCAACAAGCCCAGCAGCAATCTGAGGCCCGCTTCATAGACCTGTTACAGAAGCAAGAGCAGAGACTACAACAAATGGAAGCAGTAATGCAGCAACGTCCGCAGACCAGTGAGGAAAGCCGTCCCACTAATACCGCGTCCTTTGGGGTGAGTCGTTTATTGACAAAAATGACTGGAGAGGATGATCCAGAGGTATTTTTGACCACATTTGAAAGGACTGCTGAAAGAGAAAAGTGGCCTGAGGAGCAGTGGGCTGGACTGGTGGCTCCTCTGTTAACTGGTGAATCGCAGAAGGCTTACTATGACCTAGAGCCTGACCAAGCAAAAGACTATGTGATGCTAAAAGCTGAAATATTGGCAAGGCTGGGTGTCACCCTGGCTGTCCGGGCTCAGCGTGTGCATAACTGGACTTTCCAGCTTGGAAAACCCCCCAGGTCTCAAATGTATGATCTCATTCACCTGAGCAGAAAGTGGCTACAGCCAGAGACTTTGTCCGCACCAAAGATTGTGGAACGTGTTGTAATGGATCGGTTTTTGAGAGCTCTTCCTACTGCCATCCAAAAGTGGGTAAGCCATGGAGACCCAGAGACGGCCGATGGTCTTGTGGATCGTGTGGAGAAATACTTGGCTACAGAGAACCTGACGGCCTCTTCCAGAGACACTCGGACTTTCCACCCTAAGACCAGACCATCCCCAGGGGCGGATAAGAGGATTCCAAGGGGTGAGGGTGGAGAGAGTGAGAGGGTGGGAGCTCTACCCCAAGTTTGGCGAGAACAGCCTGGGAAATCAGCGGCTCAAGAGGCGGCAAGAAGGATCGTTTGCTACCGCTGCCGGCAAGCGGGACATATTGCAGCCAATTGCCCGGTTGTGGAGGAACCCATGCAGTGTGACTTTCTGACGGGCAGACGTCAGTCGCTGTGTGCGACAGTCGCATGCACTGCCATTCGAGGAACTGAGAAACATTTATGCAAAATGTGTGTTAATGGTAGAAATGTTGTGGTATTGCTGGATTCAGGTAGCCTTGTGACCCTGATAAAGGCTGAGTTAGTTAAAACAGAGGTCTCTGGGAATAGCAAGGTAGCTGTTATTTGTGTGCATGGGGACACCCGAGAGTATCCAGTGACTACAGTGTGTTTCGAGACCCCCAAAGGTACCCTCTCTCATCCAGTGGGCTTAGTATCTCAGTTACCGTATGACGCCATTGTGGGAAGGGATTTTCCGAAGTTCTGGGAACTGTGGGATGATCCTGAGCCCCCCACTGGTGCCCCTATGTACCAGGAATGTGATAGCCAGAACTCCTCTGAGAGTGGTGAGGACTCTCCAGAATTTCCCTTGTCAGTATTGGCAGGGGAGACTCAAGAAACTGGAGAGGAGCCCACCTCCTCAGACGAAAACCTACCGTCTGTGGAGTTTTCTGATCTTGAGGTTCACAGGGAAAACTTTGCCACAGAACAGTTGAAAGACCCCGCCCTAATAAAGGCACGGGAAAACGTAGTGAAAATAGATGGCGAGTTAGTGAACCCAGATAATACCTGCACTTACCCATACTTCAGCGTAGAGAAGGACCTACTGTATCGGGTGGCAAAAAGGGCAGAAGAAACCGTTGAGCAGCTTGTGGTGCCCAAACCTTACAGGAAGTTGGTGTTGGAGTTGGCCCATGGGCACATTCTTGGAGGTCATCTGGGGACAGAGAAAACCCGAGAGAGGGTATTACAGAGATTCTATTGGCCGGGGGTGATGAAGGACATAGAAAATTATTGTTCCTCCTGCCCTGTGTGTCAGAGGTCGGCCCCGATGCCACATTTCCGTAGCCCGCTGGTCCCTCTACCCATCATTGAGGTCCCGTTTGAGAGGATCGCCATGGATTTGGTAGGTCCTATAATCAAGTCCGCTAGGGGGCACCAGTACATATTAGTTATAATGGACTATGCCACCCGTTATCCAGAAGCAATCCCTCTCCGAAATACCTCGGCCAAAACCATAGCCAAAGAGCTATCTCTTGTGTTTAGCCAGGTGGGTATTTGTAAAGAACTGCTTACGGACCAAGGTACACCCTTTATGTCCCGGGTTATGAAGGAGCTGTGTAAATTGTTCAAAGTGACGCAATTACGTACATCTGTGTATCACCCCCAAACCGATGGGCTGGTTGAAAGATTCAACAAAACCCTAAAACAAATGTTGAAGAAAGTGGTGGATAGAGATGGAAAGGATTGGGACTGTCTACTTCCTTATCTGATGTTTGCTATTAGGGAGGTGCCCCAATCCTCTACAGGATTCTCCCCCTTTGAGTTACTGTATGGGAGACACCCAAGAGGGCTGTTGGATATTGCCAAGGAAACTTGGGAAAGTGAGAGTTCTCCCCACAGGAGTGTGATTGAGCATGTCGCCCTGATGCAAGACCGAATTGCACAGGTAATGCCCATCGTGAAGGAACATTTGGCCCAAGCGCAGTTAGCACAGCAGAGAGTGTACAACCGTGGAGCCAAGACCCGTACCTTTTCCCCGGGGGATAGGATACTGGTACTTGTCCCTACGGTTGAAAGTAAATTCCTTGCCAAATGGCAAGGCCCCTACGAGATAATGGAAAAAGTGAGCGAAGTGAATTACAAGGTCAGACAACCAGGAAGGCGAAAGCCCGAACAGATCTATCACGTTAATCTGTTGAAAGCCTGGAGGGATAGAGAGTCCCTAGTCGCAGACACTTGGTCACCAGCTCAAACTGGTTGCGTGATTCCTGAGGTTGGAATAGCAGCCACCTTGTCACAACCCCAACAACAGGAGGTTAAGGAGTTTGTGCTTCGCAACAAGGAGGTATTCTCTGAGCTGCCGGGACAAACATTTGGGGAAGAGCATGACATCATTACCCCGCCCGGTGAAAGGGTGAAGTTAAAACCCTATCGGATCCCAGAGGCCCGACGGGAGGCAATACGGGAGGAAGTACAGAAAATGCTGAACTTAGGGGTGATAGAGGAGTCCCAAAGTGATTGGTCTAGTCCCATTGTGTTGGTGCCTAAACCGGATGGGAGCTGGCGATTTTGTAACGATTTTCGTCAGTTGAACAAAGTTACAAAATTTGACACCTACCCCATGCCACGTATAGATGAGTTGATCGACCGGCTGGGAACAGCCCGATACATGACGACTCTTGACCTCACAAAAGGGTATTGGCAAATCCCCCTGGCCAAGTCGGCCAAAGAGAAAACCGCATTTGTAACCCCAGACGGGGCGTTCCAATATAAAAGAATGCCGTTCGGGTTACAGAATGCGCCGGCCACATTCCAGCGGAAAATGGACCAGATGCTGAGGCCCCATCGGAAGTATGCTGCGGCTTACCTGGATGACGTAATTGTCCATAGCACAGATTGGGCCTCACATCTGCCAAAAGTGCAAGCAGTCCTGGACTCTGTTCGGGAAGCGGGGTTTACGGCTAACCCCAAGAAGTGTACCATTGGGCAGGAGGAGGCCAAATATCTTGGGTACACCATTGGGAGGGGAGTAATAAAACCCCAACTCAACAAAGTCGAGGCCATCCAGAGTTGGCCACGTCCCAACAGCAAGAAGCAGGTACGAGCCTTTCTGGGAATCGCTGGGTATTATCGGCGATTCATTCCCCACTTTGCTTCTAAGGCTGTGCCCCTAACCAACCTAACGAAGGGGAAAGGGCCGGTCATGATTAAATGGACCCCCGAGGCTGAGGCAGCATTCCAATTCTTGAAACAAGCCTTATGTAGCCAGCCAGTGTTGTACTCACCCGACTTCTCTAAAGACTTTGTCGTACAAAGTGATGCGTCAGATGTGGGGTTAGGAGCAGTATTGTCCCAGGTCTGGAACGGGGAAGAGCACCCAGTCATTTACCTCAGCAGGAAGTTGAAGTCCCATGAGGTAAATTACGCCACCGTTGAAAAGGAGTGTTTAGCGGTGAAGTGGGCTCTAGATTCCCTTCGGTACTACCTGCTAGGTAGGCAGTTTGACATGGTTACGGATCACGCTCCGTTAAAGTGGATGGCTCAAAACAAGGAAACAAATAGAAGAGTGAATAGGTGGTTCCTGGCCCTCCAGGAATTCAACTTCACAGTAAAGCATCGCCCTGGCGTTCAAATGGGGAATGTGGATGCTTTGTCTCGAGTACATGAATGCCTGATTGCTGGTGTTCCAACCCCGAGGTTAAAACAAGAGGGGGGGGGGTATGTGACAGCAGGAAGGTAAAGTCACCTGGTTGCATCCAGGGGGGTAGATATATTTCGCCCAGATTCAGGCTTTACGCCGACTTATACAACTAGGTGGAGAGTTGTATAAGGCTAGTGGGCTCATGGATGACTCATACCTCTAGGGAGAGTGTGGGGCGTCGTGCAGACAGAGATGAGGAGACCAGCTGAACCTTGTCAGCTCATTTAGGCCTCTATAAGAACTCCCAGCTTCATTAGATGTTAGCTCATGCCTGGAACCAGACCTGTGTGGACTGTCTAGGGAGAGTGAACCCCTGTGCGGTGAGGCAAAGCCTGTGTGGCTATTTGTTTGGACTTTTACTAAACCAGGGACTTAGGGACTAGGACAGCACTAGGCTGATCCCAGTTGTTAGTTAGGAAACCTGTATGTTTAGTCAGAGGTCAACTTGACCAGGATTTATTTTGGTTATGTTTCTTTTGCTTTGCTGTGTTTTGTCACTGTAAATAGAAAATAAACCGCACCTTTTTTGATTTTGAAAACCACAACCTCCGTTTGCTGGGCCTGTTTTGTGTGGGGAGCCCATCCCGGGGGTCACACACACCCGCTGCCGAGCTAACCCCCTCACAGCTGGTTGAAAGATTCAACAAAACCCTAAAACAAATGTTGAAGAAAGTGGTGGATAGAGATGGAAAGGATTGGGACTGTCTACTTCCTTATTTGATGTTTGCTATTAGGGAGGTGCCCCAATCCTCTACGGGATTCTCCCCCTTTGAGTTACTGTATGGGAGACACCCAAGAGGGCTGTTGGATATTGCCAAGGAAACTTGGGAAAGTGAGAGTTCTCCCCACAGGAGTGTGATTGAGCATGTCGCCCTGATGCAAGATCGAATTGCACAGGTAATGCCCATCGTGAAGGAACATTTGGCCCAAGCGCAGTTGGCACAGCAGAGAGTGTACAACCGTGGAGCCAAGACCCGTACCTTTTCCCCGGGGGATAGGATATTGGTACTTGTCCCTACGGTTGAAAGTAAATTCCTTGCCAAATGGCAAGGCCCCTACGAGATAATGGAAAAAGTGAGCGAAGTGAATTACAAGGTCAGACAACCAGGAAGGCGAAAGCCCGAACAGATATATCACGTTAATCTGTTGAAAGCCTGGAGGGATAGAGAGTCCCTAGTCGCAGAAACTTGGTCACCAGCTCAAACTGGTTGCGTGATTCCGGAGGTTGGAATAGCAGCCACCTTGTCACAACCCCAACAACAGGAGGTTAAGGAGTTTGTGCTTCGCAACAAGGAGGTGTTCTCTGAGCTGCCGGGACAAACATCTGGGGTAGAGCATGATATTATTACCCCGCCCGGTGAAAGGGTGAAGTTAAAACCCTATCGGATCCCAGAGGCCCGACGGGAGGCAATACGGGAGGAAGTACAGAAAATGCTGAACTTAGGGGTGATAGAGGAGTCCCAAAGTGATTGGTCTAGTCCCATTGTGTTGGTGCCTAAACCGGATGGGAGCTGGCGATTTTGTAACGATTTTCGTCAGTTGAACAAAGTTACAAAATTTGACACCTACCCCATGCCACGTATAGATGAGTTGATCGACCGGCTGGGAACAGCCCGATACATGACGACTCTTGACCTCACAAAAGGGTATTGGCAAATTCCCCTGGCCAAGTCGGCCAAAGAGAAAACCGCATTTGTAACCCCAGACGGGGCGTTCCAATATAAGAGAATGCCGTTCGGGTTACAGAATGCGCCGGCCACATTCCAGCGGAAAATGGACCAGATACTGAGGCCCCATCGGAAGTATGCTGCGGCTTACCTGGATGACGTAATTGTCCATAGCACAGATTGGGCCTCACATCTGCCAAAAGTGCAAGCAGTCCTAGACTCTATCCGGGAAGCGGGGTTTACGGCTAACCCCAAGAAGTGTACCATTGGGCAGGAGGAGGCCAAATATCTTGGGTACACCATTGGCAGGGGAGTGATAAAACCCCAACTCAACAAAGTCGAGGCCATCCAGAGTTGGCCACGTCCCAACAGCAAGAAGCAGGTACGGGCCTTTCTGGGAATCGCGGGTTATTATCGGCGCTTCATTCCCCACTTTGCTTCTAAGGCTGTGCCCCTAACCAACCTGACGAAAGGGAAAGGGTCGGTCATGATTAAATGGACCCCCGAGGCTGAGGCAGCATTCCAATTCTTGAAACAAGCCTTATGTAGCCAGCCAGTGTTGTACTCACCCGACTTCTCTAAAGACTTTGTCGTACAAAGTGATGCGTCAGATGTGGGGTTAGGAGCAGTATTGTCCCAGGTCTGGAACGGGGAAGAGCACCCAGTCATTTACCTCAGCAGGAAGTTGAAGTCCCATGAGGTAAATTACGCCACGGTTGAAAAGGAGTGTTTAGCGGTGAAGTGGGCTCTAGATTCCCTTCGGTACTATCTGCTAGGTAGGCACTTTGACATGGTTACGGATCACGCTCCGTTAAAGTGGATGGCTCAAAACAAGGAAACAAATAGAAGAGTGAATAGGTGGTTCCTGGCCCTCCAGGAATTCAACTTCACAGTAAAGCATCGCCCTGGCGTTCAAATGGGGAATATGGATGCTTTGTCTCGAGTACATGAATGCCTGATTGCTGGTGTTCCAACCCCGAGGTTAAAACAAGAGGGGGGGGTATGTGACAGCAGGAAGGTAAAGTCACCTGGTTGCATCCAGGGGGGTAGATATATTTCGCCCAGATTCAGGCTTTACGCCGACTTATACAACTAGGTGGAGAGTTGTATAAGCCCAGCTAAGGCTAGTGGGCTCATGGATGACTCATATGTCTAGGGAGAGTGTGGGGCGTCGTGCAGACAGGGAGTTGATGAGACCAGCTGAAGCTTGTCAGCTCATTTAGGCCTCTATAAGAACTCCCAGCTTCATTAGATGTTAGCTCATGCCTGGAACCAGACCTGTGTGGACTGTCTAGGGAGAGTGAACCCCTGTGCGGTGAGGCAAAGCCTGTGTGGCTATTTGTTTGGACTTTTACTAAACCAGGGACTTAGGGACTAGGACAGCACCAGGCTGATCCCAGTTGTTAGTTTAGGAAACCTGCATGTTTAGTCAGAGGTCAAACTGACCAGGATTTATTTTGTTTATGTTTCTTTTTGGCTTTGCTGTGGTTTTTGTCAATGTACATAGAGAAATAAACCGCACCTTTTGATTTTGAAAACCACAACCTCCGTCTGCTGGCCCTGTTTTTGTGTGGGGAGCCCAACCAGGGGGTCACACACACCCGCCACCGAGTTAACCCCCTCACAATATATATATATATACAGTGGGGCAAAAAAGTATTTAGTCAGCCACCAATTGTGCAAGTTCTCCTACTTAACCACTTCCCACCCGGCCACTGTATATATACGGCCGGGTGGGTGCTCTCTCCTTCTGAGTGGACGTTCCCGAACGTAGACAATAGACAATACGTAGACAATTTCTATACAAGTCTCCCACTTTTTCGCCATCTGTACCAAAAGAAAACTGTGGCCTGTGGGACAGCACAGACCAACCGTAAAGGCTTCCCACAGAGATTGGTTGCCAAGAAACTGAAACAGGGGGAAATGGCCAGTATGCGGACTGAAGAGGTCCTAGCATTGAAGTGGAGAGATAAAAAAAGAGATGTCTACATCCTTTCCACAATGCATGATGACACCTTGGTGGAACTGCAGAGAAGAAGAGGCCCCGTCCAGAAGCCAAAATGTGTGCATGACTATAATCTTTACATAGGGGGGGTGGATATGAATGACCAGATGATGCAGCCCTACTTGGCCACCAGGAAATCACTGTTTTGGTACAAAAAAGTTGCCATTTATTTGATGCAACTAGCCCTTTTCAATTCTTATATCATTTTTTCTAAGTGCACCCAAAGTTCCCTAACCTATCTAAAATTCCAAGAAGACGTGATCGAAGCCCTTCTCTATCCCCATGGCCAAGCCCCTCAACTAATTCGCTCCGATGCAGTAGCCAGACTCCACGAAAGGCACTTCTCCGAAATCCTCCCTCTTACCGAAACAGGGCGCAAACCCCCCAAAAAAATGTCGTGTGTGTTCAAGTAGAGGAATTCGTTGTGACACCCGATACTACTGTCCCCAATGTCCCTCCCAGCCAGGCCTTTGTATTGGAAAGTGCTTTCAGAGCTATCATACTTTACTAAACTATTAGTAAAGTGAAGATGATTTTTTTTCCCAGTTTCCACCATCTGCCATTTCTGTGAATGACCCGGACTGTTTTCGACTATGCCTCTGCCAACCATGTTTCTGCCTTCAACGTGAATTGACCTCGGCCTGTTAAATGACCATGCTTTTTGCCTGCCTCCTAAACTGATCATTTGAGTACAGCACAGGGGTCTCACATATTTGAGGGGCTCCAGAAAAGAGTTTCCGAGTGGAGAAAATGTTTTTCTCCAGGTTTTGTTTTTCTCGGATTAGGGTCTGGAGACTCGGAGGCTTCGTAGAGATTTGGGTGGGAAGAAGCCTCTACCCCTGTTCTTAGGTCTTTCCTGACCAAGGCCTAAATGTTATAGTGCTGCCACCTGAACTGGCCGTGCCTCTGCCTGCCACCTGAACTGGCCATGCCTCTGCCTGCCACCTGAACTGGCCATGCCTCTGCCTGCCACCTGAACTGGCCATGCCTCTGCCTGCCACCTGAACTGGCCATGCCTCTGCCTGCCACCTGAACTGGCCATGCCTCTGCCTGCCACCTGAACTGGCCGTGCCTCTGCCTGCCACCTGAACTGGCCATGCCTCTGCCTGCCACCTGAACTGGCCGTGCCTCTGCCTGCCACCTGAACTGGCCGTGCCTCTGCCTGCCACCTGAACTGGCCGTGCCTCTGCCTGCCACCTGAACTGGCCGTGCCTCTGCCTGCCACCTGAACTGGCCATGCCTCTGCCTGCCACCTGAACTGGCCATGCCTCTGCCTGCCACCTGAACTGGCCATGCCTCTGCCTGCCACCTGAACTGGCCATGCCTCTGCCTGCCACCTGAACTGGCCATGCCTCTGCCTGCCACCTGAACTGGCCGTGCCTCTGCCTGCCACCTGAACTGGCCATGCCTCTGCCTGCCACCTGAACTGGCCATGCCTCTGCCTGCCACCTGAACTGGCCGTGCCTCTGCCTGCCACCTGAACTGGCCATGCCTCTGCCTGCCACCTGAACTGGCCATGCCTCTGCCTGCCACCTGAACTGGCCGTGCCTCTGCCTGCCACCTGAACTGGCCATGCCTCTGCCTGCCACCTGAACTGGCCATGCCTCTGCCTGCCACCTGAACTGGCCATGCCTCTGCCTGCCACCTGAACTGCCTGCTAAACCATGGACCATGTTCATAGGTTTCCATATCTCTGTTTCCCTGCTGGACAATTCCTGGACATTTCCTATGGCTGTCTGGACCAATGCTTTGACTGCTCTGGAACGGTATTCCTGCCTGCTAAAACCATAGGTGAGCCTTTTTTTTATTACCTTTTGCTCAGCAGAATGTATTTTGGGGTGTAATTCTTGGTGTGTACATGCTATGTGTTAGAAGCCTGAAGGTGCTACTTGCATGTTGGGCCTCTGTATGTGGTCAGGCTGTGAAAAAGTCTCACACATGTGGTATCACTATACTCAGGAGGAGTAGCACAATGTATTTTGGGGTGTTATTTTTGCTGTGTACATACTATGTGTTAGAAAGATCTTCTGAATTGACAACTTTGTGAAAAAAAAATATGTTTTAATTTTTTTTCCACATTTTCCCAAAACTTTTGGAAAGAAATGACATGTTCAAAAGACTTATTATGCCTCATAGAATATACATTGGGTTGTTTTCTTTCCAAAATCTGGTCATTTTGTGGGTAATTCCATTGTCCTTGTTCTCCAGGGCCTTCAAAAATGTGATAGGTACTCAGGAAATGAAATGTGTAATTTATGCCTTTAGAGCGCCTGATGGTGCTACTTGGATGTTTGGCCTCCGTATGTGGCCAGGATGTGGAAAAGTCTCACACATGTGGTATCGCCATACTCAGGACGAGTAGCAGAATGTATTTTGGGGTGTTATTTTTGCTATGTACATACTATGTGTTAGAAAGATCTTCTAAATTGACAACTTTGTGAAGAAAAAAAAATAAATATATATATATATATATTTCTTTATTTTCCAAGGCATTGTGGAAAAACAATTGCAACTTCAAAAAATTCACGATGCCTCTTACTAAATACCTCCGACTGTCTTCTTTCCAAAAAGGGGTCATTTGGGGGGTATTTGTACTGTCCTGACATTTTAGGGCCTCAAGAAATGAGATAGGCCATCAGTGCATTAGGATTGATCAATTTGCAATAATGCGTAGCTTAGTTTGTAGACTCTATAACTTTCACACAAACCAATTATCATACACTTATCAGGATTTTTTTTTACCAAAGACATGTAGCAGAATACATTTTGGCCTAAATTTTTGCCGAAATTTGATTTGTTTGGATTTCTTTTAAAACAGAATGTAGAAAATGTTGTTTTTTTTCAAAATATTCGCTCTTTTTTCGCTTTTATCGCAAAAAATTGAAAATGAAATTGTGAACAAATACCACCAAAGGAAAGCTCTATTTGTGTGAACAAAATTATAAAAATTTCATTTGGGTACAGTGTAGCATGACTGAATAATTGTCATTCAAAGTGCGAGAGCGCTGAAATCTGAAAATTGGTCTGGGAAGGAAGGGGGTTTAAGTGCCCAGTATTGATGTGGTTAAAAAGATGAGAGAGGCCTGTAATTGTCATCATAGGGTAAACCTCAACTATGAGAGACAAAATGTGGAAACAAATCCCGACAATCACATTCTCTGATTTGGAAAGAATTTTTTTTTTGCACATGATGGTGGAAAAACTGAAAATTGTATACTCACCTTCCGTAATTTTCCTTTCCTGACGCATCCAATGGCAACACACAGATTGGGTTGTGACTCCGCCCCCACAACCTGATAGGACTGATTAGCTATAAGTGTTTGAAGAGGAGCCCCCCGCCATATTCTCAGTATATATTACCTCATACGGGTGGGAATCTGTGTGCTGCCATTGGATGCGTCAGGAAAAGAAAAATTACGGAAAGGTGAGTATACAATTTTCAGTTTTCCTGACGCATCCCATGGCAGCACACACACTGGGAAATAACTCGCAACAAGGGTGGGTGCTTTTAAATGCATAGATTTATTTATTTTTATTTATATATATATATAAAAAAAAAATTATTCACAAGATATAGAAGAGTTCGTCTCAATGACCGCTCTTCCAAATTCTACAGTCGTTAACCGCGCCGGGTCTATTCTGTAGTGAGACATGAACGTGGTTCTGGGAGGACCAAGTAGCTGCCTTACATATCGTCTCTGGTGACACTCTACAGTACCGCTGCCCAGGATGTTGCCACTGCCCAGGTGGAGTGAGCCTTTACATCGTCAGGTATCGGAAGACGTTGGATTGAATACGCTCTGTAACGACTACCCAAGTATGAAAGGGGGTGAGAAATAAAGTACCTCATGCAACCCAACATGTAGTTGCCATCATCCCAAGTAAATATTTTGTGAAAAAAACCTCTATTTGTTTTGGGATTTTGGAGGCAACAGAAAAAGTTCAATTAAAAATTATTTATTTGTATAAACAAAAGAAAAAAGTGCATATTCGTAGAAATTACATAATTGTGCAACAATATCCATAAAATCTGTAACATATTTCAAATGATCAAAATAGAATACAATAGCCTAGATTGCCCACTCCAGCCAGAGGCGAATCAAGGAAGGCTTCACCCAACGCGTTTCAAACTGTAAACGTCCTTCGTCAGGGGTTTCAACTGTATTCGTTTCTATGACAGATCAAAGTTTCAAATAATTCCATACAATTCTTACACATGCATCTCAAGCTCTAATCGCATCATGGTGTGGATATCTAGTATTGTCCCGTCCACAGGATCCTCCCCATCAATACATGCCCAAATAAGGAGTAAGGACATATAAAATAAAATTGTCCAAAACAGGTGCCTGCTGATGAGAAGTATAAATCTCCAATTAGAAGATTCAAACAAAAAGTCCCCCTCCAAAAAAAATCTCGTTCAACAAAACTCTGTGTAAGAACATCCTCTGCCTGCCAGCAGAGGGAAGGAATGTCATTCCTTCCCTCTGCTGGCAGGCAGAGGATGTTCTTACACAGAGTTTTGTTGAACGAGATTCTTTGAAGCAGCAGATTGGCATCTACATACCACCCCTTCTGGTGCCTGCGCTGGACTTAAGTGTCCACATGTCCTGCTTTCATACATAATCCTTTTTTGGAGGGGGACTTTTTGTTTGAATCTTCTAATTGAAGATTTATACTTCTCATCAGCAGGCACCTGTTTTGGACTATTTTATTTTATATGTCCTTACTCCTTATTTGGGCATGTATTGATGGGGAGGATCCTGTGGACGGGACAATACTAGATATCCACACCATGATGCGATTAGAGCTTGAGATGCATGTGTAAGAATTTTATGGAATTATTTGAAACTTTGATCTGTCATAGAAACGAATACAGTTGAAATCCCTGACGAAGGACGTTTACAGTTTGAAACGCGTTGGATAAAGCCTTCCTTGATTCGCCTCTGGCTGGAGTGGGCAATCTAGGCTATTGTATTCTATTTTGATCATTTGAAATATGTTACAGATTTTATGGATATTGTTGCACAATTATGTAATTTCTACGAATATGCACTTTTTTCTTTTGTTTATATAAATAAATAGTTTTTAATTGAACTTTTTCTGTTGCCTCCAAAATCCCAAAACAAATAGAGGTTTTTTCACAAAGTATGAAAGGGGGTAACGCCGTTTAGATCTCTTCCCTCTCCTGGACACACATTTGCTGCCGATCCTCCACACTCAGACGACCACTTCGCATAGGAATTAATCCTTCCGAAAGAACGAGACGCACTCTGTATCTTTCCAACATGAACTACTTTATTTATGAGAAAACACCGGTCTTTTTATACACTCAACGAATCCTGCATTAATCTACATGAACAATGGTCCAACTCCACCCACAACATAACAAGGCCCAATACACATTATTTTGACACCTCCTAGAAGACGTCAGGTTAGCTTTTGTCTCCCAATACCCATCTGACCAGACCCAATTTACATTAGTCAATTAGCTACATCTGCTGTCTCAGACCCATGAGCTTTAGACTAGCCTTACTGTCTCCCATTTATCAAAAGACTTCACACAATATTTGCATAACAAACTTTCAATACACATCTCACAATGAAAGGATCTGTAGCCTTTCTGTCTGCCAGAGTACCATACCTATAATTACAGACTTAATTACCACAAGCCACACTAGACAGTAGAATGTAAATCACCCCCCACCTCATCACAGCAATGATTACACAACCCCCCACACACAGTATACATCCAATCTATATACAATATATATACAGCATTGAATCTGATTAGCACAGATCATAGTGGGGTTCTCATTCACCCTGTGCCCCTAATAGGGACACAGGGTGGTTTTACACATAGGAGGCATTGGGGAAGCTGAAGCAAGGGTATCTCATACTTTCTAAAGGTTTCTGGGTTCCCCGGGCCTTCCCGTTACATGCTCTTTTGATGATTTTAACCAACCAGGGTGCTGTTGTCCTGGGCGAGGCTGCCTGGCCTTTCATTGGGCCGTTGGGGCGTAACGAACAGATTTTCTGTTTTTCTAAATGGGTTAGTCACCTCCAGGTATGAAGATATGATGGGTTTGATTATCTAGTGGATGCGGATTTCCCTGGTGAGTGAGAAAAACTGGTAGGTTGTGTGACGAACGCGAGTGTCAGATCCCCGCCCTCCGCGCTAACTTGCGTTGAAGGACCGGCCAACCCCACACGGCGCTGTCACTTGCGTAACAATGCCCCTCTCAGCTGCGTCCAGCACAAAGATTTTCCAGCTCGCGGGACGACAATCTAAGTGCCAGCAGCCTGAGAGCGATTGTTACCGGGTTAATGTCACAATTAACCCTTTATCTGCCACCACCAACAGTGATCAGGAAGCGTTGGTACTCCCATAAATTAACAATATCAATTATGATTTTAGAATAAGCGTCTGCAGCCTACACTGTCACCACAGACAGGTCTGCGCAGAGCCCTACAGTAGCGCTCTTCAAGAGACAGGTTCGTTATAGTCTGCATTCAGAGTTTCAGAGGCAAGAGTAACACTTTTCAACATAAGGGTTTATTTTGAAAAGGGCAAAGTTGGTGCAATAATGTTACAGAAAAAATATACTTCAAGAGATAATATATCAGCCACAAAGAAATAGGTAGAATTGGAGAAGAAGAATACTTGCAATTAAATGTCCAAAGGGTGATCAGAGTTCAATCGATGAATCCGGTTCTCAACTTGTCAGAGGTTCTTGCTTAAATGTTAAAAGGGAACTCCGCAGATCTTGCTTCTTTGATGGTGAAAGGAGAACTGCTTGTGCTCTGGCAGCTGACTTTTTTCTGTCAAACTCCAGGGGGTGTTGACAGTGACCAGTGACCAATGACTGGTCCTCCTAATGTAGGGGTGGGGCCCTGGGAGGTGTCCCACTCATGCCTACCTTATGTACACTTCTTGAGATACATTCATATCTCTGCATTTCTAAGGTTTACAGACTAACAATATTCATACTTTCTTTCAGCGTGATTTTACCTTTCCAACAAGTACAGACACGACCAGTCTGTCATGTATGCCTGATCTGGGGGGGGGGTAAAGGTTACCCCCCGGGCTTTCTCTATGATCGATCATATTCATGTCTGGACTTGAAACGTTACAAATTCTCTGAGGAAACTAAATATGTTCATGTTATGACGGTGTGTTTTGTTATTTGGAAGTTATGAAACCTGTTGAATTTCCATACTTAATCCCTAGCTGTAAGCTTGATGTGCACTAAGGAATTTACGATTGGTGTCTGTTGATTCTCTGAGGTGAAAAGGGTGACAGCTTTACGACCGGCCAGGAACTGTGCCAGGCCACATTATCAAACCTAGCTTCCTCTGCCGAGATAACAGTGTGTTTGAAGTAGAGAGCCTAGGAATTTCTTAAGGATGAGGGAGGAGGAAGAGTGAGTTAGTTTCTTCTGCTAACTTTCTCTGGGCCACAAACTGTAATGGCTGCTCACCACAAAATGGACGCACTAGCCGTGCTATTCGGGTGCCCAGCGCGTGAGATCGTCACAGGTTGATTTCTGGATTGAAATGGAAAGCCGGTGTTACTTTTGGTATGAATTGTTAAGACGGTTTTAGAACGACTCTGTCGGGATAGAAGATTAGATGAGACTTTTCCATAGACAGTGCTTGCAGCTCGGACACTCTCTTCGCAGAGGTTATTGCGACCAAAAAGGCCAATTTGAGTGTTAAGTCTCCTAAGGATATATCCTTTAGGGGAAAAAAGGGTTGGTTTGACAAGGCTTTCAGAACTATAGACAAGTCCCAGGTTGGGAAAGTCGGTTTCTTGGGTGGCCTTATTTTAAGGCATGCTCTTTGAAACTGAATTATGAGAGGGTTGAAGGCCCATTTGACTCCCGTCATGGCTGACAAGGCAGATGTTTGAACCTTTAAAGTGCTTGAACTTAGGCCTCTATCCAGGCCTAGTTGAAGGAACTCAAGAACTTGTGCCACCGTCGGAGAAAGTGGGTCCCATGACTGCTGCTGCGCTAACGTAGTGAACTTTTCCCAAACTTTGCTATAGACACCATTAGTTGACTTTTTCCTAGCCTGTTGTAGTGTGGCTACTACTTTTAGAGAGCATCCTTGATTTAATAGCCTCCCCCTCTCAACTTCCAGGCCATTAGGTGGAGCCTATCCGGTGCTGGGTGAAAGAACTGGCCCTGTGAAAGTGGATCCGAGGTTACTGGAAGAATCAGTGGATTTTCTATACTCAGCTGGAGGATGGTCGTGAACCATGGCCTCCTTGGCCAGAAGGGTATTATCGCTATCACTGTAGACGTTGAGTTCCATAGTCTGGCTAGGAACCTGGCTATTAAGGCAATGGGAGGAAATATGTACCCTAGGTGAAACCTCCAAGGATGAAGGAGACAGTCGACACCTTCCGCCGTCGGATAAGCAGTTCGCGCTAAGAACTTGGGACATTTGCTGTTCACCGGTGTTGCTGCCAAATCGATGTCGGGCATTCCCCACTTCTGTGTTATAAGTAGGGATGAGCCGAACACCCCCGGGTTCGGTTCCCACCAGAACCCGCGAACGGACCGAAAGTTCGCACGAACGTTAGAACCCTATTAAATATAATGGACGCGAACGTTCGAAATCTAAAGTGCTAATTATAACGACTAATATGCATGTTATTGTCCTAAAAAGGGTTTGGGAACCCGGGTTCTGCACCAGGGGACATGTATCAATGCAAAAAGAAGTTTTAAAAACGGCCGTTTTCCAGGAGCAGTCATTTTAATGATGCATAAAGTGAAAAAAAAAAGTGAAATATTCCTTTAAATATCATACCTGGGGGGTGTCTAAAGTATGCCTGTGAAGTGCCACGTGTTTCCCGTGTTTAGAACTGTCCCTGCACAAAATTACATTTCTAAAGGAAAAAAAGCCATTTAAAACTGCTTGCGGCTTTAATGTAATGTCTGGTCCCGGTAATATGGATGAAAATCATTGAGAAAAATGACATAGCTACCCCATCAACCCCCCCCCCCCTACACCAGCCCATTACCAGCCCCTTTGGGTCTTGTATGGATATTAAGGGGAACCCCGCACACAAAATAAAAAAGGCCCTATATACTCTGAACAGCCGTATACAGGCGGTGCATACAAGACAGGGACTGTAGGTTTGTTCTTATGTAGAATCTGTTTGTAATTTTGAACAGGTACATTGTTTAAGTGTAGCTCCAGGCCAAAAAAATCTATTTTTAAGCTTTTTGGAAAACATAGGGAAGGGTTATCACCCCTGTAACATTTGTTTTGCTGTCTGTGCCCCTGTTCAGAACATTTCACCTCACTTTCCGTCCCAATGACAAATGTTTTTGAAAAGTGGGGTTTTTATTGAAACAAGGATTGGTGATAAAGCATCAGTGGAGAGGAGACACTTTTTTCCCATATTAACTTTTACAGGAGAGAATTTCCCTTCCAAGGGGTAGAATTCCTCTCACTTCCTGTTGTCTCCTTCCGTTTGCAAGGAGGAGTCGTTTGTAAGTTGGATGTTTGAAAGTAGGGGCCTGCCGTATATACTCAGCAGAAATTGGCCCCTTACATGTTGGTGTTGCCACAACACTGTCAGCCCTCACAGTTACTCTTGGTGGGCGCATGAATGGGCCCTGCTGTGAATTATTAGATCAATAATTGTAATTGCATGCCCCTGCAGATTAAATAATAATAATACTGCGCCAACTCTAAATACTAAATGAAGCAGCCAAACATAAAATCAGACAGGATATATAGAACGTATAAAAAATAGATAATGTGGCGCTGTGAGAGAAGTAGTAAAAAACCCCGACTTCATGTATAGCACAATGGTGCACATAAAAATATGGTGTCAAACAAAACGTTTGTACACAATAGGTGTACACAAATGAATGTGATAAAAATGTAAGTGAATACTAACAGTGAAATAATTGGTATGGGGTATAGGTGCACAACAAAAACCAGAAATTAAACTGGAATATTGATCACACCCATAATTAACAAAAATAAAAATGAAAATATAATGTAGGTGGAGACAAACTCATATAAGGCGTCACAGATGAGTATGTAGAATAATGTCCAATCTTATCACATATGAAAAGAAGTTCATAGGTCAAAATCCAACAAGGAGCTGCATCGTTTGAAAATAGGTTTGAAGGGTGCATCCTGCCTGTGGCCAATTATGGCTCTCCCCGCTGCCGGCGCTGTGATTGGCCATGCGGGGTCACACTGCATGCTTGGCCAATCACAGCGCCGGGATTTTGGGTCGTTCACGTCACTCGAATTTGGCGCGAACGACCCAAAACGTTCGATCTTCGTCGAACGATCGAACGGCCGATGTTCGAGTCGAACTGGACCACTGGATCATCGGGAAGGTGGAGGACATGGAGCCTAGGATGCTTAGGCATGTTCTGGCTTGCAGATGTGTCGCCCCCATTAGTATTTATATTTTTTGTATTAGTGGGCCTATTTCCTCCTGTGGTAGACCCACAGTGTTGGCATTGGTATTGATTTCTGCGCCTAGGAAGATCATAGACTGGGTTGGTTCTAGACTGCTTTTTTCCAGTTTATTATCCAACCGAATAGTTGTAAGGTGGAAATTAGTATCTCTCGATGTTGGAGTAATAGTTGTCGACTGCCGGCCAGGAGGAGAATATCGTCGAGATAATAATTGACTCTGAGTCCCTTTTCCCTCAAAAAGGCTATCACTGGAAGTAGAACCTTCGTAAATGTCCTGGGGGCCGTCGATATTCCGAACGGAAGACTCCGGAACTGGAAGTGTTGCTGTCCTATCGCGAAGCGTAGGTACTTTTGAAAATCTTGGTGTATAGGAATATGGAGATAGGCGTCGGACAAATCGACTGATAACATCCAGTCTCTTATATTGATCGCTAGAAGTATGGATTGGAGGCTTTCCATTTTGAAAGATTCTACTCAATCTGTTGAGGCTCTTTAAATCTAGAACCGGTCTGAGGTCCCCTGTCTTTTTCTTTACGAGAAAGAGAGGGGAATAAAAGCCTTTGGTTTTTGGTGTAGGGGTACCTCCATCACTGCTTGCTTCTGAGTTAACTCCAATAGGTATTTGATTATAAGCTTTTTCTTTGATAGGGATGATGGAATCCGGGTCACTTGGAAATGATCTTTGGGGGCTCTGCTTTTGAAACCCCATCTGTGTCCTTCTCCGATTGTGGATATTGTCCACGGTTCCTTTATATGGTCCCCCGATACCCGCATAAATAGCTTGAGTCTTGCTCCCACTGTTACGGGCTGGGTGACCGATCCATCAAAACAACTTCTGTTGCTCTCCTGTGATAGCAAGCTTGGGTTTCTGTGTCCTCAAATAGGACGATTGGGTATTTCTCCAGTTGTGTTTGAAGTCTTTTCCTGGTCTGTATGATCTTGCCTCCCTGTACCTCTCCGGTAGGTTTCTTCTAAAGGGAGGAGGTTTTTGCTGTTTTGGCCTTCTGTCTGACGGTATCAGGCCGGATTTCCCACCTGTGACCTTCGATATCGCTAGGTCCAATTTTGGGCCGAATAAATTGGTTCCGTCATACGGGATCTTACACCAATTTGATTTGGATGTTCCGTCTGCGACCCACGGTTTTAGCCAAAGAGACCTTCTGGATGTAACCAACGCTAGCATCGACCTCGCTGATGATCTAATGATGTCGACCGATGCCTCGGCTACGAAGTCCCCTGCCAGGCTAAGTTCCTGTAGTGCAGATACTATTCTGTCCTGGTCTGTTGTTTCTAGCAGTAGCTTCTCGACGTTTGACGTCCAGTTTGTAATTGCTCTGCCGACTGCGGCCAGGGCAATAGCTGGCCTGCAGGCACCTCCGGTCGACGAATAGGCCTTCTTTAATTCAAGGTCCATCTTCCTATCCAAGACGTCTCTGAAGGTTACCGCATCTTCAATTGGTAGGGTCACGTGTCTTGCCAATCTCATTAGAGAGGAGTCTACTATAGGAGCTGAGATGAGAGGGTTCACTGCCGGTTCTTTTAAAGGATATAGTTTAGCTATTCTGTTGTTAAGGCTTGTTTTTTTTGTCAGGCTTTTCCCACTCATCCTTGATTAGTTTTTCGAGTTCATCAATGAAAGGAAAAGTTTCTGGATCATTCTTCAGGTTAGGGAAGTATTTTCTAAGCTTACGAGGTGTTTCTCTTGACTCGTCCCAGCCAATAGCTTCTTTTACCGATCTTGTAAAAGGTTCTATAAGGGAAAAATCGAAACCGACTGATAATGGGGAATCCTCCTCCGCCACGGATTCCTCTGACCCCTGCAAGGTGTAAGGGGTTGATGCTGGTGTTGTCTGGGTCAACCTTACCGGTTCTATGACAGAGGCTTCCATAATCGATTATTTTACCGAATCTCTGATGATGTTCGAAACCTCTATTGCGCCCGACTCTTTGTCTCTTGTAGCTTCATCCGCACAGGATTGGCAGGCTAGTTTGTTTGGAAGAGCCTGTGCTCCGCATACCCAGCAGGTATTAGCCACAGGACGGGTCTGATGGGTGTCCTTACGAGAGGATGATTTGCTGTGATGGTGAGAAGATGTTCTCGATCTACTTCTTCTGGAGTGCGAGCGTCTTGAGGGAGAACGTTCCCTACGTCTGGAATGAGACGATCCTGATGATCTGCCAGGGCTATCAGAAAAGTGATATATTAAAGGCAAGCACTCTTTTGTCTCCTCTTCACTACTTACCATACCTTTTGCTGCCTCTTACCTTGCTGGCTGTGGATGGTCTGCTTGGGCAGTGGCTTCCATGGTGAAAGAAAGAGTGTACCTAGAGAGAGGGATGTTTAGGGTAAAAGAAATCCCGGATAGTGACAAGGAATTGTTGCATGCAGATGCATTGCGAAGGTAGATGATAAAAGCAGCACTTACCAGGCTAGATGGTGTCCAGAGCTTGTGGCAGCATGTATGGCAGAGTATGGCGAGCGGACAGCAAAGAATACATTGCCCTAGGTGTTTTTAAATAGACCGCCGTCGCCGCGGCGATGATGCGGCGCCGCGCATGCGCACTAGCGCTTAGATTGTGCCGCCGCCATCTTGGAGACTGGCGAGATGATAAAGGCCATTGATTTCACTTCCGGTCGCGGCGGCGACCACACAGTTCAGTGATGGGAGAAGGATGGGAGCAGGAAGAGACCTGCTGCGGAGAAAAAGTAAAAAGAAAGTACAAAGAAAGTTTGTAAAGAGGTAGGAGAAATAATGGAAGCCATGCCCAGTGTTTGGAAACCTATTTAAGGCTTATCATAACAGTGATATACTCACGGCGCCCCTGAGACCATCAGAGTGGGGTCCCTGCATAAAGCTCTTTTAGAGACTGTACAAACAGGGCTTCCAACTAGGAGAGGCTGAACCTAGCTGGGGTGAGAGTGGTAAGAGGTCTTACGCTCCATGCTGTCAGTCCTTGTTTGATGAGGAAAAAAGAGAGAATATGGCGGGGGGCTCCTCTTCAACACTTATAGCTAATCAGTCCTATCGGGTTGTGGGGGGCGGAGTCACAACCCAATGTGTGTGCTGCCATGATGCGTCAGGAAACACAATTTATTATAGATTTTTTTTGTGTATATAGGGAAGAGATAAGAATTCCCTCACATATTACACAAGTTACACTTTATATTAATCAGAAGGGGATAGACACTTGATATAAAACTACACAGTAGAGAGGGGAGAGATTAGATCTCCCCCTGTTTGTTCCCCATTTTTTTCTTTTTTTTCCCCCCTAATACAAAGGAATAAACTGCGTGAGAGTGAGGTGGAGGGCGGGGGTCAAGTTGTAGTCCCTCTTCCTCTTTTCTTTTTTTTTTTTCTCTTCTCTTCTCTTTCTTTCTTCCCTTCAGGGGTAACCGATTATGTTTGAAACCTCCTAAAGATCCTAAAGAGCCCATAAAATATAATAATGTTATGACATGGTATTATTAACATCTGTTATTATAAACATGTATACAAATGCCAATTCATAAATAATTGGGTGAGAGGTATCTATTTAATACGAGTGAGGAGGGGAGGATAGAAGGAGAGAGACATGTGAAGTAAAAGTAAAATACTACTTATCAGTTAGGAGAGAGGGAAGAGGAGAGAAGGAGAGGAGGAAGAGAAGGAGGGAATCCCTAGAGAAGACGAGGTAGAATAGAATAGGGTAATGGGTCGAAGGCTATAATTATAGCAGAGTTTTCCTTTTTTAATTATGGATTCTCTCTATTCTTTGTGTTCTTTTTTTGGAAGTTTGTCTCTTTTTTATTTAATTAGTGAGGTCAACGGAGGATGCTAGAAGCCCACCCTCCACGGCGGGATTCGGCTACTCCCTCCCCCCAATAGGATAGTGCTCAATAGCTTGAGAAGCTGAGTGCATAAAGCAATTGCTAAGTGATCTCAGGGGTGGCCATTGGGGAAGCCCACACCAGACGACCTTAGTGAATAGCCCCCAGGAAGTTCTATAGGGTTTTTTTTTTTTATTTCTCTTTTTCTTCTTCTGTTGTCTTTTCCTTTCCTTCTTCCCCATACCTTTTCCCTACCCTGAGATGGATACTATCAAGATACTTTCATTAAATGCAAAAGGACTAAATACCCCGGAAAAGAGACGTATACTTTTGAATGACCTGAGACGTACACATATAGACGTAGCGTTTATCCAGGAGACACACTTCAGAAGCAATAAACATCTTATCTTAAAGAATAGACATTATCCATCTGTGTACCATTCCATGAATGCCTTAGCTAAAACTAAGGGGGTGTCCATATTATTATCCAGTCGACTCCCATGGTTGAACCAGGACACCCTGTTAGACCCAGAAGGGCGTTATGTGTTTATTATATGCAAGAAAATATAAAAATGCGCTACCCTTCAAAACAAGCAATCATAGTGCTAATAATTCATATGTGTTCACACACACCAAAAAACAAAACAGAAACAAAGTCCTGTGCTGAAAAACAGCAATATATCTGTGGTATCACCTGTGCACAAATAGATGAATAAATAAATGTAAAAATAAAAATTAATATAAAAATGTGAAAGAGAGAAGTTCCAAATGAAGTTCATAAACAAAACAAGAAACCACATCTGCTGATGTATGTAGAATAATAAACTCTTCAAGGCAGCTGTAGGCGAAAAATCCACATCAAACTTGCTCAGATTAATAGAAGAAATGGCAGCTTACCGGATCTAACAGATCTCTGTCACGGAGATCTATAGGGGCTCAGATTGATATGATGATCCCACCGGACATTCGGCCACGAAATACTGGAATCGGATGATATCTCTCTCCTCCTGGACGTTTGTTCCATTCGGGAACTGCTTGTTTAGACCTGCTGGTAATACAGGGGTATAAACTCAAGCACAAATCAGCTGTTATCTTGTGGACTTCCCTGGAAGCTTTACCATCATAGACTGGGACTGCCCTGCCACTGGAACATCTCCTGGACGCACTTACCTGCTACATGCCGGTTTCATCCACTATCTTCTAATCACACCAGCTGATACCTGGAGGGAGAGATTTTTTCTTGGAACAAAAGTCCAGGAGGAGAGAGATATCATCCGATTCCAGTGTTTCGTGGCCGAATGTCCGGTGGGATCATTATATCAATCTGAGCCCCTATAGATCTCCGTGACAGAGATCTGTTAGATCCGGTAAGCTGCCATTTCTTCTATTAATCTGAGCAAGTTTGATGTGGATTTTTCGCCTACAGCTGCTTTGAAGAGTTTATTATTCTACATACATCAGCAGATGTGGTTTCTTGTTTTGTTTATGAACTTCATTTGGAACCTCTCTCTTTCACATTTTTATATTAATTTTTATTTTTACATTTATTTATTCATCTATTTGTGCACAGGTGATACCACAGATATATTGCTGTTTTTCAGCACAGGACTTTGTTTCTGTTTTGTTTTTTGGTGTGTGTGAACACATATGAATTATTAGCACTATGATTGCTTGTTTTGAAGGGTAGCGCATTTTTATTTTTTCTTGCATATATTTGTGTACCGGTTATTGCAGCTATTATAATTTTTTTGCAGCACCCACAAATTCACTTTATTTATTTAACTATTATTATTTATATATATATATATATATATATATATATATATATATATATATATATAATGTTTTTTTCATTTATTAATTAATTCACCAATCCTAAGTTTAATCACGGTTAGCGCGGATTTTTTCCCTTTTACAGTTATGTGTTTATTAAAGGCCTTATAGGAGAAGTAAAAATTACTTTTGCCTCCATATGTGCTCCAAATGACCGTCAAGATATTTTTCTTAGTCGAACAATGAGTCGCCTTACAGATTTTTTGGAAGGCCAGCTGATTCTAGGAGGCGACTTTAATGTTCCGTTGTCTCCCAGTGTGGATACCTCGCCTGGTTCATCCTCCATCACCTCCAGCATTCGCAAACGAGTGTTACAGGCTATTCACAAGGCCCAACTGATTGATGTCTGGCGCCTACAACATCCGGATGAGAGAGACTACACGTTCTACTCCTCTCCTCATAAACTCTATTCACGTATAGATTCTTTTTTGATCCCACATGCACATCTACAGGCAGTTCAAAGTACAACAATTGGCATAACTACATGGTCAGACCATGCACCGATAGAGTTGACATATCGACTCTCGGACGGCCCAAGCTCCCGGACTAGAGTCTGGAGATTAAATGAAAGCCTTCTGCAGACCCCCCCCCCCCCCCCCGAGATAGTGAAGGATGTACAACGCGAGATAGATCAGTACTTCTCTATTAACAAACAAGATGAGTGCGATACAGGGATCTTATGGGAAGCACATAAGAGGGTCATAAGAGGCGGTTTAATTAAACATGGAGCACCGCTTAAACGTCAGCGGACGGAAAAACTCACAGCTCTTCTTCATGAAATTCATAAAATAGAAATCCAACATAAACATACAACGAACCCTATGTCAGAACAAAAACTCTTTTCCTTACGTAAACAGGTTACAGACCTATTAAGATACCAAGCCAAAGCTGCTCTACAACGATGCCGTAGATTTGTATATGAGTCGGGAGATAAATGTAGGAGAATGTTAGCACGTTCAGTCCAAGAACAAAAACTAGCTTCATACATCCCCCAAATTGTGACACCTCAAGGTCATAAAGTGGGATTACCCAAACAACTTACACAGGGTTTTAGAGATTTTTACTCCTCACCATACAACCTCCCAGAACAATCTTCCACTCAGATACAAATAGAAAACTACATCGCTTCCTCTCAACTCCCTCAGTTGACTCCAGAGGTTAGAGAAAATCTAGAGGCTCCAATAACTCTAGACGAACTTCAGAATGCCATTGGGACCTCTAAATTGGGCAAAGCTCCCGGCCCAGACGGGTTTTCGATACAGTACTACAAGAAATTTCTCCCAATCTTAGGCCCTCATATGGTGGAACTGTTTAATAAAGTAAGTTTGGAAACATTCTTTCCTAGAGATACTTTAAAAGCGCATGTCACTGTAATCCTCAAGGATGGAAAGGATCCCACCTGTTGCAGTAGCTACAGACCCATATCACTTTTGAATTGTGATCTTAAACTATTTACGAAGATTATTGCTACTTGATTAGTGCAACATTTACAGTCCATGATACATCTGGACCAGGTGGGATTCATCCCATCCAGAGAAGCTCGGGACAATACGACTAAGGTACTAAATCTTATTCATATCGCACGGGAGACGCGTACCCCATGCGTTATAACTATAGATGCGGAAAAGGCATTTGATCGAGTCAATTGGAAATTTCTGACGGTGGTGCTGCGTCACATAGGATTTGGGGGAACGTATGATGCAGTGGATCTCTAAGATCTACTCACACCCGACGGCCCAGGTCAAAGTTAATGGAGTTCTTTCAGACCCTTTTTTGATATCAAATGGGACGAGACAAGGGTGTCCATTGTCCCCTTTGCTCTATGTACTTTCCCTTGAGCCGTTCCTGTGTAGGATCCGCCTGAACCCAGACATTACTGGAGTTGGAGAGAGAGAGGAGCAACATAAAGTCTCAGCTTTTGCTGATAATTTGCTCTGCCGAATCTTATCCACGAATTCGAAATCTATGGTGGACTGTCTAATCTACGGATCAATTTGAACAAATCAGAGGCAATAAGGGTAGGTGTACTTACCGAGAAGCAGATCCTACAATTTTTTTTTAGATTTAAGTGGAGAGATATAGCCTTGAAATATCTGGGAACATACATCCCCTCTAATTTATCACGAGTCTTCGAACTTAACTTCCCTCCCCTATTGACTAGAACACGTACTTTACTAGAGGCATGAGATCGGGGACTGGATTCGTGGTTTGCTAGATGTAATCTCTTAAAGATGAGTATCCTACCCAAGTATTTATATCTATTTCAGACTTTGCCGATCAAGATACCATCTCAATATTTTAAACAGGTTCACTCAATGTTTATCAAATTTATATGGGCACACAAGAAACCACACACTCCCAGATCCCAATTGTCTCAACCTAAACATCGAGGAGGAATTGCACTCCCAGATGTATTCAAATACTATCAGGTTGTACATATGGGGAGACTCATAGATTGGAACCGTCATTCAATAGATAAACTCTGGGTTCGGATCGAAGAAGAGCAAACGGATGTTTCATTGAAAGGGGCACCATGGTGTTACGATAAACTCCCGTTCGACCTAAAGAGGCACCCGTTGATAGGTCCTACAATACGAATTTGTTCACAAATGATTACTAAAACCTCTCTCTCAACAGTGGACTCACCTTTGATGCCCATCCTGGGGAACCCAGAATTCCCCCCAGGCTTGAGAGACTACCATTTTTCCACTATGCGACAAAATAACTGTTTTCGGGCATCGCATTTTTTAGTATCGGATGGCTAGCCATCTATAACCGCCCTAATAGAACCCGCGGGTTCTTTCGGTTTACCTTTTTGGAATGCTCTGCAGCTTCATCATTTTCTTTATAAACTTAAGCCACCAGAGAGGTTTAGACGACAATTAACTACATTTGAAGAATATTGTTCGAAAGAAGGGACCTTGGCACAAACACTTTCAAAGATGTATAACTTGTTGATTTCCCCCCCCCCCTGGAACAACCAAATCTATCTTGGATAGAGAAATGGGAGAGAGAGATGAACTGTAGCTTTACATATAGTCAAAAACAAAATATGATTGAACTCTCGCTGAAATCTTCTATCTGTACTAAAATCCAGGAGATGAATTATAAAATATTAACAAGATGGTATTATAACCCACAGAGGTTACATAAATTCTATCCTGAAACACCAGATCGTTGTTGGAGATGTAGATAATCAGGAATACATTGGGGGGTCCTGGGCTACATATCAGGGAAGGGTTAGGAAATCCTGTCACCCTGGAGTCCATCTTGTTCTAAGGGTTTGAGTCCGGACAGGAATTGGAAGAAAGAAAATGTTCAAAATGCTTACTGCATGCTAAATATCTCTAACCTTTGGTTTATATAATGTGATTTGTTACTAAAATTTTGATGCTTATTTCTCAGATTAAGTTCTATGTCCTGGGTTGATTCATTTGAAGCCCTCATAACAAAAGGAGACCACAGCCTTCAAAGACAATTCCCCAATGGAAGTATTGTTCTGAAGTGTTTCTATTTTTATGCGTTATGGGGTTCACTCTCCTTATTAGCTAAAATTGGTGCAGTCGTCCAAGTCGGTACTGCCCTTAGTAGTTTTTTGTACTATTTGTCAGTCCAGTTGGCTATGTTTTAGACCACCTAGTGTGTGTTGTATGTTCTGATCCACTGATTAGCAGAACCAACTAACTGAAGTCCGCATATTCGTTTGTTTTTTTTGTTTTTTATGAAAAGTTGAGAGACTGCAGGGGATAATTGTCACTATAACACTTATATTAGGCTAAGAAGTGTTATAAATCTCTGTCAGGGGTACTGCACTTAGTGGTAAAAGGGTTTTGGGTATTCTCCAGAGTTTGAAATGGATCTACCATAGATCCGTTGCATATCTGTTTTCTATTACCAGAGATTAGCCATGCTGATACTGGTAGTTCCATAGCGTTAAAAGGGAAAGTTCTGATGTTACGTTGGGTAGACTGCTTAGCCCCCCCCCCCCCCCTGTTATTGTAATTAGTTGCACACCCAACCATACCTGGTTGTACAAGGTTGGCTCCTTGCCTGAAGCTAACTTATGCTAATGTCCCTAGGTATCTGTGTGTCCACGAATGTAGTTTTCTTAGTCTGTTGGTCAGTTGCGTCTGGTAGCAGCCCTTCCTCGAGCTGGATACACATTATGCAATTCTTGCGTTCCAATTTCTTTTAGATCTACCTGCAGATATGTGGTATGAGGGCCTGCCTGATTCCATACAAGTTGAGAGTGTATAGGTCTGGCCTCATATTGTATGGTTTTGGTTGAGTCTGAAGAAAAGTTATGCAGGAAGATTGTATGGGGTGTTACCAGCTCTTGGCTGTTCCAAGGGCCCTCACGTCCGATATATGTGTGGACATGCAGTATTCTCCTCAGTTAATACCCATAGGTGTCCTTCCTGTCCTATATTCCTTGTGTACCTTAACTAGTTGTCTGTGTCTTGCATGCCAAGAAGACCAGTTCTCCAGTGTTACACTATGCCTCTGTCACTCATGTGAGTCCTGTCTGAATAGTGTAGACAGTTTGTGTTGCAGGGGTGAAGGATAACATTGTCTGATTACCGAACTGATAGAGAAGGGAGAAGGTGTGCAGCCTCTTTGAGGGATCGGATGTACCCGGTGGCAGGTGGTTTTCAATCCGGGTATCCAGACTATTTCCCATATTTAGGAAAAAGAGAGGCCTAATGGAGACTGTCTTTGGAGCGGGAGGTGGGTCACTGGCTACCATAAACACAATAGAGCTGTAGATAATCAGGAATACATTGGGGGGTCCTGGGCTACATATCAGGGAAGGGTTAGGAAATCCTGTCACCCTGGAGTCCATCTTGTTCTAAGGGTTTGAGTCCGGACAGGAATTGGAAGAAAGAAAATGTTCAAAATGCTTACTGCATGCTAAATATCTCTAACCTTTGGTTTATATAATGTGATTTGTTACTAAAATTTTGATGCTTATTTCTCAGATTAAGTTCTATGTCCTGGGTTGATTCATTTGAAGCCCTCAGAACAAAAGGAGACCACAGCCTTCAAAGACAATTCCCCAATGGAAGTATTGTTCTGAAGTGTTTCTATTTTTATGCGTGAACATTTATGGGGTTCACTCTCCTTATTAGCTAAAATTGGTGCAGTCGTCCAAGTCGGTCCTGCCCTTAGTAGTTTCTTGTTCCTATTTACAGTATGAGGTGCTTAATTTTATATTTAAGAAAAGGGGGTGCACTGTGATGTAAGGGAGAGTGGAGGACCCAACTTCTGATGGTGGGGGGGCTCTTGACATCTAATGTAAGGGGAGGGGATGCGCTGGACATCTAATCTTACAGATACAACCGGCCCTTTTTAGGACAATCATAATGCTGATGCGGCCCACGATGAAATTGAGTTTCACACCCCTGCCCTAGATAATTAAGTGTCTATTGTCTTAGGCTAAGTTTCCACTATAGTGACCCCCAAAAACATGTGATTAAGAGACTTTAGAGTGTGATTATGGTCCAACTTTACAGTCTCTAGATCAGGGTAACATTGAAAGTCGCATCAAGGTAGTGCAGAAACCTTTTAAAAGTCGCAATAGTGGGAACTGAGCCTTATTCCATTTTTTGTATAATACTAAAAAAAAAAAAAAGTAATGAATGTCACTACATGTATGTCAGTGTCACTACATAGAGTGTTAAGGTTACTTTGGTATTATTATTATTATTAAGAGTTTTGATTAGGCCTATGGGTCCTTTCACACGGGGCGGATCCGTGCAGATCCGCCCCGTGAAGCTCCGCTTGCTCAGCGGGGATCGCTCCGTTGATCCCCGCTGAGCCGACGGATGACTGGGCGGTCCGCGCACACTGTGCAGGGACCGCCCTGTCAGAGCGCCGCTCTCCCCTATGGGGAATCGGATGACGACGGACCGTAGAGTCCGTTGTCATCCGATCCGCTCCGCCGACGGAAGGAAAAATAGGGTTTTCCTCCGTCACACTTTGGCGGAGCGGATGTCAGCGGACATGTCTCCGCTGACATCCGTGCCTCCATAGGGGTACATGGAGGATCCGTTTCAGGTCCGCCTAAAAAACTGACAGGCGGACCTGAACGGACCTCCGTGTGAAAGGGGCCTATGTCTCAGATCTTCAGCTTTTCTACAGATCTGTCTCCAAAAGAGATCAAAAGGTATAATGGTATTGTACGTGCTTTGGCATCTAGTTTCATTGCTTTAACTTATAAGGTCTGTGGTTGTATCTTGTCCCACAAAACTTGTGTTTAAGACTAGCTAAACCTCCTGTTGTTAATCGAATTAGCTACATGCCCAGCCAGTACTGCCCTTTTAAGCTGAAACAGATTGCCTTAGGCTTTGCATAATAATGTCCCAAGCAAGGTGGCCTTTGTGTCTCCGAGTGTATTTGAAGCCAGTTTCCTGTTCGGGGGCACAATGCAACGTCACTACTCTTATAGATTCCTGTGTGACTAGGTGCATGGCTACTCATTTGTAGCTGTATTATATGTCTGTGCATATCTGTCCTCAGTGTATATGTGTGTGTCCAGGCACACACCTGTCAGCTTGAATTTTTACTCCCCACTGTTTAGTGATCCCAGCATCTCAGTGCTGCAAGGGATTTGTTCATTGGCCCTCATTCTCCCCAGATAGTATGTATCTTTCCTGCCTTAGAATCCTTGTATACATCAACTGTATTTTGTGTATCTGACCTCATGTGAACCCTGAAACCCAGTGCTGCAAGTGGTTCTTACTAGCATTTTGTTTCCTTCCTGAACCCCAGTGCTGCACTATACTCC
Source organism: Rana muscosa (assembly GCA_029206835.1). NCBI lineage: Eukaryota > Metazoa > Chordata > Amphibia > Anura > Ranidae > Rana > Rana muscosa. Next base: position 8,648,238 of record CM055117.1, read on the forward strand.
TGTCATTCTTGAAAAATCCTGTATTCTGTGCTCTCGTCTATGTTCCTGAAGGATCATTGATCCAAGCCAGAAGTAGTAGCCCCCCCCCCCCCCCCCATCTTTCTGAGAAGCCTATTGTTTATGATAAATGTTTTATTGAATTCAGGATAATGTGGACAGTTAGTTGGATGACAGTTGAATAACATTTTATACTAAATGAGAATGGTTTCTCCTGTATTAAGTCGTTTTTCTTTTCTTCTAGGTTTTTTTTTTTTTTTTTACCTCCTTGAACATAAATTTACTTCAGCAGAAAAAAAAACTCAAACGGCTTTATGGGCATTTTTGTTAATGATCAAGTGTTGGACTAACAATCTGAGTGAAGCCATCCTCCCTCATTCCTTGACATCAACCACAAACACCATTTATGGAAAAGAGTGCTTTCAAAAGCTTGTGTCTGAAAACTTTAATACTTATCATGTCAGCTGTCTAAAAAAGGTCAAAGCTCAGTTTGCTAAAATTGCAAAAAGGTCTGCACACCTACGAAAAGTATTTTTATCACGTGGATTGCGATAATCCTGAAGAAAAGAAGATTATATGAACATTGTATGCGTTCTTTGCTATAGTTGTAAAAAGGTCTGCACACCTACCGGAAGTATTTTGTCATGTGGACTATGATAAGTCCTGAAGAAAAGAAGATTATGTATGAACATTGTATGCGTTCTTAAGGTGTTTCAGTGGAGTTTATGGAGGAATGGCTGTCACTGTCATAGTTACATTGGAGGAATAAACTAAAGACTTGGCATTCATACATTGATTAGACCAACGTATAATTTTTAAATTTTTGCATTTTTGTATTTTTGTATTTTTAGCCTTAACAAAGCAAAATGAGATTTTTCTGCAGAAGTAAATTGGGTACATAAATTAGGAAAAATATGAACTAGGTCACGTAAGATTAGGCAGGTAGAGGGAGATGTTGGAATTTAGAAGCGATTGACAGGAATTGTAATTGTATCTGCTTTTCTTTGAAATGCCATGTATGTTAGGTTTTGTATGTGTTATGAGACTTAGTTTTTTCCCATCTTCCCCGGTATCATGACAATAATGTTCCCATCTAGCTAGGCCCTACACAGCTTTAACTGTCTCCAAAGGGATCTTTACACTGAATAGTCAAGAACTTAACTGTCCACAGCCAATGTATGAATTGCTTGTTATAGTGCTGTTATGTTTTGTTAGTTATGTGGTCAATTTTTAATTTGACCAAGAGATGGGATTGATCGGGTAAATGGAATAGCCATTTACTTATCAAACATTTATTCATGATTATCAAAGCATGTGTTTCTGATCTGATGTATATGTATGTATATGTGTATATATGGGTATATATATATATATGAATATGTATACATATATACATGTATGTATGCGTATGTGTTTAGAGTTGGTTGTATAATCTGTTAAAAGTCATATTATGTAATATGATGATGTTTCTGTGTTCAGAGATTGATCAAGCAATCTCTGGGTCACAGGATATAACAAAGGGACACCTTCTCTTTGTAGTCAAAGTTACATTCACACCCCCAGCTAGGAATGAGGTCCTGTGTGACATTTCCCAGAGGTGGCTGGAAGTAACACATAGATGCTAAATGTCCATTTGTTCTTCATGTAAACATCAACAAATTGCCTTGTATTTGAAAGAAGTAATGTGCCTCCCCCTTTGTCTTGTATAAAAGGACTGGGACAAATCAGAGTAATTATCTTGAATGTATTACCATGTACTGTGTTGCTCTCCAGGCTAGTAGTTTAGCTGCTTGCCTGAATATTAAATACATCTTTGTGAATTTGGATTCAGCAGTCAACGTTACTGGAAGTCCTTAAAGTTCTGGACTTTCCCTGTCAGAGGAGGGAGGGACGATGCTACTTATCTTTTGGTCATGCTCAAAAATAACATCTTACTGGAATGCAGTACGAAACATTACTCAAAGATTTACGGATTATAGGATACCGGAGGATCCAGCTTTTTTTTTTACTCCATGTTACGAATATCCCAAGATGGAAGATCTTACACTCTCAGCACAAAACCAGCAAGAAAAGTATTCTGAGATATGGAGACAGTGGAATATGTTTATTGCTTCTGAAGAAGGTCTGAGCTTGCTTAATTCATAATAACCGGGTATAAGTAGTACAATTAAAATAGTTAATAACTATCGTATATACTCGAGTATAAGCCAACCTGAATATAAGCCGAGGCACCTAATTTTACCACAAAAAATGGGAAAACTTATTGACTCGAGTATAAGCCTAGGGTGTCCATCTGCATGCCTCACTGTGTCTCACTTTGTCTCACTGTGTTCATGTGCATGCCTCACTGTGCCCATGTCTCACTGTGTCCATGCCTCACTGTGTCCATGCCTCACTGTGCCCATGCCTCACTGTGCCCATGCCTCACTGTGTCCATGCCTCACTGTGTCCATGCCTCACTGTGTCCATGCCTCACTGTGCCCATGCCTCACTGTGCCCATGCCTCACTGTGTCCATGCCTCACTGTGCCCATGCCTCACTGTGCCCATGCCTCACTGTGCCCATGCCTCACTGTGTCCATGCCTCACTGTGCCCATGCCTCACTGTGCCCATGTCTCACTGTGTCCATGCCTCACTGTGCCCATGCCTCACTGTGCCCATGCCTCACTGTGCCCATGCCTCACTGTGTCCATGCCTCACTGTGTCCATGCCTCACTGTGTCCATGCCTCACTGTGCCCATGCCTCACTGTGCCCATGCCTCACTGTGTCCATGACTAGACTGACGTTTAACATGGGAGTCCATGGAAGGGGTGCCCGGTTTTGAAAAATCGATGCTCCCCGATCGTAGATCCCCCAGACAAAAAACTTTGCACACTGATAGAGGAGAAATTGGGCTACATGTGTACCAAGTTTTTGGTTCAGGGGACCTACGAATGCCCAGTACCGGGTCCCCAAAATCACAGGAGAAATGACCGTTTAACATGGGAGTCCATGGAAGGGGTGCCCGGTTTTGAAAAATCGGTGCTCCCCGGCCATAGGTTCCCCGGACAACAAACTTTGCACACTTGTAAGGAAAGAGTGGGGCTATATGTGTGCCAAGTTTGGGGTTCAGGGGACCTACGGCCGGCCGGTACTGGGTCCCCAAATCCGGGAGATCAGGCGCAAAAAGGTGACTCAAGTATAAGCCGAGGGGGGCATTTTCAGCACAAAAAAATGTGCTGAAAAACTCGGCTTATACTCGAGTATATACGGTAATTATCCATCATCCACTCAGGACATCCCCTCCCCTTAGCCCCCCCCCCCCCATCTTTCCCATTACTGCCCCTTTTTTTATTTTTTTGCTTTTGGTTTTGTTTTGGTTTATAAAGTGGAAAATGGAAAATAGGGTGATTCCAGACACAGCGAAGGAGGGTAGTCCCCCTGTTCGAGGTAATATAAACATGGCGCCCTCCTCAGGGGTGTATGGAGGTTGCTATGAAGAATATGATTATTATCTTGGATTTAATGATTATTGATCATATCATTTTTTTCACTTTTTATATATGATTGTTATGAGAATCTGGATTCGCCCTTGGCGGTAGAAATAAAGTATTTGAAAAAAAAATACTATCTAATAAATATGGTTTATTTATATAACAAAAACACAAATCCAATAGGAAAGACGTTGGTTTTTATTTACTCCGTAAGCATCACCAGCAAAGCAGCTTTTAATATTATTATTATGCCATTATAAAGAAGAAGAAAATGTGCGCTGCTTTTCGAGAATTCATAACTTGCCGCGTCACGAATGTGATATCTCCATAACGAACGCTAAGCTTTACAGGACAGAAGGCTTCTGGCTGGTCCTTGCTTCTGAGCATGCGCGTTCGTACCTAGGACAAAAGTCCGGTGGTTTTCTGTACACACGGATGGACTTTGCTCCATCGGACTTTTGTTGCCGAAAAGTTTTTCTGTTTGCAGACCGAACATTTGTCCGATGAAAACCAAAAAAGTTTGTCGGATGGAGCGTACACACGGTCGGATTTTTTTGTCAAACTTGCTCAAAATGAAGTTTGTTGGCAAAAAGTCCAACCGTGTGTACGGGGCTTAAGCTTGGTTGACTCGCTGCTGCTGGCACATGGGTCCACAGTCTCCAGTAAGTGTACCTACCCCTTTCCCCCAGGTGGAGGAGGCACTATCCTGGGTGATTTGATACCAGCCTTGGTTCTTCCATCTCCATTTTCGTCATAGACTAAGATCCCACCTTCACAAAGTATCTGATGCCGATGAGATACAAGAAGGGAAAGATTGATTTGTGCACCTCACCGCTTTTGCTCTGAGCTCCTTGCTCCAGGATTGGGCAGTGTGGTTCCGGGTATTACTGGGAGAAGTCTTTGCAGTAGGAGCCCGATGCACGGTTCTCTTTATAATTTAAGAGTCAACATTTTTTTGGTAAGCAGGATTGCCCCTTTATGCACGGAGGTGACAAGTGCATTCTATTCCATCTCTGCTGGTGATGGGATTTCATCTCTATTGGTTTATAATTTTCTGTCGGTAGACAGACATTGACTTTTAGGACTTTTGACTGGCGCTGCATTTTTTCTGTTTTTATATTGTACAGGCATACCCCACTTTTAAGTACACAATGGGACCAGAGCATGTATGTAAAACGAAAATGTTCTTAAAGTGAAACAATACTAGGGTGTAGTGGGGGGTCAGGGGCTGTAGTTGAGGTCTCAGGGGCTGTAGTTGAGGTCTCAGGGGCTGTAGTTGAGGTCTCAGGGGCTGTAGTGGGGGTGTCAGGGACACACTGGAACAGGGCAGGCTATGCTCTCGAAGCTTCAGCTCCTTCTACTGCGGCTGCAAAATGTCTGTAAAGTACTTGTGAGGCACTTTACATTCACTCGCCGGTATGTCCTTACTCGCGAATGTATGTAAAGTGAGTGTTCTTAAAGCGGGGTATGCCTGTATGTGGTTATTATCAAACTCATTGGTGTTGCCAGCCAGTCGTACATACATTTACACCTTCCTAAATCAAGTGCAAATAATAATTTTTTTTCTGTACTATCAGGATGTGGATTTGGGAGATGACCAAGTGTGACCCCCTTTTTCCAGAGGATCAACCCCTTAGGTTCCACAGTGAGTATAACAAGCATGCTTTACTGCATATACAGACTGATTTTACTGTTGTGGGTTTAGTAACACTTTAAGATTCTAGCAGAAAAAAAACTGAAGCCTTGCCTACTGGGTAGTGATGAGCCGAACTCCCCCGGGTTCGGTTTGCACCAGAACCCGCCAACAGACCGAAAGTTCGCACGAACGTTAGAACCCTATTAAATACAATGGATGCGAACGTTCGAAATCTAAGGTGCTAATTATAACGACTATTATGCATGTTATTGTCCTAAAAAGGGTTTGGGAACCCGGGTTGTGCACCAGGGGACATGTATCAATGCAAAAAGAAGTTTTAAAAACGGCCGTTTTTCTGGAGCAGTCATTTTAATGATGCATAAAGTGAAAAAAAAAAAAGTCAAATATTCCTTTAAATATCGTACCTGGGGGGTGTCTAAAGTATGCCTGTGAAGTGCCACGTGTTTCCCGTGTTTAGAACTGTCCCTGCACAAAATGACACTTCTAAAGGAAAAAAAAGCCATTTAAAACTGCTTGCGGCTTTAATGTAATGTCTGGTCCCGGTAATATGGATGAAAATCTTTAAGAAAAATGGCATAGCTACCCCATGACCCCCCCCCCTACCCCAGCCCATTACCAGCCCCTTTGGGTCTTGTATGGATATTAAGGGGAACCCCGCACATAAAATAAAAAAGGCCCTATATACTCTGAACAGCCGTATACAGGCGGTGCATACAAGACAGGGACTGTAGGTTTGTTCTTATGTAGAATCTGTTTGTAATTTTGAACAGGTACATTGTTTAAGTGTAGCTCCAGCCCAAAAATCTATTTTTAAGCTTTTTGGAAAACATAGGGAAGGGTCATCACCCCTGTAACATTTGTTTTGCTGTCTGTGCCTGCCCCTGTTGAACACAACCTCATCTTTATACAACACAATTTATGGTTAAATTGTGTGTGTGTGTGCTCTAAACCTAACTTTAGTGCCTTTCGTAGCCGGTTGCGGACCGCCCACTGTAGATTTACTGTGGCAGCTCTGCACCAGATCACGTACCTAGTACTTGATCGGCGCTTCCGGGTAGGGGCCGTGAATTCCCACCTGGCAGTGCCACGATTCGCTTCCACGCCAATCTGTCTGCAGGCCCAGACCAATGATTTTTGGTCTAAACCTGCTGATCGGTGCTGGCCAATGAGACATCCTCATGTGCCTGTGTTAACAAAACACAGGCACGGGATGTGACGAGATCTTCTCTCATGGAGCCCTTTTCGGTTCCAGTGAGAAAAAATAAAAGTTTTAACCCCCTGATAGCCCCCAGTTAACCCTTTCACTGCCCTGTCACAGTGTCATTAGTATAGTGTACAGACCTTTTTTCTGATCACTATATTTGTGTCACGGGTGATGCCAGATAGCATTGGTGTCAGCATCAATCCCTGATAGCGTCAGATTGCCCGCCACATATTCACTAATACATTTTAACCCTTTGATTGCCAGTAACACACACACACTATAAACCTCCATTACTAGTATAGTGTCTCTGTCCCAGTCCGGTCATGAACCCTGGGCTCTGAAGCCAACTAAATCAGAGATCAAGTCCTCTTCACAACATCTAAAGGCTTTGAAACTGGCTGCCCTTTCTTGTAAGGAGCCATTCCTGACACTCCACATAAAGTGGTTCTTCAACCGCCATCTTTATTTTTTTGCCCTCCATCTTAACCAGGACATTATATTGCCTTCTTTTTGTCTGAAGCCTAAGATGTCGGGGGACAAAGGTCTTCAAATTTTGGGTTTTGTTTTTGCTATTAGGCTTTACTTGACGTTGACGGCCGCAATTCGCCAATCAGCCTCTTGTGTACTTCCCAAGGGCCCAAAGAGAGGTCACGTAGCTTTCAAGTCTACTATTTTCTGTTATAGCAGTCAGCTTATTTTACAAGCGTACAGTTTGAAAGGGAAGGTTTGACTTTTTTCAGTGACGGCTCTTTCTACCAGGAGTGTAAGTGCCTCCTGGGCTATTTGTCGTCATTGTGAAGCCACTATATGGTCCTTGGCTTACACTTTTCCAAAGTTTTGTCAGTTGGATATTAGAGCCTCTAAAGCAGGGGTGCCCAACCTTTTCATGAGCGAGGGCCACTTTAGCGACTTGGTAACCGGTCATGGGCCACGAGTGTGGTGGGTACTGGCGGTGGGTACTGCTGGCTAGTACTGCTAGGGGTATCCCTGGTGGCTGCTGTCCCAGATTGCGGGTTATCAAACCGCCATCCCTGAGCATCAGTGTGACAGGAGCATGCGGCTGCAGTAGAGAGCAGACCCAATACTTCCTGTATCACGTCGGCAACTGTCACAGGCAGAATACATTTGGTATCACTCTGCCTGTGACAGGAGCCGGCGCTATACAGGAAGCATTGGCTCTGCTCCCTCTAGCGCAGGCTCGCTTCGTCACACTAATGCTCAGGGGTGGCGGGTCGTAAACCCGCGATTTTGGTTTGCCGACCCACCATCCAAGACCAGGAGGTGGCAGACCACATCAGAGGGTGCCGAGGGCCAGCGGTTGGGCACCCCTGCTCTAAAGACACAACCTTTGGTCACAATGTTTTGTAGGCTGCATCAGACTTTCCAGTTTCTGATTTTAGGGCCTGTTGGCTTGTTCCTGCTTTGTCCTCTCCTTCTGTTCATTGTTTTGGGACATTCCTGTTATAAGGATTCAAGAAGACGCTTTGTGTCCCCTGATGTATGATGCAGAAAATTAGATTTTTGTCCTGCCTGTAAAATCTAATTCTTGAAATTCACCATGTGACACAGATCCCTCCCCCTCTTGTGATTTCATGGCTTGCTACAAAACTGAAGCCCTGCCTACCAAGGAGAGGTTATGCCTAGGAGGGAGTGTCCATTCATTATTGGTTGGACTAGATGGACTTGTGTCTTTTTTTTTTCAATCTGACTATGTAACTCATAAGGTTTTAAGAAGATGCTGAGTAAGGATGGGCTCTGGCGTGTTCGCAACCCCACGTCCCCGAGCCCACCAGGAGGCTGACGCCACGCTGTGCTAATCACAGGCATTGAGACATTTTCCTAGTTCGTGGCTGCACAGATCGGGAAATGTCTCACTGCCTGTGATTAGCACAGCGCAGTGTCAGCTTCCTGGCGGGCACGGGCACATGGGGTTGTGAACACACTGGAGAGTGCAAACTGGAGAGTGCAAAAACTGGTGCAGCTCTGCATAGAAACCAATCAGCTTCCATGTTTTATTGTCAAAGCTTCTTTGAAAAAGCTGAAGTTAGAAGCCGTTTACCCTAAACCCCCCCCCCCCACCCCACACACAATAATTTTGAGATTTTTATTTCAAACCATGAAATTTTCATGATGTGTAGCAGATTTATTAATTACAGGCATTTATATAGCACCAATAACTTAACAAAGTGCTTTATATACTGTACATTCACATCAGTCTCTGCCCCAAGGAGCTTACAATCCAGTGTCCGTATCTCACATACTTGCATACATACACATACCAGGGTCAGTTTACACAGAAGCCAATTACCCTACTAGCATGTCTTTGGAGTGTGGGAGAAAACCAACACAAGCAGAGGGAGAACATGCTAACTCCATGCAGATCGTGTCCTGGTCAGGATTTTAACCAAGGACCCCAAGGTGGAAGTGGTCACCACTACGCCAATCTACAGATTGTTGTGGACCTTTAAATTCCAGGCAATCCCATTTTGTCCATCAAAGACTGGTGAAAAGCTTCAGAAATTGCAGCAAATCAACTACTGCCAGAACTGGTTTGCCCCTTTGTTAGTCTTATGAATATACAATATACAGGTAACTGGGTGACTCTTTAATACAAGGTCGTCAGATCTTTGCTGTGTCTGCTCCAACAAATACTGTCTTAAGCCTTGTACACACGGTCGGACTTCCACCGGACTTTTCCGTGGATTTTTGTCCGAGCGGAGTTGGCCGGGCACACCCATAGCATACACACCACAGGACTTTTCTGCAAACTTTCCCAAAACATTTTGCAACATCAGGTGGTTTTTCTGCTCGTTACCGCCACCCTTTGGTCAACTTCTGCTGTTGTTGGTTGATTTTAACATTAGTTGTTTAGTCCATCGGACAAAAGTCCGATGGTTTTCTGTACACACGGTCGGACTTTGCTCCATCAGACTTTTAGTGGGCAAAAGTTTGTCAGTTTGCAGACCCAACTTTTGTCCGATGAAAACAAAACAAACACGAAAAAAGTTTGTCCGATGGAGCGTACACACGGTCGGATTGTTGGTCCAACTTGCTCAAAATGAAGTTTGTTGGCCAAAAGTCCAACCGTGTGTACGGGGCTTAACAGTTACTGTTGTGTATAAAGAATGAATGTTGTCTAATGTTCCTCCAGCTTTCCATGTTATCTCCCTGAATTGCCATATTTTCCTTCTTCTAGGCTGGAAGGATCTAACATGAAGGCTCGGATATGCACTATGGAATTGTATATCTCATAGGAAGGTCTTTTTCAGTCCTCTGTCTTCTGAAGCCAAATACAAAAGGTCAAAAACATGCACAGAGAATGGCTCCTTAGCTTCACTATAACGAAGTATTGTCCTATCAGTCACAAAGAAGACACATTGCCATTATGATTTCCTGCTTTTTATTTTTTTTATTCTGCTACTTTTATATGACCATTTAATGTGATGACCTTCAGCTTGCCATCTGTGCTGCCATAGTGTATATATAGCATGTGACTGTGGAAGATGACTGATGGTGTCCCCTCTCTGGATAAAGAGTTGATATTGTAGAAAAGGGTCCTCTGTGAAATTGGTTGTCCACATGCCATCTATAACCATGAGTCCCCAGTGCCATCTTAAAACAGTACTGGGATATTTCAACAAAATGGCAGCCATCTGTATACAGACACCGACTCCCTGTTGCATAAATGTGAATGAGATGACTTCAGCTCCTGTTATCCACCTGTAGAGAACTCCTGATTTGAGGGATAATTTTCATTGTTTTGGGGTACTGGGATATTGGCTATTTGTCCAAGTACCACTTCAAAACCGCACCCAACTCCGCCAGTGTGGGTGCAGACTAGTGATGAGCCGAACACCCCCGGGTTCGGTTCGCACCAGAACCCACGAACGGACCGAAAGTTCGAACGAACATTAGAACCCTATTAAATACAATGGATGCGAACGTTCGAATTCTAAAGTGCTAATTATAACAACTATTATGCATGTTATTGTCCTAAAAAGGGTTTGGGAACCCGGGTTCTGCACCAGGGGACATGTATCAATGCAAAAAGAAGTTTTAAAAACGGTCGTTTTTCGGGAGCAGTCATTTTAATGATGCATAAAGTGAAAAAAAAAAGTCAAATATTCCTTTAAATATCGTACCTGGGGGGTGTCTAAAGTATGCCTGTGAAGTGCCACGTGTTTCCCGTGTTTAGAACTGTCCCTGCACAAAATGACACTTCTAAAGGGAAAAAAGTCATTTAAAACTGCTTGCGGCTTTAATGTAATGTCTGGTCCCGGTAATATGGATGAAAATCTTTAGGAAAAATGGCATAGCTACCCCATCAACACCCCCCCCCCCCCTACCCCAGCCCATTACCAGCCCCTTTGGGTCTTGTATGGATATTAAGGGGAACCCCGCACACAAAATAAAAATGGCCCTATATACTCTGAACAGCCGTATACAGGCGGTGCATACAAGACAGGGACTGTAGGTTTGTTCTTATGTAGAATGTGTTTGTAATTTTGAACAGGTACATTGTTGAAGTGTAGCTCCAGCCCAAAAATCTATTTTTAAACTTTTTGGGAAACATAGGTAAGGGTTATCACCCCTGTAACATTTGTTTTGCTGTCTGTGCCCCTGTTCAGAACATTTCACCTCACTTTCCGTCCCAATGACAACTGTTTTTGAAATGTGGTGTTTTTCTTGAAACAAGGATTGCTGATAAAGCATCAGTACAGAGGAGACACCTTTCTCCCATATTTATTCTTACAGGAGAGAATTTTCCTTCCTAGGGGTAGATTTCCTCTCACTTCCTGTTGTCTTCTTTCGTTTGCAAGTAGGAGTCGTTTGTAAGTTGGATGTTTGAAAGTAGGGACCTGCCGTATATACTCTGCAGAAATAGGCCCCTTAGTTGTTGGTGTTGGCACAACACTGTAAGCACTCAGTTACTCTTGGTTGGTGCTGGAACGCCCTGCTGTCAACTATTATATCAGGAATTTTAATTACATATAATTGTTGAACAGTGGTAGTAAAAATTGGGGCTTTGATGGTGGTGCTGGTGCCACAACACTGTAAGCCCTGACAGTTACTCTTGGTGGGTGCAGCAATGGGCCCTGCTGTGAATTATTAGATCAAGAATTGTAATTGCATGCCCCTGTTGAACAGGGGCTGAAAAATTGGGCCTTTCGTGGTGGTGGTGGTGGTGGTGTTGCCACAACACTGTAAGCCCTCAGAGTTACTCTTGGTGGGTGCAGGAATGGGCCCTGCTGTGAATTATTAGATCAAGAATTGTAATTACATGCCCCTTTTGAACAGGGGCTGAAAAATTGGGCCTTTCGTGGTGGTGGTGGTGGTGGCGTTGCCACAAGACTGTAAGCCCTCAGAGTTACTCTTGGTGGGTGCAGCAATGGACCCTGCTGTGAATTATTAGATCAAGAATTGTAATTGCATGCCCCTGTTGAACAGGGGCTGAAAAATTGGGCCTTAGGCACTGGTGGCACAACACTACAACCCCTCACAGATACTGTACTTGGAGCACAGCAATGAGCCCTGTTGTAAAGTATTGCTTCAAAAATTGTAATGACACGCCCCTGTTAAACAGGGGCTGAAAAATTGGGCCTTAGGCACTGGTGGCACAACACTCCAACCCCTCACAGATACTGTACTTGGAGCACAGCAATGAGCCCTATGGCAAATTATTGCTAAAAAAATTGTAATTACACGCCCCTGTAAAACAGGGGCTGAAAAATTGGGCCTTAGCCACTGGTGGCGGCACCCATAAACAAAAATGATCTTCCAAGCTATCATCATCAATCGTATCATTGAGGACTCGGAGGAGGAGGATAGCCAGTCAACATAACAGCACAGACACTCAGCATCAGCATCAGTCTTGAAGGGATGTGACATGTTAAAATCAATTAGTCTGTTATATCAGCATCAGGTGTGTGGTAGCTGGTGGTGATCCAAGACTGGTTCATCTTGATGAAAGTCAGTCGATCAACCGAGTCGGTGGACAGGCGCACCCTGTCATCCGTGACAAATCCTCCAGCAGCACTGAATGTGCGTTCCGAAAGAACGCTGGATGCAGGACAGGCCAGTAGCTCAATTGCATACTGTGCAAGCTCTGGCCAGTGATCCATCCTCAAGACCCAGTAAGCCAGAGGATTTTCGGTGGGGAAGGTGTCCAAGTCTGACCTTGCCCCTAGATATTCCTGCACCATGTTTATCAGACGCTGGCGATGGTTGCTGGAACCGATCATACTTTGGGGCTGCGGACTAAAGAATTGTCTGAACGCATCGGTCAGACGGCCACCTTCCCCACCGCTCCTTCTTTGACTGGCCGAAGCCTCAGCAACTCGTTGTCCAGGACCAGGAGTTTGTAACCTCCCAGTCTCTGGGAACGCGTTGCACAGACCTTTCTGCAAGGCCTCCCGGAGTTGTCTCATCCTCTGCTCCCTCTGCGACGGTAACATAAGGTCCGCAACCTTACCCTTGTACCGTGGATCAAGGAGAGTGGCCAGCCAGTAATGGTCCCTCTCCTTGATCCGAAGAATACGAGGATCCTTCCGCAGACTTTGCAGGATCAGGGAGGCCATGCAGCGTAGGTTTGCTGAGGCATTCGCTCCGGAGTCCTCTGGGTCACTAAGGACGACATGATCCGCAGCCACCTCCTCCCAGCCACGTACAAGTCCACTGGTTTCTTGGGACTGTAAATCATCCCTAAAAGACTGCTGCTGATGATGCTGAGTGCCAGCCTCCACCTCCATGCTGACACAATCCTCCTCCTCCTCCTCCTCCTCCTCCTCCTCCTCTTTCTGTGCGATGGGTGGGACAGAAGGAACACTGTCTGGGTAAAGGGGGCCTTGAGAGGCAAGGAAGTCCTCCTCTTCCTGCCTCTGTTCTGCCTCAAGTGCCCTGTCCATTATTCCACGCAGCGTGTGCTCCAACAGGTGGACAAGAGGTACAGTGTCACTGATGCATGCACTGTCACTGCTCACCATCCTCGTGGCCTCCTCAAATGGTGCCAGGACAGTGCATGCATCCCTGATCATGCCCCACTGGCGTGGAGAAAAAAAACCAAGCTCCCCTGACCCTGTCCTGGTGCCGTAGTCGCACAGGTACTCATTGATGGCCCTCTGCTGCGTGTGCAGCCGCTGCAGCATGGCCAACGTTGAGTTCCACCTGGTGGGCATGTCACATATAAGGCGGTTCTTGGGCAGGTTCAACTCCTTTTGCAGCTCAGCCAGGCGAGCACTGGCATTATAAGATCTGCGGAAATGCACACAGACTTTCCTGGCCTGCCTCAGGACATCCTGTAAGCCCGGGTACCTGCCCAAGAACCGCTGCACCACCAGGTTAAGGACGTGAGCCACACAGGGCACATGGGTCAGTTGTCCCTGTCGGAGGGCGGAGAGGAGGTTGGTGCCATTGTCGCAAACCACCATTCCTGGCTTAAGCTGGCGTGGCGTCAACCACCTCTCGGCCTGGCCCTGCAGAGCAGACAGGACCTCTGCCCCAGTGTGGCTTCTGTCCCCCAAACACACCAGCGCAAGCACGGCATGGCATCTTTTTGCCTGCGTACTTGCGTAGCCCCGTGAACGGCTACGGAGCACCGCTGGTTCATAGGACAAACCACAGGAAGAGGCCATGGAGGAAGAAGAAGAGGAGGGGGTGGAGGAGAGAGGTGTGTCACAACCAGTAGTAGCATTTTGGAGGCGTGGCGGTGGGACAACCTCCAACACTACTGCACCTTGTCCTGCATCCTTCCCAGCTGCCAAAAGAGTGACCCAATGGGCCGTGAAAGAAAGGTAACGTCCCTGTCCATGCCTGCTGGACCATGAGTCAGCGGTAATATGCACCTTACCGCTGACCGCCCTGTCCAGCGAGGCCAAGACATTGCCTTCCACATGCCGGTAGAGAGCCGGAATAGCCTTCCGTGAGAAAAAGTGGCGTTTGGGAACCTGCCACTGAGGAACCGCACATTGCACAAACTCACGGAAGGGGGCCGAGTCTACCAACTGAAAAGGCAGCAGTTGAAGCGCTAGCAATTTAGCCAAGCTAGCATTCAACCGCTGGGCATGTGGATGGCTGGGAGTGAACTTCTTTCGACGGTCCAGCAGCTGGGGCAGGGAAATTTGCCTGCTAGAATCGGACGTCGGTGTACTGCTAGCAGAGTGGCCGCAAGTACTTGGCTGTGACACACCTAATTCTACACCTTCATTCCTCTCAGTGCATGTTTCAGAGAGGACTGAAGTTATAGTGGGGTTGGAGATCCCAGCTGATGCGGTGCAAGGAGAGGTCCGCTTTGTTCTTTGGTGTGGGTCTTTGAGGTAGGCTTGCCAACGAGCTGCATGGCAGGTCAACATATGTCTGGTCAGGCATGTGGTACCCAAGCGGCTGATGTTTTGGCCACGCGATATACGCTTGAGACATATGTTGCAAACAGCAGCTGTGCGATCTGATGCACTAGCCTCAAAAAAGGCCCACACCAAGGAACTTTTTGAATGACGGGCAGAGGCAGCGCCCTGCACAGGCGGAGCTCTGCGGTGTGATTCCGTCGGTGTACTGCCCTTACGCTGGCCACCAAAGGGCATCCTGCCTCGTTGGAGATGTGCCTCCTCCTCATCCTCCTCCTCTCTCCTATTAGGCACCCACGTGGAGTCAGTGACCTCATCATCCCCTCCCTCCTCATCACTGGAGCCAATCTGGCAGTATGCTGCAGCTGCTGGAACATGACTGCCAGATTGGTGTCCTTCTTGAGCATCCCCTCTGTCTGCTCTCACGCTACTGCCTTCCTGTAGCTGGGTATCATCATCAGACCCTTCGAAACGCTGGGCATCCTCCTGGAGCATGTACCCAACACTGTGCTCAAACAGTTCGGGGGACTCCTCAGGAGGAGGACATGGTGGGTCTAGGGAAGGAGTGACTGATGATGAGTCTGACATTGATACCAGGGAAGAGGACGCTTTGGCAGCTGCTTTGCCAGTACCCTGAGCCTGGGTGAGAGAGGATGAGGAGGAGGAGGAGGAGGGCTTGGTCATCCACTCTACCAAGTCTTCGGCATGATGTGGCTCAACATGTCCAGCTGCCGAAAAGAAGGACAAGCGTGTCCCATGGCCATGTGCTGATGACAATGCACCGCGTCCACGACCAGCACTGTTGCCCCCAGACACAGAGCCTGCTTGCCCTCTTTTATTGCCTCCTGACTGTCTGCCTCTCCTTGTTTGCCTTCCAGACATTCTAATAGATGGCCTGCAGGGAGATGGGAAAAAAGCAATAAGGGCTACCTTCAGGTGTCCTTCTCTGTCCCTTGAAACAAGGACTTTGACAGTGAAAGAAACTGACACACTCTCCCTACCTACAGTTTTCTGTCCCTAGAAAAAATGTTTTTTTTAAGCACAATTTAGCACAAGGAGAATTCACTCACTGTCCTTCCAGGTCCCTGGAAACAAGGACTTTGACAGTGAAAGAAACTGACACACTCTCCCTACCTACAGTTTTCTGTCCCTAGAAAAAATGTTTTTTTTAAGCACAATTTAGCACAAGGAGAATTCACTCACTGTCCTTCCAGGTCCCTGGAAACAAGGACTTTGACAGTGAAAGAAACTGACACACTCTCCCTACCTACAGTTTTCTGTCCCTAGAAAAAATGTTTTTTTTAAGCACAATTTAGCACAAGGAGAATTCACTCACTGTCCTTCCAGGTCCCTAGAAACAAGGACTTTCACAGTGAAAGAAACTGACACTCTCCCTACCTACAGTTTTCTGTCCCTAGAAAAAATGTTTTTTTTAAGCACAATTTAGCACAAGGAGAATTCACTCACTGTCCTTCCAGGTCCCTGGAAACAAGGACTTTCACAGTGAAAGAAACTGACACTCTCCCTACCTACAGTTTTCTGTCCCTAGAAAAAATGTTTTTTTTAAGCACAATATAGCACAAGGAGAATTCACTCACTGTCCTTCCAGGTCCCTGGAAACAAGGACTTTGACAGTGAAAGAAACTGACACTCTCCCTACCTACAGTTTTCTGTCCCTAGAAAAAATGTTTTTTTTAAGCACAATTTAGCACAAGGAGAATTCACTCACTGTCCTTCCAGGTCCCTGGAAACAAGGACTTTGACAGTGAAAGAAACTGACACTCTCCCTACCTACAGTTTTCTGTCCCTAGAAAAAATGTTTTTTTTAAGCACAATTTAGCACAAGGAGAATTCACTCACTGTCCTTCCAGGTCCCTGGAAACAAGGACTTTCACAGTGAAAGAAACTGACACTCTCCCTACCTACAGTTTTCTGTCCCTAGAAAAAATGTTTTTTTTAAGCACAATTTAGCACAAGGAGAATTCACTCACTGTCCTTCCAGGTCCCTGGAAACAAGGACTTTGACAGTGAAAGAAACTGACACTCTCCCTACCTACAGTTTTCTGTCCCTAGAAAAAATGTTTTTTTTAAGCACAATTTAGCACAAGGAGAATTCACTCACTGTCCTTCCAGGTCCCTGGAAACAAGGACTTTCACAGTGAAAGAAACTGACACTCTCCCTACCTACAGTTTTCTGTCCCTAGAAAAAATGTTTTTTTTAAGCACAATTTAGCACAAGGAGAATTCACTCACTGTCCTTCCAGGTCCCTGGAAACAAGGACTTTCACAGTGAAAGAAACTGACACTCTCCCTACCTACAGTTTTCTGTCCCTAGAAAAAATGTTTTTTTTAAGCACAATTTAGCACAAGGAGAATTCACTCACTGTCCTTCCAGGTCCCTGGAAACAAGGACTTTGACAGTGAAAGAAACTGACACTCTCCCTACCTACAGTTTTCTGTCCCTAGAAAAAATGTTTTTTTTAAGCACAATTTAGCACAAGGAGAATTCACTCACTGTCCTTCCAGGTCCCTGGAAACAAGGACTTTGACAGTGAAAGAAACTGACACTCTCCCTACCTACAGTTTTCTGTCCCTAGAAAAAATGTTTTTTTTAAGCACAATTTAGCACAAGGAGAATTCACTCACTGTCCTTCCAGGTCCCTGGAAACAAGGACTTTGACAGTGAAAGAAACTGACACTCTCCCTACCTACAGTTTTCTGTCCCTAGAAAAAATGTTTTTTTTAAGCACAATTTAGCACAAGGAGAATTCACTCACTGTCCTTCCAGGTCCCTGGAAACAAGGACTTTCACAGTGAAAGAAACTGACACACTCTCCCTACCTACAGTTTTCTGTCCCTAGAAAAAATGTTTTTTTTAAGCACAATTTAGCACAAGGAGAATTCACTCACTGTCCTTCCAGGTCCCTGGAAACAAGGACTTTCACAGTGAAAGAAACTGACACTCTCCCTACCTACAGTTTTCTGTCCCTAGAAAAAATGTTTTTTTTAAGCACAATTTAGCACAAGGAGAATTCACTCACTGTCCTTCCAGGTCCCTGGAAACAAGGACTTTCACAGTGAAAGAAACTGACACTCTCCCTACCTACAGTTTTCTGTCCCTAGAAAAAATGTTTTTTTTAAGCACAATTTAGCACAAGGAGAATTCACTCACTGTCCTTCCAGGTCCCTGGAAACAAGGACTTTCACAGTGAAAGAAACTGACACTCTCCCTACCTACAGTTTTCTGTCCCTAGAAAAAAAGTTTTTTTTAAGCACAATTTAGCACAAGGAGAATTCACTCACTGTCCTTCCATGTCCCTGGAAACAAGGACTTTGACAGTGAAAGAAACTGACACTCTCCCTACCTACAGTTTTCTGTCCCTAGAAAAAATGTTTTTTTTAAGCACAATTTAGCACAAGGAGAATTCACTCACTGTCCTTCCAGGTCCCTGGAAACAAGGACTTTCACAGTGAAAGAAACTGACACACTCTCCCTACCTACAGTTTTCTGTCCCTAGAAAAAATGTTTTTTTTAAGCACACTATAGCACAAGGAGAATTACCTCACTGTCCTTCCAGGTCCCTGGAAACAAGGACTTTGACAGTGAAAGAAACTGACACACTCTCCCTACCTACAGTTTTCTGTCCCTAGAAAAAATGTTTTTTTTAAGCACAATTTAGCACAAGGAGAATTCACTCACTGTCCTTCCAGGTCCCTGGAAACAAGGACTTTCACAGTGAAAGAAACTGACACTCTCCCTACCTACAGTTTTCTGTCCCTAGAAAAAATGTTTTTTTTAAGCACAATTTAGCACAAGGAGAATTCACTCACTGTCCTTCCAGGTCCCTGGAAACAAGGACTTTCACAGTGAAAGAAACTGACACTCTCCCTACCTACAGTTTTCTGTCCCTAGAAAAAATGTTTTTTTTAAGCACAATTTAGCACAAGGAGAATTCACTCACTGTCCTTCCAGGTCCCTGGAAACAAGGACTTTCACAGTGAAAGAAACTGACACTCTCCCTACCTACAGTTTTCTGTCCCTAGAAAAAAAGTTTTTTTTAAGCACAATTTAGCACAAGGAGAATTCACTCACTGTCCTTCCATGTCCCTGGAAACAAGGACTTTGACAGTGAAAGAAACTGACACTCTCCCTACCTACAGTTTTCTGTCCCTAGAAAAAATGTTTTTTTTAAGCACAATTTAGCACAAGGAGAATTCACTCACTGTCCTTCCAGGTCCCTGGAAACAAGGACTTTCACAGTGAAAGAAACTGACACACTCTCCCTACCTACAGTTTTCTGTCCCTAGAAAAAATGTTTTTTTTAAGCACACTATAGCACAAGCACAAAACACACTGACACTCTCCCTACCTATCCTTCTCTTTCCCTAAACTAAAGGAATCCAGGTTAAGCAAGAAAGAAATAACAGTCACTGTCCCTGCCTATGCTGCTCTATCCCTGCTCCGGAACACACTACACTAGGCCGCCGTGCTGGCGGCCTTTTATAGTGTGGGGCGTGTACTAAACACCCTCAGCAATAATTGGCCACAGGCATCCTGCCTGTGGCCAATCATTGCTCTCCTCGCTGCCGGCGCTGTGATTGGCCAAGCATGCGGGGTCACAGTGCATGCTTGGCCAATCACAGCGCCTGGATGACACTGCGATGGCGTAGTGCATTGTGGGCCGTTCGCGTCACTCGAATTTGGCGCGAACGGCCCAAATCGTTCGATCTTCGTCGAACGATCGAACAGCCGATGTTCGAGTCGAACGTATGTTCGACTCGAACACGAAGCTCATCCCTAGTGCAGACTGGAACCACTGTCTGGCTGTGGCAGACAGAACCAGCATTAAGCCCCGGGACTGAAACCATCATCTCTAGGACTTCCAATGCTTTTACAGATTTCTCCATAGGAACCCACTGTAAAATCATAAACCGTCCTGCATTGATGTCAGACCATTACCATTCAGTATTGTAGACCTGGATAGACCTGACGGCTCTGTCTCTCCTCTCCATGTAGCAATAGATCTCTATTTGAAGTGATCTGCTGCCGCATTGAGGGGTCTGGGACTGATCTCCATGGACCACATTATTTCCACCATCAAAAAATTTAGTTTTTATTTATAGTGTTGTATAAATATATAAAATATTCAAAAAATATTCCCTATTGCGAATAATCCCCGGGTTCCAACATTGACGCTGTGCAAGCATGCAAGTCAAATTTTTAGTGACCGTGAACCTGTGGAAAAAAATCGCCGTCCTGATATGTGCCTTCGTCAGCCTGCCTTCATGCTAATGTTACACAAACAATGTCCACAAACCATTTCTTCTCTTGCGATTATCGCAGTGCAGTGTTAAAAGGGGAATGGAGCTTTACAATTCCACTATGTTACATACATTTTGTACTACTGTGATAATGTTGATTATGTTTTTGGGGTAAACATATGGGGGGGGGGGTCAATGTTGCACAGAGAAAAATTACAGGAAAATTATTTTTCCAATGTGTTACACTTTTTTCCCAATAAAGACCAAGGAAATAAAAATATATGTATCCAAATTTGTTACCAAATTGCAGTCCTATCTGTCCTAAAAAAAAAAGAGAAAACAACCTAACCCGTTGGGTAGACCACTAATGCTAAAAGATATAATGTGCGGGACGGAGACATTGCCGAAATGGGAAGAAAAAACCCTCCGGGACTCGGGGGGGGGGGGGGGGGGGGGGTTTAGGGAGAACAAAAGACTCCAGTGATTAACATCTTGTCTACTAACAAGGGGTTAAAACAACCTTACACTCTTCGACTTGGTATTGGTCTTTATAGATGGAGGGGGGGGGGGGGGGCTTCACAGTAAGGGCTCATTTACACTTGCTTAGAGTTTAACCTACATTAAAGTGCCTACCGCTTCAACATTTTTAAAGCTTGGCAAATGCCCTGTGTGTGTTGATTTTCTATTTGTTTTAAAGGAACCCTGTAGTACCCCCCACTCAGCAGATCCCCAGCTCATTAGTACCCTTGTTCAGCAGATCCCCTGTTCAGTAGAACTCCCAGCTCTGCTGTTTCCCCGCTCAATAGTAACCCCCAGCTCTGCTTATCCTCCGCTCAGTAGTAACCCCCAGATCTGATGATTCTCTGGCTTGCTGATCCTCCACTTTTCAAGTCCCCGCTCACCTCCCGCTATATTGCTCCCACGCTACCCACCATGTGTGACATCTGCTACTTCTCCTGCACCGGTTCCCCTGCTCTGCTGATCCTCTGCCACTCAGTCCTCTCTCTTCAATCACCTCTTACCTTCTGCTATAGTATTCCCATGTTGCCCACCAAATGTTCCCTCTGCTTGCTGCTCCTCTCCATTCCGGACCCCGCTCACCTTCCTGCTGCTCCATGCTGCACACCAAATGGGACATCTGCACCAGACACTCGCAGAATATATACACATGAACCGGAAGTGACTGCTGATGACGTCTTCTCAGTTCACTCGTTGGTTTCCCAGTGCATCCTGGGATATCTCATACCTGCAATACCTCCAAAGTGAAGCTAATGCTGAATAAAAGCCCCTTGAAATCTGCAGGTGCTGTTAGCGAGCGTTGTCATGAACTTCTATGGAGGCTTTGGAGACCCTTTGAAGCACCAAAAAAGTGACACGGGGGGGATCATTTTTTAAGAAAAGCAAACACAACCTGTGACCAGGACAGGAGCTTTGATTGTCAGTCAAAATGCTTTATGAAAGTGTCCAATGCCACATTGTGAAACAAGTGTAAATGAGGCCTAAAAGTGATCTCCCCACCCTTCCCCCTCCACTGATGCTCATATTGGTTCCCCGGCTCTTCTGTTCCTCCATGGTATAGGGTCACTACTGGGTTCACAGTAGCTGAGGATGCAGCTAATCGAGCACAATCTTTGCTTGGATAGCTGCAGGAAAGACTTTGGGGGTTCTAATAGTTCATAAAGAGGACCTGTCACCTGCCCATGCTATCACATAGGTGCCTTGTTGGATCCCTTGTGATGGCAGTAAAGTTAAGTTAAATGAATACAAAAAAATAAATAAAATAAAAAAGTGTAAAATTGTAATAAATCAAAAAGAAGAAGAAAATAAATAAAAGCCCCCTCTCACCCCCTTCACTGGTCGCTGCAAATGCGCAGCATAGGTCATGCATGTATATGTAAGCATAAATTGCACCGCAAATGTAAGATATCGCAACAAGCTTTGGGGAGAGCAAACATTTTAGGGATATAACTCATGGTTAACTCTAAACTGGTAACATGTAAAAACCTTTAAAGCATCACCTAATGAGAATTTGGAGTTTTACAGGTGCATGCAATTTTAAGGCTTGACATGTTTGGTATCTATTTACTCAACAGAGCGCCATCTTTTATATTTTACCAAAAATGTGGGTATTCTAATGTGTGTGTGTTACATTACAAGACATTTTATTGTATTATTTTCTCACAATTTACTTTGATAAATAGTTGTGCAATTATAAGGTGACATAAAAAAAAATAGCAACTACCACCCTTTTATTCTACAGGGCCTCTGCTTTCATAAAATATATCATTGTTTGGGGCTTTAAAATAGAACTATAGGCAAAACATTTTAATACATTTTGGATAAAGCAAGGAAGGGTTATAACCCCTGTCAGATTTTTTTTTTCTCCATTTTTGTCCCATCGTGGAGATTTATCTTCACTTCCTGTCTCAGAGCCAAACGGGAAGTGAGAGGAAATCCCTCCAAATTAAGGAAATCCCTTGGGGACCCCTCCAGATCACCAGAACCAGTGTCCCCACTGGAAGATTTCCCCTCTATTACTTTTCTGGGGACAACCCAAAATTTGGGATTTTCTTTCACTTTCAATCACAACGGTAAATGGGCCAAATCAAGAGGGTGAATCTCGATGTGCTTCCATTGTGGAGACTCTCATTAATTTAGAAGGTCAGGACTGCAAGCGATACACAGGGTGCCATGAAGAAGCCTTGCAGCTTACGCATGCGTTTGCAAATGTGTGCTAACAGTTTTTAATGCATACTGTTGGACAGGATAATTGGGTTGGTGAGCAGACTGGTTGGTGAGGTGAGCTGGGAATTTTCTCTGGTTTTGTCTTTCTGGCCAAAGGAGTGGTCCACCATAAAGTCCCTGGAGCACCAAAGAGCTTTTGTTTTTTCATTTGTTTTTTACATTGTAGCATTTTGCTTTTTATATTGATTTATATATTTGCCATACAAAGGGATGCTCTATGTATTCATGTTTACTGCTCCCTGAACCAAAGATTATTCATTGCTTTGCGTGGAAATATTGTACCAGATCTGTTACTTAGTGAACTGAACACACCAATAAACTTTCTGATATTTATAATAATTGATTGTGGAGGAGTTTTGATTTCTGTGGAGAAATTTCCTGCTGAAAGTTTATTCCTCACCGCTGAGTCTCTTCCATCTTCCTATGGTATGGTGTCTTGGAGTTGTACTATATTGGTACAAATGACGAAAACAGAAGAAGATGAAGCAACCTAAAATATGATTTCTGGGACTTAAGAGAAGTATGGGAATCCTTTTTTTTTTTTTTGGAATCACTTACCTAGGTGGATGCTGCATCTGTCCTCCACCAGCTCCAAGACTGAGAACCGAGTGAGCAAATGCCAATGATCGCTCAGTTCACAGTGCTCCATGAGCAGAGAGCTGGTGACTGTCAGTGACTGCTGTCTGCTCTGCCCCTCCAGCGCTCACTGGGCTGTGGAGGGCGCGGAAGCTTCCAGCTCCGAGAGGCTGAGCTGGGTGCTGGTCCAGGCATGTGGGTGGATCCCGACCATATGGTCTTAATCTTTCCTGAGCCTGGACCGGCTCTGTGATGTCAGCCGTCAGCGGACTTCAGCCCGCTGCCTGCTGAAAACAGGTCACAGGAGTGCAGAACGAACTGCACTCCTATGATTCACCGGAGAAGTACAGCCAAACAAGCTTTCCCCGTACTTCTCTCTTTTTGTTTTCAATAGGTTTTTATTGGAGTATTCAGACAGAAGAAAAAAAAAACATAGGTTTACAACATCTTACAAAGTACCAAAAGATTCACAGCAAGGTTACA
This sequence comes from Rana muscosa, assembly GCA_029206835.1. NCBI lineage: Eukaryota > Metazoa > Chordata > Amphibia > Anura > Ranidae > Rana > Rana muscosa. The sequence goes on from CM055117.1 coordinate 8,671,975, forward strand.
TATCTAGGAACGAATTATTAAGTTAAGAGTCTTATAAGCCTTCGGATAATGATCTGATGAACGAAAAAAACAGACAAGAATTCTAGAGATATAAAAGGGGGGACGACTGCCACCTCCTGATACCCCAAGTGGGTTCAAGCTGTGTCAATAGATGGGGGGCGTCGCGCCCTGACATTTGGTTGCTAAATACAAACTAGTGATGTATCAAACTATATAACACAATGAGCAGTTAGAGGCTCGAAGATATGGTATATCCATTAAACTGGAAGGTACAAAAATATACCACCTCAAACAACCATGTAACTATTCAACTGGGACACATATTGAAATTATTGCTTAAAGTAATACTGGGAATGCATAAAGGTGAGTGGCGCCCTAAAGTTGGTAGGAGAGGAAGAGGATCAATAACAGGAAATGCGTCCTTTAAGAATCCGTAGATTTCCATAATGGGGAATGTCTACATCAGGTGTATAACTTGTGTAAGCTCTCGTAGCCCATTTACGAGGCTCCAGGGAGACCTGAGCATATAGGCGCCCTTTAAATTCCAGTATTACAGGAGAAGAGTCCATTGTGTCCTTAAATAAGAATCCCTTGGCCAAAATAGCTGACCTAGGGATGCAAGGGGAAAGTGGAACGATAGGAGGAGAGAGGAAAGTAGGAAGAAGAGAACCAAGAAGAAAGCAAAGTGACCGAAAGAGACTCGCCCCCGTCACGTGGAACAACCTTCTCCTTTTAAGAGCTGGGCTCACATATATGCAAATTGGATGTATTTTGAACCACATCCAGTTCACATGACATGTCAACCAGCTGCCTTCTCTATGGAGCTGGTACACATATCTGCGGGCCGGTCGCAGTGCATTTTTTAAAAGAGTCCTGTGCGTTTTCCAGGTCAGGTGCGATTTCAAATAAAAATTTGCACCTGATTCGGTAAACAAAACCGTACTGGACTAAAAATCGCACTGAAAATGCGGCCGGACATGGGTGTACCGAGCCTTAAAAGGCTCTCCAAGGTAATATTCTCAGAATTACTGGCTGTAACGTGAACCTCCCCAGCGGCAGCGGGAGCTTGGGAAACTTAACAAGTGACTGAGGAACTGGTGCAGGAATGAAGGTTTTGGGTTCCTTGAGAACTGCGTTGACTTTTTGGTCCATTACCGGCTTTATAGCAAAGACAGACTACATCTAAATGGGGAGGGTGCTGCTCTGTCGAGAGAGAACATGGCCAGAAGGTTGGAGAAACTTTAAACTCGGTGGGGTGGGATTGGAGAAAACTATACCAGGCAGGGAGGGAAGGTCAGAGGGTACTGAGGTGGGCAACATTGGCAGTGTAACTAGAGTACCCAAGACCAATGCATATAAGTTGTCAGGATCTTTTTGCAGCCTCAGTACAAAATATTTTTTTTATATTATACATTTTTACAAAATGAAAAGGCATGTTTACAATTGTTAGAAGTTTGGTTAATAAAATGAAAGAACTGGAACTGCTGATGCATGAAGAGGATTTGGACTCCATGGGAATACCAGAAACCTGCTTTGACAGCTGATATGACTGGCTTTTGACTGTCCAGGGCAGCTCCCTGTATTGGAGGGACAGGGTATCTAGAAGGAGGGGGGTGGGAGTGCCTGTATGTCAAGAGTGATTTTCTAGTAAATATGAGGGATGACTGCTAACGGGACAAGGGAGAAGGTGGAATCCTTGTGGTTGGAGCTTCAAAGGTAAGAAACACAAAATTAATAGTGGGTGTATGCTACAGACCTCCTAACCTGAAGGATGAAGAGGAGACCGATCTCTCACAGTTAAAAATGGCGGTGAGGCAGGGCAAAGGTATTATCAAGGGTGACTTCTGTTATCTGGATATCGACTGGACAAATGGAACTGCTCACAAATGTAAGGCTCGTAATTTCTTGAATGTCTTGCAGAACAATTTCTGTTTCAATATGTTTATTGAGTTTTTGGATAAACAAGAGATTTATAAACAAGCTCATTGATCGCCCGTGCAGGGGCTAGAAATGTGTGAAAATTACCAATAATTTTCACAATTGTCCTATGACATAGTGAAAATAGAGGATGGTATCAAAAAAGGGATCCTGCGTAAAATGCTATATCCCCAAAATCGTCGCCGAAGGGGAGGCTCTTCTCCAGCAACCCCCCCATCCCCCTCCATAGGAGGCAACGGCAGGAACCAGGACAGTGATAGACCAGAAAGAAAGCGAGAAGAGCGAAAAGGCAGAGAAAGAGGGTCATAGATAGGAGATGGGGAAGGGAAAAGGAGAACTCGGACTCGGGAGCCCTACAGAAGGGAATCAGACAAGGCCCAGACATGAAGCTTGAAGTGTGGAGAACTCATAAGCAATCCATGGTTCCCAAATTTTGAGAAATTTGGTGTGTGAGTCGTTCACAATACTGGACATTCGTTCCTGAAGCAACATAGCAGTCATACGTGTCCTCACCCCTTGGAAAGCCACGCGTTGGGTGTTCCAGGCTTGAGCTATAGTCAGCTTAGCCACTATAAAGAGGTAAGTGGCCAGCTTCTGCTGTGGCGTGAATAAACCAGGTGTTGGACAATGTAATAGGGCTAGCTTAAGGGTCCCTACGGACTGTTAGATGGAAACGTGTCTGTAGCAAGCCAAAAACCCATGACCAGAACCCCACCAGTCTTGAGGAGGACCACCAAGTATGTATGACATCCCCCCGCTGTCCACAATTGCGGAAACATCTATCAGTACTTCCCGGGAAAGCATGAGTTGTGCGGGCCGGGACCCAGTAACATCGGAATAGGACCTTATATGCTGCTTCCAGGGTGTTTGTGTTAAATGAGCATTTGGTCACCATTTTCCAGCCCTTACTCCAGTCTTCTTGCAGAACTATTTCATGTATCAGTTGGTGGAAGCCCCAACTAGAAATAATGCTCTGCTAGATCTACTAACTACAAACAACACAGAGCTGATTGCAAATGTGGAAGTAAAGGATAACTTGGGAAACAGTGATCACAGAGTAATTACGTTCACCGTAAATCATAGGAAAAGGGGACACGAGGGTAGGACAAGAACACTAAGTTTCAAAGGAGCCAACTTTACGAAGCTGCGCTACATCCTACACAACATTAAATGGGATAAAATGCTAAAAACAAAAACACTGAGGAAAAAGAAGTGCTTTAAGGACATACAGTGGGTCAAAAAAGTATTTAGTCAGCCACCAATTGTGCAAGTTCTCCCACTTAAAAAGATGAGAGAGGCCTGTAATTGTCATCATAGGTAAACCTCAACTATGAGAGACACAATGTGGAAACAAATCCAGACAATCACATTGTCTGATTTGGAAAGAATTTATTTGCAAATTATGGTGGAAAATAAAGTATTTGGTAAATATCAAAAGTTCATCTCAATACTTTGTTAGATATCCTTTGTTGGCAATGACAGAGGTCAAACGTTTTCTGTAAGTCTTCACAAGGTTGTCACACACTGTTGCTGGTATGTTGGCCCATTCCTCCATGCAGATCTCCTCTAGAGCAGTGATGTTTTGGGGCTGTCGCTGGACAACACAGACTTTCAACTCCCTCCAAAGGTTTTCTATGGGGTTGAGATCTGGAGACTGGCTAGGCCACTCCAGGACCTTGAAATGCTTCTTACGAAGCCACTCCTTCGTTGCCCGAGCAGTGTGTTTGGGATCATTGTCATGCTGAAAGACCCAGCCACGTTTCATTTTCAATGCCCTTGCTGATGGGAGGAGGTTTGCACTCAAAATCTCCCGATACATGGCCCCATTCATTCTTTCATGTACTTGGATCAGTCATCCTGTTCCCTTTGCAGAGAAACAGCCCCAAAGCATGATGTTGCCACCCACATGCTTCACAATAGGTATGGTGTTCTTTGGTTTTCTCTCCTCCAAACACGACGAGTTGTGTTTCTACCAAACAGTTCTACTTTGGTTTCATCTGACCATATGACATTCTCCCAATCCTCTTCTGGATCATCCAAATGCTCTCTAGCAAACCTCAGATGGGCCCGGACATGTACTGGCTTAAGCAGGGGGACACGTCTGGCACTGCAGGATCTGAGTCCCTGGCGGCGTAGTGTGTTACTGATGGTAGCCTTTGTTACGTTGGTCCCAGCTCTCTGCAGGTCATTCACTAGGTCCCCCCGTGTGGTTCTGGGATTTTTGCTCACCATTCTTGTGATCATTTTGACCCCACGGGGTGAGATCTTGCTTGGAGCCCCAGATCGAGGGAGATTATCAGTGGTGTTGTATGTCTTCCATTTTCTAATTATTGCTTCCACAGTTGATTTCTTCACACCAAGCTGCTTGCCTATTGCAGATTCAGTCTTCCCAGCCTGGTGCAGGTCTACAATTTTGTTTCTGGTGTCCTTCCACAGCTCTTTGGTCTTCACCATAGTGGAGTTTGGAGTGTTACTGTTTGAGGTTGTGGACAGGTGTCTTTTATACTGATAACAAGTTCAAACAGGTGCCATTAATGCAGGTAATGAGTTGAGGACAGAGGAGCCTCTTAAAAAAGAAGATACATGTCTGTGAGAGACAGAAATCTTGTTTGTAGGGGACCAAATACTTATTTTCCACCATAATTTGCAAATAAATTCTTTCCAAATCAGAGAATGTGATTGGATTTGTTTCCACATTTTGTCTCTCATAGTTGAGGTTTACCTATGATGACAATTACAGGCCTCTCTCATCTTTTTAAGTGGGAGAACTTGCACAATTGGTGGCTGACTAAATACTTTTTTGTCCCACTGTACTAAATAATGGCATTAGCTAGTGCTTTCTAATGGGAAACAAGTACAAAATAATTAAACCTGGGTGGCTAAATTCTGGTGTAAAAAGACTTATCAAGAAAAACATTTCCTAAAAGAAAAAAAAAAAAGTAAGGCTGAAGGGTCACCATCGGCATTCCAATACTACAAAAAAATGGAATAAGAAATTAGTAAGATCAGGTCAGCTACAATAGACCATGAGAGACACAGTGGAAGAAAGTAAAAAAAATCCCCCCAAATGTTTAAATATATTAAAGTAGTTGTAAACCCACCAGTTTTTTCCCCCCTAACAACCTGTAAGAGAAAGGCATAATGAGCTAATATGACTAGCATAATAGCTCATTATGCATCACTTACCTTAGATCGGGGCCCCCGAAGCCGTCCTCGTCTCCCTCTTCAGCCGCATCCATCGCTGCGGCGATAGCCGGAAGGTTACTTCCGGGTATCGCCGCTCCAGCCAATCACAGCGCCGCTCCGGCGCTGTGATTGGCTGGAGCGGCGAAGACGTGACTCCGCGCATGCGCGCATGAGCCGTCGAATTCAGCTACGTCGTCGAATGCTGCGACCTAGCCGAATTTGTGAATGGGGTTAACCCCATGCGCATGCGCGTGACGTGAGCGTCGCCGCATTTAAATGCAAATATCTCCTTAACCGTGTAGGTTAAGGAGATATTTCATGCACCTACAGGTAAGCTTTAATCTAGGCTCACCTGTAGGTGTTTGTTTACAAAGTGGGTTTACAACAACTTTAAAAGAAAAGGGGAGGTCAGAGCATATTGGACCCATAAAGGATAATCAAAGCTAGAAAATAACTGAACTCCTTGCTTCAGATTGGGGGGGGGGGGTTGGCCACCTTTAGAGGGTCACCCCCTGGGTCTGCTTTTACTTTAGATGCACCTAGCATCCCACTCCTGTAGATGGCAGCATCAAACCCATCCATCAGGAAGTATGGCTGTGTCCTTTAATGAACTCAGAGAAAACGATTTTACAGGGAGTACAAAAATCCTGTTTCTTCTCAGTTTTTACAAAGAAAAAGGAGGGGGTAATATAAACAAGACAGTATTGTTAGTAACATAGCATGGAATGATGGAATGTGCCCTTGTGGCTAACATAAGCCAGTGTTCAAAAAAAGACTTGAAAAAACATAATGCAAGTAAATCACCAGGACTGGATGGCTTACACCCAAGAGTCCTCAAAAAACTTAGCCAAGTTGAAGCCAGACTGTTATTCCTAATCCTTAAGGACAGTTTAGTGGCTGGAATGGTACCAGCTGATTGGAGAAAAGCTAACGTGGTACCAATATTCACAAAAGGAGCCGAACTATATACCTGGAAACTACAGAACAGTCAGCCTAACATCAGTAGTATGTAAACTATTACAGAGGATGATAAGGGACAATATCGAAGAATTTGATGATTAAAATAGTATGATTAGTAACCAGCATGGATTTATTATTATTATTATACAGGATTTAGGGGGTACAGGCAGCAAAACACAAAAGAATATAGGACTTTTCCACCCCCTAGGCCAGCTCTCTTCACAGAATTCAGATTCTACCTGTTCAGGTACATTCAGGCCTGGACATACTACACACATGACCTCAGTAGCACCACCGTACACAGGAACCCAGTCTGTCTACAGCAGTGGTTCTCAACCACTCTAGTGCCGTGACCCCTTGATAAAATTTCCCAAGTTGTGGGGACCCCTAACAGTAAAATTATTTTCGTAGCGTGGGTTGTCGGCACCCAAGGCAAGACAAGTAATTTGCGCCCCTAACCCATGGAAATTTAGCGCTCCCTGAGTCCCTTCCACTAGTACAGTATTAAAACATCACATGGTACATTTTAGGATGGACCACTCTTTCTCTTTTATCTCTCTCTATCCTAATTTTTTGCTTTTTTTCCCCATCCCTCTCTCCAGCCGTCTTTCTTGTTTTTCTCTCCCTTTTTCTTTCTTCCTCCCCCTCTTTTTCTCTCCCTTCCATGTATCATCTATTTTTATTCCTTCTCTCACTCCTTGGTGGGGAGTTGGGATGAGTGGCAATGCTGGGGGGGGGGGGGGGGGGGGGGGGAGTTCTGATCAGCCAACTTAGGTGCTCTTGATGAAGGTCATCTGCTGATCTGAGAACTGTAGTGGGGACATTTAATGGCAACTCTAATCGCAGGTAGTGTTACCCACTGTGTCTCCGACTTTGTGGTGTCTCCTAGCAGTGACCCCTATGCCGAAATCTGGAGATAGGGTCTCCTCCAGCCCCTCCCACCTCACATTCCTCACCAGTCAGCGGACCTCTAGTCCCTGCCCCCCAGCCATGCCGTGAACCGAATGGGTGGCTGCGAAGAGGCTGAGTGGGTGGCCACAGGCTCCAGGAATAGCCCAGCTGGGCAGCCGCAAAAAGGCTTGGAGAGCGGTGCGGGCTTCAGGAACAGCCCAGGATTTAGTGACCCCTGGCAAATCATCATTTGACCCCCGAGGGGGGCCTGACCCCCAGGTTGAGAACCACTGGTCTACAGGAAGGAAGAAGTTTAGGTATTGTGGGATGGAGAGGCCTGCTCTGTGATCACCTGGAAGGTGGGATATTTGTGGAAACTCCAGGGGTCTTGGTGAAAGGTGGGTTAGGAACTGAGCCAAGGGAAGTGGGAGGGGCCTGCTCTGCCCTCACCTGGAAGGTGTGATATATTCTGGACCTCACTACTCTGCACTCACCATGCAGTACAGGTGTATTAACCCTTTGCTTTTCCACCTCCATTGTACGTGTTTCTGACTTCTCACCTATTTATAGGGCACCATGCCTGACACCGAGAACCGGTTATTCCGGAAAGCTGGCACTAAAGTCTGTTTATGTAACCAATAAAAATATCACCTATGTCTGACTTTATAGACTGTGATAGAGAAGATATCACCTATGTGTCACTTTATAGACTGTGATAGAGAAGATAACACCTATGTCTCACTTTATAGACTGTGATAGAGAAGATAACACCTATGTGTCACTTTATAGACTGTGATAGAGAAGATATCACCTATGCCTCACTTTATAGACTGTGATAGAGAAGATAACACCTATGCCTCACTTTATAGACTGTGATAGAGAAGATATCACCTATGTGTCACTTTATAGACTGTGATAGAGAAGATATCACCTATGTGTCACTTTATAGACTGTGATAGAGAAGATATTACCTATTTGTCACTTTATAGACTGTGATAGAGAAGATATCACCTATGCCTCACTTTATAGACTGTGATAGAGAAGATATCACCTATGCCTCACTTTATAGACTGTGATAGAGAAGATATTACCTATGTCTGACTTTATAGATGGTGATAGAGAAGATATCACCTATGTGTCACTTTATAGACTGTGATAGAGAAGATATCACCTATGTCTCACTTTATAGACTATGATAGAGAAGATATCACCTATGTGTCACTTTATAGACTGTGATAGAGAAGATATCACCTATGTCTCACTTATAGACTGTGATAGAGAAGATATCACCTATGTGTCACTTTATAGACTGTGATAGAGAAGATATCACCTATGTCTGACTTTATAGATGGTGATAGAGAAGATAACACCTACGTGTCACTTTATAGACTGTGATAGAGAAGATATTACCTATTTGTCACTTTATAGACTGTGATAGAGAAGATATTACCTATGTGTCACTTTATAGACTGTGATAGAGAAGATATTACCTATTTGTCACTTTATAGACTGTGATAGAGAAGATATCACCTATGCCTCACTTTATAGACTGTGATAGAGAAGATATCACCTATGCCTCACTTTATAGACTGTGATAGAGAAGATATTACCTATGTCTGACTTTATAGATGGTGATAGAGAAGATAACACCTATGTCTCACTTTATAGACTGTGATAGAGAAGATATCACCTATGTGTCACTTTATAGACTGTGATAGAGAAGATATCACCTATGTCTCACTTTATAGACTATGATAGAGAAGATATCACCTATGTGTCACTTTATAGACTGTGATAGAGAAGATATCACCTATGTCTCACTTTATAGACTGTGATAGAGAAGATATCACCTATGCCTCACTTTATAGACTGTGATAGAGAAGATATCACCTATGTGTCACTTTATAGACTGTGATAGAGAAGATATCACCTATGTGTCACTTTATAGACTGTGATAGAGAAGATATCACCTATGCCTCACTTTATAGACTGTGATAGAGAAGATATTACCTATGTCTGACTTTATAGATGGTGATAGAGAAGATAACACCTATGTCTCACTTTATAGACTGTGATAGAGAAGATATCACCTATGCCTCACTTTATAGACTGTGATAGAGAAGATAACACCGATGTCTCACTTTATAGACTGTGATAGAGAAGATATCACCTATGTGTCACTTTATAGACTGTGATAGAGAAGATATCACCTATGTGTCACTTTATAGACTGTGATAGAGAAGATATCACCTATGTCTCACTTTATAGACTGTGATAGAGAAGATATCACCTATGTGTCACTTTATAGACTGTGATAGAGAAGATATCACCTATGTCTCACTTTATAGACTGTGATAGAGAAGATATCACCTATGCCTCACTTTATAGACTGTGATAGAGAAGATAACACCTATGTCTCACTTTATAGACTGTGATAGAGAAGATATCACCTATGTGTCACTTTATAGACTGTGATAGAGAAGATATCACCTATGTCTCACTTTATAGACTGTGATAGAGAAGATATCACCTATGCCTCACTTTATAGACTGTGATAGGTAATATCTTCTCTATGTGTCACTTTATAGACTGTGATAGAGAAGATAACACCTATGTGTCACTTTATAGACTGTGATAGAGAAGATATCACCTATGTCTCACTTTATAGACTGTGATAGGTAATATCTTCTCTATGTGTCACTTTATAGACTGTGATAGAGAAGATAACACCTATGTGTCACTTTATAGACTGTGATAGAGAAGATATCACCTATGTCTCACTTTATAGACTGTGATAGAGAAGATATCACCTATGCCTCACTTTATAGACTGTGATAGAGAAGATATCACCTATGTGTCACTTTATAGACTGTGATAGAGAAGATATCACCTATGCCTCACTTTATAGACTGTGATAGAGAAGATAACACCGATGTCTCACTTTATAGACTGTGATAGAGAAGATATCACCTATGTGTCACTTTATAGACTGTGATAGAGAAGATATCACCTATGTGTCACTTTATAGACTGTGATAGAGAAGATATCACCTATGTCTCACTTTATAGACTGTGATAGAGAAGATATCACCTATGTGTCACTTTATAGACTGTGATAGAGAAGATATCACCTATGTCTCACTTTATAGACTGTGATAGAGAAGATATCACCTATGCCTCACTTTATAGACTGTGATAGAGAAGATAACACCTATGTCTCACTTTATAGACTGTGATAGAGAAGATATCACCTATGTGTCACTTTATAGACTGTGATAGAGAAGATATCACCTATGTCTCACTTTATAGACTGTGATAGAGAAGATATCACCTATGCCTCACTTTATAGACTGTGATAGGTAATATCTTCTCTATGTGTCACTTTATAGACTGTGATAGAGAAGATAACACCTATGTGTCACTTTATAGACTGTGATAGAGAAGATATCACCTATGTCTCACTTTATAGACTGTGATAGAGAAGATATCACCTATGCCTCACTTTATAGACTGTGATAGAGAAGATATCACCTATGTGTCACTTTATAGACTGTGATAGAGAAGATAACACCTATGCCTCACTTTATAGACTGTGATAGAGAAGATATCACCTATGTCTCACTTTATAGACTGTGATAGAGAAGATATCACCTATGTGTCACTTTATAGACTGTGATAGAGAAGATATCACCTATGCCTCACTTTATAGACTGTGATAGAGAAGATATCACCTATGTGTCACTTTATAGACTGTGATAGAGAAGATATTACCTATGCCTCACTTTATAGACTGTGATAGAGAAGATATCACCTATGTGTCACTTTATAGACTGTGATAGAGAAGATATCACCTATGTCTCACTTTATAGACTATGATAGAGAAGATATCACCTATGTGTCACTTTATAGACTGTGATAGAGAAGATATCACCTATGTCTCACTTTATAGACTGTGATAGAGAAGATATCACCTATGCCTCACTTTATAGACTGTGATAGAGAAGATATCACCTATGTGTCACTTTATAGACTGTGATAGAGAAGATATCACCTATGTGTCACTTTATAGACTGTGATAGAGAAGATATCACCTATGCCTCACTTTATAGACTGTGATAGAGAAGATATTACCTATGTCTGACTTTATAGATGGTGATAGAGAAGATAACACCTATGTCTCACTTTATAGACTGTGATAGAGAAGATATCACCTATGCCTCACTTTATAGACTGTGATAGAGAAGATATCACCTATGTGTCACTTTATAGACTGTGATAGAGAAGATATCACCTATGTGTCACTTTATAGACTGTGATAGAGAAGATATCACCTATGTGTCACTTTATAGACTGTGATAGAGAAGATATCACCTATGTGTCACTTTATAGACTGTGATAGAGAAGATATCACCTATGTCTCACTTTATAGACTGTGATAGAGAAGATATCACCTATGCCTCACTTTATAGACTGTGATAGAGAAGATAACACCTATGTCTCACTTTATAGACTGTGATAGAGAAGATATCACCTATGTGTCACTTTATAGACTGTGATAGAGAAGATATCACCTATGTCTCACTTTATAGACTGTGATAGAGAAGATATCACCTATGCCTCACTTTATAGACTGTGATAGGTAATATCTTCTCTATGTGTCACTTTATAGACTGTGATAGAGAAGATAACACCTATGTGTCACTTTATAGACTGTGATAGAGAAGATATCACCTATGTCTCACTTTATAGACTGTGATAGAGAAGATATCACCTATGCCTCACTTTATAGACTGTGATAGAGAAGATATCACCTATAGAGAAGATAACACCTATGCCTCACTTTATAGACTGTGATAGAGAAGATATCACCTATGTCTCACTTTATAGACTGTGATAGAGAAGATATCACCTATGCCTCACTTTATAGACTGTGATAGAGAAGATATTACCTATGTGTCACTTTATAGACTGTGATAGAGAAGATATCACCTATGTGTCACTTTATAGACTGTGATAGAGAAGATATCACCTATGCCTCACTTTATAGACTGTGATAGAGAAGATATTACCTATGTCTCACTTTATAGACTGTGATAGAGAAGATATCACCTATGTGTCACTTTATAGACTGTGATAGAGAAGATATCACCTATGCCTCACTTTATAGACTGTGATAGAGAAGATATTACCTATGTCTCACTTTATAGACTGTGATAGAGAAGATATCACCTATGCCTCACTTTATAGACTGTGATAGAGAAGATATCACCTATGTGTCACTTTATAGACTGTGATAGAGAAGATATCACCTATGTGTCACTTTATAGACTGTGATAGAGAAGATATCACCTATGCCTCACTTTATAGACTGTGATAGAGAAGATATCACCTATGCCTCACTTTATAGACTGTGATAGAGAAGATATCACCTATGCCTCACTTTATAGACTGTGATAGAGAAGATATCACCTATGCCTCACTTTATAGCCTGTGATAGAGAAGATATCACCTATGCCTCACTTTATAGACTGTGATAGAGAAGATATTACCTATGCCTCACTTTATAGACTGTGATAGAGAAGATATCACCTATGCCTCACTTTATAGACTGTGATAGAGAAGATATCACCTATGCCTCACTTTATAGACTGTGATAGAGAAGATATCACCTATGTGTCACTTTATAGACTGTGATAGAGAAGATATCACCTATGCCTCACTTTATAGACTGTGATAGAGAAGATATCACCTATGTGTCACTTTATAGACTGTGATAGAGAAGATATCACCTATGCCTCACTTTATAGACTGTGATAGAGAAGATATTACCTATGTCTCACTTTATAGACTGTGATAGAGAAGATATTACCTATGTCTCACTTTATAGACTGTGATAGAGAAGATATCACCTATGTGTCACTTTATAGACTGTGATAGAGAAGATATCACCTATGCCTCACTTTATAGACTGTGATAGAGAAGATATCACCTATGTGTCACTTTATAGACTGTGATAGAGAAGATATCACCTATGTGTCACTTTATAGACTGTGATAGAGAAGATATCACCTATGCCTCACTTTATAGACTGTGATAGAGAAGATATTACCTATGTCTGACTTTATAGATGGTGATAGAGAAGATAACACCTATGTGTCACTTTATAGACTGTGATAGAGAAGATAACACCTATGTCTCACTTTATAGACTGTGATAGAGAAGATAACACCTATGTCTCACTTTATAGACTGTGATAGAGAAGATATCACCTATGTGTCACTTTATAGACTGTGATAGAGAAGATAACACCTATGTCTCACTTTATAGACTGTGATAGAGAAGATATCACCTATGTGTCACTTTATAGACTGTGATAGAGAAGATATCACCTATGCCTCACTTTATAGACTGTGATAGGTAATATCTTCTCTATGTGTCACTTTATAGACTGTGATAGAGAAGATAACACCTATGTGTCACTTTATAGACTGTGATAGAGAAGATATCACCTATGTCTCACTTTATAGACTGTGATAGGTAATATCTTCTCTATGTGTCACTTTATAGACTGTGATAGAGAAGATAACACCTATGTGTCACTTTATAGACTGTGATAGAGAAGATATCACCTATGTCTCACTTTATAGACTGTGATAGAGAAGATATCACCTATGCCTCACTTTATAGACTGTGATAGAGAAGATATCACCTATGTGTCACTTTATAGACTGTGATAGAGAAGATAACACCTATGCCTCACTTTATAGTGATAGGTAATATCTTCTCTATGTGTCACTTTATAGACTGTGATAGAGAAGATAACACCTATGTGTCACTTTATAGACTGTGATAGAGAAGATATCACCTATGTCTCACTTTATAGACTGTGATAGAGAAGATATCACCTATGCCTCACTTTATAGACTGTGATAGAGAAGATATCACCTATGTGTCACTTTATAGACTGTGATAGAGAAGATAACACCTATGCCTCACTTTATAGACTGTGATAGAGAAGATATCACCTATGTCTCACTTTATAGACTGTGATAGAGAAGATATCACCTATGTGTCACTTTATAGACTGTGATAGAGAAGATATCACCTATGCCTCACTTTATAGACTGTGATAGAGAAGATATCACCTATGTGTCACTTTATAGACTGTGATAGAGAAGATATTACCTATGCCTCACTTTATAGACTGTGATAGAGAAGATATCACCTATGCCTCACTTTATAGACTGTGATAGAGAAGATATCACCTATGTGTCACTTTATAGACTGTGATAGAGAAGATAACACCTATGCCTCACTTTATAGACTGTGATAGAGAAGATATCACCTATGTCTCACTTTATAGACTGTGATAGAGAAGATATCACCTATGCCTCACTTTATAGACTGTGATAGAGAAGATATCACCTATAGAGAAGATAACACCTATGCCTCACTTTATAGACTGTGATAGAGAAGATATCACCTATGCCTCACTTTATAGACTGTGATAGAGAAGATATCACCTATGTCTCACTTTATAGACTGTGATAGAGAAGATATCACCTATGCCTCACTTTATAGACTGTGATAGAGAAGATATCACCTATGTGTCACTTTATAGACTGTGATAGAGAAGATATCACCTATGCCTCACTTTATAGACTGTGATAGAGAAGATATCACCTATGTGTCACTTTATAGACTGTGATAGAGAAGATATCACCTATGCCTCACTTTATAGACTGTGATAGAGAAGATATCACCTATGTGTCACTTTATAGACTGTGATAGAGAAGATATCACCTATGTCTCACTTTATAGACTGTGATAGAGAAGATATCACCTATAGAGAAGATATCACCTATGTGTCACTTTATAGACTGTGATAGAGAAGATATCACCTATGCCTCACTTTATAGACTGTGATAGAGAAGATATCACCTATGTGTCACTTTATAGACTGTGATAGAGAAGATATCACCTATGTCTCACTTTATAGACTGCGATAGAGAAGATATCACCTATGTCTCACTTTATAGACTGTGATAGAGAAGATATCACCTATAGAGAAGATATCACCTATGTGTCACTTTATAGATTGTGATAGAGAAGATATCACCTATGTGTCACTTTATAGACTGTGATAGAGAAGATATTACGTATGTCTCACTTTATAGACTGTGATAGAGAAGATAACACCTATGTCTCACTTTATAGACTGTGATAGAGAAGATATCACCTATGTGTCACTTTATAGACTGTGATAGAGAAGATATCACCTATGTCTCACTTTATAGACTGTGATAGAGAAGATATCACCTATGTGTCACTTTATAGACTGTGATAGAGAAGATATCACCTATGTGTCACTTTATAGACTGTGATAGAGAAGATATCACCTATGCCTCACTTTATAGACTGTGATAGAGAAGATATTACCTATGTCTGACTTTATAGACTGTGATAGAGAAGATATCACCTATGCCTCACTTTATAGACTGTGATAGAGAAGATAACACCTATGTCTCACTTTATAGACTGTGATAGAGAAGATATCACCTATGCCTCACTTTATAGACTGTGATAGAGAAGATAACACCTATGTCTCACTTTATAGACTGTGATAGAGAAGATATCACCTATAGAGAAGATAACACCTATGCCTCACTTTATAGACTGTGATAGAGAAGATATCACCTATGTCTCACTTTATAGACTGTGATAGAGAAGATATCACCTATGCCTCACTTTATAGACTGTGATAGAGAAGATATCACCTATAGAGAAGATAACACCTATGCCTCACTTTATAGACTGTGATAGAGAAGATATCACCTATGTCTCACTTTATAGACTGTGATAGAGAAGATATCACCTATGCCTCACTTTATAGACTGTGATAGAGAAGATATTACCTATGTGTCACTTTATAGACTGTGATAGAGAAGATATCACCTATGTGTCACTTTATAGACTGTGATAGAGAAGATATCACCTATGTGTCACTTTATAGACTGTGATAGAGAAGATATCACCTATGTGTCACTTTATAGACTGTGATAGAGAAGATATTACCTATGCCTCACTTTATAGACTGTGATAGAGAAGATATCACCTATGCCTCACTTTATAGACTGTGATAGAGAAGATATCACCTATGTGTCACTTTATAGACTGTGATAGAGAAGATAACACCTATGTGTCACTTTATAGACTGTGATAGAGAAGATATTACCTATGCCTCACTTTATAGACTGTGATAGAGAAGATATCACCTATGTCTCACTTTATAGACTGTGATAGAGAAGATATCACCTATGCCTCACTTTATAGACTGTGATAGAGAAGATATCACCTATGTCTCACTTTATAGACTGTGATAGAGAAGATATCACCTATGCCTCACTTTATAGACTGTGATAGAGAAGATATCACCTATGCCTCACTTTATAGACTGTGATAGAGAAGATATCACCTATAGAGAAGATAACACCTATGCCTCACTTTATAGACTGTGATAGAGAAGATATCACCTATGTCTCACTTTATAGACTGTGATAGAGAAGATATCACCTATGCCTCACTTTATAGACTGTGATAGAGAAGATATTACCTATGTGTCACTTTATAGACTGTGATAGAGAAGATATCACCTATGTGTCACTTTATAGACTGTGATAGAGAAGATATCACCTATGCCTCACTTTATAGACTGTGATAGAGAAGATATAACCTATGCCTCACTTTATAGACTGTGATAGAGAAGATATCACCTATGCCTCACTTTATAGACTGTGATAGAGAAGATATCACCTATGCCTCACTTTATAGCCTGTGATAGAGAAGATATCACCTATGCCTCACTTTATAGACTGTGATAGAGAAGATATTACCTATGCCTCACTTTATAGACTGTGATAGAGAAGATATCACCTATGCCTCACTTTATAGCCTGTGATAGAGAAGATATCACCTATGCCTCACTTTATAGACTGTGATAGAGAAGATATTACCTATGCCTCACTTTATAGACTGTGATAGAGAAGATATCACCTATGCCTCACTTTATAGACTGTGATAGAGAAGATATCACCTATGCCTCACTTTATAGACTGTGATAGAGAAGATATCACCTATGTGTCACTTTATAGACTGTGATAGAGAAGATATCACCTATAGAGAAGATAACACCTATGTCTCACTTTATAGACTGTGATAGAGAAGATATCACCTATGTGTCACTTTATAGACTGTGATAGAGAAGATATCACCTATAGAGAAGATAACACCTATGTCTCACTTTATAGACTGTGATAGAGAAGATATCACCTATGTGTCACTTTATAGACTGTGATAGAGAAGATATCACCTATGCCTCACTTTATAGACTGTGATAGAGAAGATATTACCTATGTCTCACTTTATAGACTGTGATAGAGAAGATATTACCTATGTCTCACTTTATAGACTGTGATAGAGAAGATATCACCTATGTGTCACTTTATAGACTGTGATAGAGAAGATATCACCTATGCCTCACTTTATAGACTGTGATAGAGAAGATATCACCTATGCCTCACTTTATAGACTGTGATAGAGAAGATATCACCTATGCCTCACTTTATAGACTGTGATAGAGAAGATATCACCTATGCCTCACTTTATAGACTGTGATAGAGAAGATATCACCTATGTCTCACTTTATAGACTGTGATAGAGAAGATATCACCTATGTGTCACTTTATAGACTGTGATAGAGAAGATATCACCTATGCCTCACTTTATAGACTGTGATAGAGAAGATATCACCTATGTCTCACTTTATAGACTGTGATAGAGAAGATATCACCTATGTCTCACTTTATAGACTGTGATAGAGAAGATATCACCTATGCCTCACTTTATAGCCTGTGATAGAGAAGATATCACCTATGCCTCACTTTATAGCCTGTGATAGAGAAGATATCACCTATGCCTCACTTTATAGACTGTGATAGAGAAGATATTACCTATGTCTCACTTTATAGACTGTGATAGAGAAGATATTACCTATGCCTCACTTTATAGACTGTGATAGAGAAGATATCACCTATGCCTCACTTTATAGACTGTGATAGAGAAGATATCACCTATGTGTCACTTTATAGACTGTGATAGAGAAGATATCACCTATGTCTCACTTTATAGACTGCGATAGAGAAGATATCACCTATGTCTCACTTTATAGACTGTGATAGAGAAGATATCACCTATAGAGAAGATATCACCTATGTGTCACTTTATAGATTGTGATAGAGAAGATATCACCTATGTGTCACTTTATAGACTGTGATAGAGAAGATATCACCTATGTGTCACTTTATAGACTGTGATAGAGAAGATATTACGTATGTCTCACTTTATAGACTGTGATAGAGAAGATATTACGTATGTCTCACTTTATAGACTGTGATAGAGAAGATAACACCTATGTCTCACTTTATAGACTGTGATAGAGAAGATATCACCTATGTCTCACTTTATAGACTGTGATAGAGAAGATATTACCTATGTCTCACTTTATAGACTGTGATAGAGAAGATATTACCTATGTCTCACTTTATAGACTGTGATAGAGAAGATATCACCTATGTGTCACTTTATAGACTGTGATAGAGAAGATATCACCTATGTGTCACTTTATAGACTGTGATAGAGAAGATATCACCTATGTCTCACTTTATAGACTGTGATAGAGAAGATATTACCTATGTCTCACTTTATAGACTGTGATAGAGAAGATATCACCTATGTGTCACTTTATAGACTGTGATAGAGAAGATATTACCTATGTCTCACTTTATAGACTGTGATAGAGAAGACAAGATATCACCTATGTGTCACTTTATAGACTGTGATAGAGAAGATAACACCTATGTCTCACTTTATAGACTGTGATAGAGAAGATAACACCTATGTCTCACTTTATAGACTGTGATAGAGAAGATATCACCTATGCCTCACTTTATAGACTGTGATAGAGAAGATATCACCTATGTCTCACTTTATAGACTGTGATAGAGAAGATATTACCTATGTCTCACTTTATAGACTGTGATAGAGAAGATATCACCTATGTCTCACTTTATAGACTGTGATAGAGAAGATAACACCTATGCCTCACTTTATAGACTGTGATAGAGAAGATATTACCTATGTCTCACTTTATAGACTGTGATAGAGAAGATAACACCTATGTCTCACTTTATAGACTGTGATAGAGAAGATATCACCTATGCCTCACTTTATAGACTGTGATAGAGAAGATATTACCTATGTCTCACTTTATAGACTGTGATAGAGAAGAGATCACCTATGCCTCATTTTATAGACTGTGATAGAGAAGATATCACCTATGTCTCACTTTATAGACTGTGATAGAGAAGATATTACCTATGTCTCACTTTATAGACTGATAGAGAAGAGATCACCTATGCCTCACTTTATAGACTGTGATAGAGAAGATATCACCTATGTCTCACTTTATAGACTGTGATAGAGAAGATATTACCTATGTCTCACTTCATAGACTGTGATAGAGAAGATATCACCTATAGAGAAGATATCACCTATGTCTCACTTTATAGACTGTGATAGAGAAGATATCACCTATGCCTCACTTTATAGACTGTGATAGAGAAGATATTACCTATGTCTCACTTTATAGACTGTGATAGAGAAGATATCACCTATAGAGAAGATATCACCTATGTGTCACTTTATAGACTGTGATAGAGAAGATATTACCTATGCCTCACTTTATAGACTGTGATAGAGAAGATATCACCTATGTGTCACTTTATAGACTGTGATAGAGAAGATATTACGTATGTCTCACTTTATAGACTGTGATAGAGAAGATATTACCTATGTCTCACTTTATAGACTGTGATAGAGAAGATAACACCTATGTCTCACTTTATAGACTGTGATAGAGACGATATTACCTATGTCTCACTTTATAGACTGTGATAGAGAAGATAACACCTATGTCTCACTTTATAGACTGTGATAGAGAAGATAACACCTATGTCTCACTTTATAGACTGTGATAGAGAAGATATTACCTATGCCTCACTTTATAGACTGTGATAGAGAAGATATCACCTATGCCTCACTTTATAGACTGTGATAGAGAAGATATCACCTATGTGTCACTTTATAGACTGTGATAGAGAAGATATCACCTATGTCTCACTTTATAGACTGTGATAGAGAAGATATCACCTATGTCTCACTTTATAGACTGTGATAGAGAAGATATCACCTATGCCTCACTTTATAGACTGTGATAGAGAAGATATCACCTATGTGTCACTTTATAGACTGTGATAGAGAAGATATTACCTATGCCTCACTTTATAGACTGTGATAGAGAAGATATCACCTATGTGTCACTTTATAGACTGTGATAGAGAAGATATCACCTATGTCTCACTTTATAGACTGTGATAGAGAAGATATCACCTATGTGTCACTTTATAGACTGTGATAGAGAAGATATCACCTATGTCTCACTTTATAGACTGTGATAGAGAAGATATCACCTATGCCTCACTTTATAGACTGTGATAGAGAAGATATCACCTATGTCTCACTTTATAGACTGTGATAGAGAAGATATTACGTATGTCTCACTTTATAGACTGTGATAGAGAAGATATCACCTATGCCTCACTTTATAGACTGTGATAGAGAAGATATCACCTATGTGTCACTTTATAGACTGTGATAGAGAAGATATCACCTATAGAGAAGATATCACCTATGTGTCACTTTATAGACTGTGATAGAGAAGATATCACCTATGTCTCACTTTATAGACTGTGATAGAGAAGATATCACCTATGTCTCACTTTATAGACTGTGATAGAGAAGATATCACCTATGCCTCACTTTATAGACTGTGATAGAGAAGATATCACCTATGTGTCACTTTATAGACTGTGATAGAGAAGATATCACCTATGTGTCACTTTATAGACTGTGATAGAGAAGATATCACCTATGTGTCACTTTATAGACTGTGATAGAGAAGATATCACCTATGTCTCACTTTATAGACTGTGATAGAGAAGATATCACCTATGTGTCACTTTATAGACTGTGATAGAGAAGATATCACCTATGCCTCACTTTATAGACTGTGATAGAGAAGATATAACCTATGTGTCACTTTATAGACTGTGATAGAGAAGATATCACCTATGTCTCACTTTATAGACTGTGATAGAGAAGATATCACCTATGCCTCACTTTATAGACTGTGATAGAGAAGATATCACCTATGTGTCACTTTATAGACTGTGATAGAGAAGATATCACCTATGTGTCACTTTATAGACTGTGATAGAGAAGATATCACCTATGTGTCACTTTATAGACTGTGATAGAGAAGATATCACCTATGTCTCACTTTATAGACTGTGATAGAGAAGATATCACCTATGTGTCACTTTATAGACTGTGATAGAGAAGATATCACCTATGCCTCACTTTATAGACTGTGATAGAGAAGATATAACCTATGTGTCACTTTATAGACTGTGATAGAGAAGATATCACCTATGTCTCACTTTATAGACTGTGATAGAGAAGATATCACCTATGCCTCACTTTATAGACTGTGATAGAGAAGATATCACCTATGTCTCACTTTATAGACTGTGATAGAGAAGATATTACGTATGTCTCACTTTCTAGACTGTGATAGAGAAGATATCACCTATGTCTCACTTTATAGACTGTGATAGAGAAGATATCACCTATGCCTCACTTTATAGACTGTGATAGAGAAGATATCACCTATGCCTCACTTTATAGACTGTGATAGAGAAGATATCACCTATGTGTCACTTTATAGACTGTGATAGAGAAGATATCACCTATAGAGAAGATATCACCTATGTGTCACTTTATAGACTGTGATAGAGAAGATATTACCTATGTCTCACTTTATAGACTGTGATAGAGAAGATATCACCTATGTCTCACTTTATAGACTGTGATAGAGAAGATATCACCTATGCCTCACTTTATAGACTGTGATAGAGAAGATATCACCTATGTGTCACTTTATAGACTGTGATAGAGAAGATATCACCTATGTCTCACTTTATAGACTGTGATAGAGAAGATATCACCTATGTCTCACTTTATAGACTGTGATAGAGAAGATATCACCTATGCCTCACTTTATAGACTGTGATAGAGAAGATATCACCTATGTGTCACTTTATAGACTGTGATAGAGAAGATATCACCTATGTGTCACTTTATAGACTGTGATAGAGAAGATATCACCTATGTGTCACTTTATAGACTGTGATAGAGAAGATATCACCTATGCCTCACTTTATAGACTGTGATAGAGAAGATATCACCTATGTGTCACTTTATAGACTGTGATAGAGAAGATATCACCTATGCCTCACTTTATAGACTGTGATAGAGAAGATATCACCTATGTGTCACTTTATAGACTGTGATAGAGAAGATATCACCTATGCCTCACTTTATAGACTGTGATAGAGAAGATATCACCTATGCCTCACTTTATAGACTGTGATAGAGAAGATATCACCTATGTCTCACTTTATAGACTGTGACAGAGAAGATATCACCTATGTGTCACTTTATAGACTGTGATAGAGAAGATATCACCTATGTGTCACTTTATAGACTGTGATAGAGAAGATATCACCTATGTGTCACTTTATAGACTGTGATAGAGAAGATATCACCTATGCCTCACTTTATAGACTGTGATAGAGAAGATATTACCTATGTGTCACTTTATAGACTGTGATAGAGAAGAGATCACCTATGCCTCACTTTATAGACTGTGATAGAGAAGATATCACCTATGTCTCACTTTATAGACTGTGATAGAGAAGATATTACCTATGTCTCACTTTATAGACTGTGATAGAGAAGAGATCACCTATGCCTCACTTTATAGACTGTGATAGAGAAGATATCACCTATGCCTCACTTTATAGACTGTGATAGAGAAGATATCACCTATGTGTCACTTTATAGACTGTGATAGAGAAGATATCACCTATGTCTCACTTTATAGACTGTGATAGAGAAGATATCACCTATGCCTCACTTTATAGACTGTGATAGAGAAGATATCACCTATGTCTCACTTTATAGACTGTGATAGAGAAGATATCACCTATAGAGAAGATATCACCTATGTGTCACTTTATAGACTGTGATAGAGAAGATATTACCTATGTCTCACTTTATAGACTGTGATAGAGAAGATATCACCTATGTGTCACTTTATAGACTGTGATAGAGAAGATATCACCTATGCCTCACTTTATAGACTGTGATAGAGAAGATATCACCTATGTGTCACTTTATAGACTGTGATAGAGAAGATATCACCTATGTCTCACTTTATAGACTGTGATAGAGAAGATATCACCTATGCCTCACTTTATAGACTGTGATAGAGAAGATATCACCTATGTCTCACTTTATAGACTGTGATAGAGAAGATATTACGTATGTCTCACTTTCTAGACTGTGATAGAGAAGATATCACCTATGTCTCACTTTATAGACTGTGATAGAGAAGATATCACCTATGCCTCACTTTATAGACTGTGATAGAGAAGATATCACCTATGCCTCACTTTATAGACTGTGATAGAGAAGATATCACCTATGTGTCACTTTATAGACTGTGATAGAGAAGATATCACCTATAGAGAAGATATCACCTATGTGTCAATTTATAGACTGTGATAGAGAAGATATTACCTATGTCTCACTTTATAGACTGTGATAGAGAAGATATCACCTATGTGTCACTTTATAGACTGTGATAGAGAAGATATCACCTATGTCTCACTTTATAGACTGTGATAGAGAAGATATCACCTATGCCTCACTTTATAGACTGTGATAGAGAAGATATCACCTATGTGTCACTTTATAGACTGTGATAGAGAAGATATCACCTATGTCTCACTTTATAGACTGTGATAGAGAAGATATCACCTATGCCTCACTTTATAGACTGTGATAGAGAAGATATCACCTATGTGTCACTTTATAGACTGTGATAGAGAAGATATCACCTATAGAGAAGATATCACCTATGTGTCACTTTATAGACTGTGATAGAGAAGATATTACCTATGTCTCACTTTATAGACTGTGATAGAGAAGATATCACCTATGTGTCACTTTATAGACTGTGATAGAGAAGATATCACCTATGCCTCACTTTATAGACTGTGATAGAGAAGATATCACCTATGTGTCACTTTATAGACTGTGATAGAGAAGATATCACCTATGTCTCACTTTATAGACTGTGATAGAGAAGATATCACCTATGCCTCACTTTATAGACTGTGATAGAGAAGATATCACCTATGTCTCACTTTATAGACTGTGATAGAGAAGATATTACGTATGTCTCACTTTCTAGACTGTGATAGAGAAGATATCACCTATGTCTCACTTTATAGACTGTGATAGAGAAGATATCACCTATGCCTCACTTTATAGACTGTGATAGAGAAGATATCACCTATGCCTCACTTTATAGACTGTGATAGAGAAGATATCACCTATGTGTCACTTTATAGACTGTGATAGAGAAGATATCACCTATAGAGAAGATATCACCTATGTGTCAATTTATAGACTGTGATAGAGAAGATATTACCTATGTCTCACTTTATAGACTGTGATAGAGAAGATATCACCTATGTCTCACTTTATAGACTGTGATAGAGAAGATATCACCTATGCCTCACTTTATAGACTGTGATAGAGAAGATATCACCTATGTGTCACTTTATAGACTGTGATAGAGAAGATATCACCTATGCCTCACTTTATAGACTGTGATAGAGAAGATATCACCTATGTGTCACTTTATAGACTGTGATAGAGAAGATATCACCTATAGAGAAGATATCACCTATGTGTCAATTTATAGACTGTGATAGAGAAGATATTACCTATGTCTCACTTTATAGACTGTGATAGAGAAGATATCACCTATGTCTCACTTTATAGACTGTGATAGAGAAGATATCACCTATGCCTCACTTTATAGACTGTGATAGAGAAGATATTACCTATGTCTCACTTTATAGACTGTGATAGAGAAGATATCACCTATGTGTCACTTTATAGACTGTGATAGAGAAGATATCACCTATGTGTCACTTTATAGACTGTGATAGAGAAGATATCACCTATGTCTCACTTTATAGACTGTGATAGAGAAGATATCACCTATGTGTCACTTTATAGACTGTGATAGAGAAGATATCACCTATGTCTCACTTTATAGACTGTGATAGAGAAGATATCACCTATGTCTCACTTTATAGACTGTGATAGAGAAGATATCACCTATGCCTCACTTTATAGACTGTGATAGAGAAGATATCACCTATGTCTCACTTTATAGACTGTGATAGAGAAGATATTACGTATGTCTCACTTTATAGACTGTGATAGAGAAGATATCACCTATGTCTCACTTTATAGACTGTGATAGAGAAGATATCACCTATGCCTCACTTTATAGACTGTGATAGAGAAGATATCACCTATGTCTCACTTTATAGACTGTGATAGAGAAGATATTACGTATGTCTCACTTTATAGACTGTGATAGAGAAGATATCACCTATGCCTCACTTTATAGACTGTGATAGAGAAGATATCACCTATGTGTCACTTTATAGACTGTGATAGAGAAGATATTACCTATGCCTCACTTTATAGACTGTGATAGAGAAGATATAACCTATGCCTCACTTTATAGACTGTGATAGAGAAGATATCACCTATGCCTCACTTTATAGACTGTGATAGAGAAGATATCACCTATGCCTCACTTTATAGCCTGTGATAGAGAAGATATCACCTATGCCTCACTTTATAGACTGTGATAGAGAAGATATTACCTATGCCTCACTTTATAGACTGTGATAGAGAAGATATCACCTATGCCTCACTTTATAGACTGTGATAGAGAAGATATCACCTATGCCTCACTTTATAGACTGTGATAGAGAAGATATAACCTATGCCTCACTTTATAGACTGTGATAGAGAAGATATCACCTATGTCTCACTTTATAGACTGTGATAGAGAAGATATCACCTATGCCTCACTTTATAGACTGTGATAGAGAAGATATCACCTATGTGTCACTTTATAGACTGTGATAGAGAAGATATCACCTATGCCTCACTTTATAGACTGTGATAGAGAAGATATAACCTATGTGTCACTTTATAGACTGTGATAGAGAAGATATCACCTATGCCTCACTTTATAGCCTGTGATAGAGAAGATATCACCTATGCCTCACTTTATAGACTGTGATAGAGAAGATATCACCTATGTGTCACTTTATAGACTGTGATAGAGAAGATATCAGCTATAGAGAAGATAACACCTATGTCTCACTTTATAGACTGTGATAGAGAAGATATCACCTATGTGTCACTTTATAGACTGTGATAGAGAAGATATCACCTATAGAGAAGATAACACCTATGTCTCACTTTATAGACTGTGATAGAGAAGATATCTTCTCTATCACAGTCTATAAAGTGACACATAGGTGATATCACCTATGCCTCACTTTATAGACTGTGATAGAGAAGATATCACCTATGCCTCACTTTATAGACTGTGATAGAGAAGATATCACCTATGTCTCACTTTATAGACTGTGATAGAGAAGATATCACCTATGTCTCACTTTATAGACTGTGATAGAGAAGATATCACCTATGTCTCACTTTATAGACTGTGATAGAGAAGATATCACCTATGCCTCACTTTATAGACTGTGATAGAGAAGATATCACCTATGCCTCACTTTATAGACTGTGATAGAGAAGATATCACCTATGCCTCACTTTATAGCCTGTGATAGAGAAGATATCACCTATGCCTCACTTTATAGACTGTGATAGAGAAGATATTACCTATGTCTCACTTTATAGACTGTGATAGAGAAGATATCACCTATGCCTCACTTTATAGACTGTGATAGAGAAGATATCACCTATGTCTCACTTTATAGACTGTGATAGAGAAGATATCACCTATGCCTCACTTTATAGACTGTGATAGAGAAGATATCACCTATGCCTCACTTTATAGACTGTGATAGAGAAGATATCACCTATGCCTCACTTTATAGACTGTGATAGAGAAGATATCACCTATGCCTCACTTTATAGACTGTGATAGAGAAGATATCACCTATGCCTCACTTTATAGACTGTGATAGAGAAGATATCACCTATAGAGAAGATATCACCTATGTGTCACTTTATAGATTGTGATAGAGAAGATATCACCTATGTGTCACTTTATAGACTGTGATAGAGAAGATATCACCTATGTGTCACTTTATAGACTGTGATAGAGAAGATATCACCTATGTGTCACTTTATAGACTGTGATAGAGAAGATATTACGTATGTCTCACTTTATAGACTGTGATAGAGAAGATATTACGTATGTCTCACTTTATAGACTGTGATAGAGAAGATAACACCTATGTCTCACTTTATAGACTGTGATAGAGAAGATATCACCTATGTCTCACTTTATAGACTGTGATAGAGAAGATATTACCTATGTCTCACTTTATAGCCTGTGATAGAGAAGATATCACCTATGCCTCACTTTATAGACTGTGATAGAGAAGATATTACCTATGCCTCACTTTATAGACTGTGATAGAGAAGATATCACCTATGCCTCACTTTATAGACTGTGATAGAGAAGATATCACCTATGCCTCACTTTATAGACTGTGATAGAGAAGATATAACCTATGCCTCACTTTATAGACTGTGATAGAGAAGATATCACCTATGTCTCACTTTATAGACTGTGATAGAGAAGATATCACCTATGTGTCACTTTATAGACTGTGATAGAGAAGATATTACCTATGTCTCACTTTATAGACTGTGATAGAGAAGAAAAGATATCACCTATGTGTCACTTTATAGACTGTGATAGAGAAGATATCACCTATGTCTCACTTTATAGACTGTGATAGAGAAGATATTACCTATGTCTCACTTTATAGACTGTGATAGAGAAGATATCACCTATGTCTCACTTTATAGACTGTGATAGAGAAGATAACACCTATGCCTCACTTTATAGACTGTGATAGAGAAGATATTACCTATGTCTCACTTTATAGACTGTGATAGAGAAGATAACACCTATGTCTCACTTTATAGACTGTGATAGAGAAGATATCACCTATGCCTCACTTTATAGACTGTGATAGAGAAGATATTACCTATGTCTCACTTTATAGACTGTGATAGAGAAGAGATCACCTATGCCTCATTTTATAGACTGTGATAGAGAAGATATCACCTATGTCTCACTTTATAGACTGTGATAGAGAAGATATTACCTATGTCTCACTTTATAGACTGTGATAGAGAAGACAAGATATCACCTATGTGTCACTTTATAGACTGTGATAGAGAAGATATCACCTATGTCTCACTTTATAGACTGTGATAGAGAAGATATCACCTATGTCTCACTTTATAGACTGTGATAGAGAAGATATTACCTATGCCTCACTTTATAGACTGTGATAGAGAAGATAACACCTATGTCTCACTTTATAGACTGTGATAGAGAAGATATCACCTATGCCTCACTTTATAGACTGTGATAGAGAAGATATTACCTATGTCTCACTTTATAGACTGTGATAGAGAAGAGATCACCTATGCCTCATTTTATAGACTGTGATAGAGAAGATATCACCTATGTCTCACTTTATAGACTGTGATAGAGAAGATATTACCTATGTCTCACTTTATAGACTGTGATAGAGAAGATATTACCTATGTCTCACTTTATAGACTGTGATAGAGAAGATATTACCTATGTCTCACTTTATAGACTGTGATAGAGAAGATATCACCTATGCCTCACTTTATAGACTGTGATAGAGAAGATATTACCTATGTCTCACTTTATAGACTGTGATAGAGAAGAGATCACCTATGCCTCATTTTATAGACTGTGATAGAGAAGATATCACCTATGTCTCACTTTATAGACTGTGATAGAGAAGATATTACCTATGTCTCACTTTATAGACTGTGATAGAGAAGATATTACCTATGTCTCACTTTATAGACTGTGATAGAGAAGATAACACCTATGTCTCACTTTATAGACTGTGATAGAGAAGATATCACCTATGCCTCACTTTATAGACTGTGATAGAGAAGATATTACCTATGTCTCACTTTATAGACTGTGATAGAGAAGAGATCACCTATGCCTCACTTTATAGACTGTGATAGAGAAGATATCACCTATGTCTCACTTTATAGACTGTGATAGAGAAGATATTACCTATGTCTCACTTCATAGACTGTGATAGAGAAGATATCACCTATAGAGAAGATATCACCTATGTCTCACTTTATAGACTGTGATAGAGAAGATATCACCTATGCCTCACTTTATAGACTGTGATAGAGAATATATTACCTATGTGACACTTTATAGACTGTGATAGAGAAGATATTACCTATGTCTCACTTTATAGACTGTGATAGAGAAGATATCACCTATAGAGAAGATATCACCTATGTGTCACTTTATAGACTGTGATAGAGAAGATATTACCTATGCCTCACTTTATAGACTGTGATAGAGAAGATATCACCTATGTGTCACTTTATAGACTGTGATAGAGAAGATATTACGTATGTCTCACTTTATAGACTGTGATAGAGAAGATATTACCTATGTCTCACTTTATAGACTGTGATAGAGAAGATAACACCTATGTCTCACTTTATAGACTGTGATAGAGACGATATTACCTATGTCTCACTTTATAGACTGTGATAGAGAAGATAACACCTATGTCTCACTTTATAGACTGTGATAGAGAAGATAACACCTATGTCTCACTTTATAGACTGTGATAGAGAAGATATTACCTATGCCTCACTTTATAGACTGTGATAGAGAAGATATCACCTATGCCTCACTTTATAGACTGTGATAGAGAAGATATCACCTATGTGTCACTTTATAGACTGTGATAGAGAAGATATCACCTATGTCTCACTTTATAGACTGTGATAGAGAAGATATCACCTATGTGTCACTTTATAGACTGTGATAGAGAAGATATCACCTATGTCTCACTTTATAGACTGTGATAGAGAAGATATCACCTATGCCTCACTTTATAGACTGTGATAGAGAAGATATCACCTATGTGTCACTTTATAGACTGTGATAGAGAAGATATTACGTATGTCTCACTTTATAGACTGTGATAGAGAAGATATTACCTATGCCTCACTTTATAGACTGTGATAGAGAAGATATCACCTATGTGTCACTTTATAGACTGTGATAGAGAAGATATCACCTATGTCTCACTTTATAGACTGTGATAGAGAAGATATCACCTATGTGTCACTTTATAGACTGTGATAGAGAAGATATCACCTATGTCTCACTTTATAGACTGTGATAGAGAAGATATCACCTATGCCTCACTTTATAGACTGTTATAGAGAAGATATCACCTATGTCTCACTTTATAGACTGTGATAGAGAAGATATCACCTATGCCTCACTTTATAGACTGTGATAGAGAAGATATCACCTATGTCTCACTTTATAGACTGTGATAGAGAAGATATTACGTATGTCTCACTTTATAGACTGTGATAGAGAAGATATCACCTATGCCTCACTTTATAGACTGTGATAGAGAAGATATCACCTATGTGTCACTTTATAGACTGTGATAGAGAAGATATCACCTATAGAGAAGATATCACCTATGTGTCACTTTATAGACTGTGATAGAGAAGATATTACCTATGTCTCACTTTATAGACTGTGATAGAGAAGATATCACCTATGTCTCACTTTATAGACTGTGATAGAGAAGATATCACCTATGCCTCACTTTATAGACTGTGATAGAGAAGATATCACCTATGTGTCACTTTATAGACTGTGATAGAGAAGATATCACCTATGTGTCACTTTATAGACTGTGATAGAGAAGATATCACCTATGTGTCACTTTATAGACTGTGATAGAGAAGATATCACCTATGTCTCACTTTATAGACTGTGATAGAGAAGATATCACCTATGTGTCACTTTATAGACTGTGATAGAGAAGATATCACCTATGTCTCACTTTATAGACTGTGATAGAGAAGATATCACCTATGCCTCACTTTATAGACTGTGATAGAGAAGATATAACCTATGTGTCACTTTATAGACTGTGATAGAGAAGATATCACCTATGTCTCACTTTATAGACTGTGATAGAGAAGATATCACCTATGCCTCACTTTATAGACTGTGATAGAGAAGATATCACCTATGTCTCACTTTATAGACTGTGATAGAGAAGATATTACGTATGTCTCACTTTCTAGACTGTGATAGAGAAGATATCACCTATGTCTCACTTTATAGACTGTGATAGAGAAGATATCACCTATGCCTCACTTTATAGACTGTGATAGAGAAGATATCACCTATGCCTCACTTTATAGACTGTGATAGAGAAGATATCACCTATGTGTCACTTTATAGACTGTGATAGAGAAGATATCACCTATAGAGAAGATATCACCTATGTGTCACTTTATAGACTGTGATAGAGAAGATATTACCTATGTCTCACTTTATAGACTGTGATAGAGAAGATATCACCTATGTGTCACTTTATAGACTGTGATAGAGAAGATATCACCTATGTCTCACTTTATAGACTGTGATAGAGAAGATATCACCTATGCCTCACTTTATAGACTGTGATAGAGAAGATATAACCTATGTGTCACTTTATAGACTGTGATAGAGAAGATATCACCTATGTCTCACTTTATAGACTGTGATAGAGAAGATATCACCTATGCCTCACTTTATAGACTGTGATAGAGAAGATATCACCTATGTCTCACTTTATAGACTGTGATAGAGAAGATATTACGTATGTCTCACTTTCTAGACTGTGATAGAGAAGATATCACCTATGTCTCACTTTATAGACTGTGATAGAGAAGATATCACCTATGCCTCACTTTATAGACTGTGATAGAGAAGATATCACCTATGCCTCACTTTATAGACTGTGATAGAGAAGATATCACCTATGTGTCACTTTATAGACTGTGATAGAGAAGATATCACCTATAGAGAAGATATCACCTATGTGTCACTTTATAGACTGTGATAGAGAAGATATTACCTATGTCTCACTTTATAGACTGTGATAGAGAAGATATCACCTATGTGTCACTTTATAGACTGTGATAGAGAAGATATCACCTATGCCTCACTTTATAGACTGTGATAGAGAAGATATCACCTATGTGTCACTTTATAGACTGTGATAGAGAAGATATCACCTATGTGTCACTTTATAGACTGTGATAGAGAAGATATCACCTATGTGTCACTTTATAGACTGTGATAGAGAAGATATCACCTATGTCTCACTTTATAGACTGTGATAGAGAAGATATCACCTATGCCTCACTTTATAGACTGTGATAGAGAAGATATCACCTATGTGTCACTTTATAGACTGTGATAGAGAAGATATCACCTATGTCTCACTTTATAGACTGTGATAGAGAAGATATTACGTATGTCTCACTTTATAGACTGTGATAGAGAAGATATCACCTATGTGTCACTTTATAGACTGTGATAGAGAAGATATTACGTATGTCTCACTTTATAGACTGTGATAGAGAAGATATTACGTATGTCTCACTTTATAGACTGTGATAGAGAAGATATTACGTATGTCTCACTTTATAGACTGTGATAGAGAAGATATCACCTATGCCTCACTTTATAGACTGTGATAGAGAAGAGATCACCTATGTGTCACTTTATAGACTGTGATAGAGAAGATATCACCTATGTGTCACTTTATAGACTGTGATAGAGAAGATATCACCTATGTCTCACTTTATAGACTGTGATAGAGAAGATATTACCTATGCCTCACTTTATAGACTGTGATAGAGAAGATATCACCTATGCCTCACTTTATAGACTGTGATAGAGAAGATATCACCTATGCCTCACTTTATAGACTGTGATAGAGAAGATATCACCTATGTGTCACTTTATAGACTGTGATAGAGAAGATATCACCTATGTCTCACTTTATAGACTGTGATAGAGAAGATATTACGTATGTCTCACTTTATAGACTGTGATAGAGAAGATATTACCTATGCCTCACTTTATAGACTGTGATAGAGAAGATATTACCTATGCCTCACTTTATAGACTGTGATAGAGAAGATATCACCTATGCCTCACTTTATAGACTGTGATAGAGAAGATATCACCTATGTCTCACTTTATAGACTGTGATAGAGAAGATATTACCTATGCCTCACTTTATAGACTGTGATAGAGAAGATATTACCTATGCCTCACTTTATAGACTGTGATAGAGAAGATATCACCTATGTCTCACTTTATGGACTGTGATAGAGAAGATATCACCTATGTCTCACTTTATAGACTGTGATAGAGAAGATATCACCTATGCCTCACTTTATAGACTGTGATAGAGAAGATATCACCTATGTGTCACTTTATAGACTGTGATAGAGAAGATATTACCTATGCCTCACTTTATAGACTGTGATAGAGAAGATATTACCTATGCCTCACTTTATAGACTGTGATAGAGAAGATATCACCTATGTCTCACTTTATAGACTGTGATAGAGAAGATATCACCTATGCCTCACTTTATAGACTGTGATAGAGAAGATATCACCTATGTGTCACTTTATAGACTGTGATAGAGAAGATATCACCTATGCCTCACTTTATAGACTGTGATAGAGAAGATATCACCTATGTCTCACTTTATAGACTGCGATAGAGAAGATATCACCTATGTGTCACTTTATAGACTGTGATAGAGAAGATATCACCTATGTCTCACTTTATAGACTGTGATAGAGAAGATATCACCTATGTGTCACTTTATAGACTGTGATAGAGAAGATATTACCTATGCCTCACTTTATAGACTGTGATAGAGAAGATATCACCTATGTGTCACTTTATAGACTGTGATAGAGAAGATATTACCTATGCCTCACTTTATAGACTGTGATAGAGAAGATATCACCTATGTCTCACTTTATAGACTGTGATAGAGAAGATATCACCTATGTGTCACTTTATAGACTGTGATAGAGAAGATATCACCTATGCCTCACTTTATAGACTGTGATAGAGAAGATATCACCTATGTGTCACTTTATAGACTGTGATAGAGAAGATATTACCTATGCCTCACTTTATAGACTGTGATAGAGAAGATATCACCTATGTGTCACTTTATAGACTGCGATAGAGAAGATATCACCTATGTGTCACTTTATAGACTGTGATAGAGAAGATATCACCTATGTCTCACTTTATAGACTGTGATAGAGAAGATAACACCTATGTCTCACTTTATAGACTGTGATAGAGAAGATATCACCTATGCCTCACTTTATAGACTGTGATAGAGAAGATATCACCTATGTGTCACTTTATAGACTGTGATAGAGAAGATATCACCTATGCCTCACTTTATAGACTGTGATAGAGAAGATATCACCTATGCCTCACTTTATAGACTGTGATAGAGAAGATATCACCTATGTGTCACTTTATAGACTGTGATAGAGAAGATATCACCTATAGAGAAGATAACACCTATGCCTCACTTTATAGACTGTGATAGAGAAGATATCACCTATGTCTCACTTTATAGACTGTGATAGAGAAGATATCACCTATGCCTCACTTTATAGACTGTGATAGAGAAGATATCACCTATGTGTCACTTTATAGACTGTGATAGAGAAGATATCACCTATGCCTCACTTTATAGACTGTGATAGAGAAGATATCACCTATGCCTCACTTTATAGACTGTGATAGAGAAGATATTACCTATGCCTCACTTTATAGACTGTGATAGAGAAGATATCACCTATGCCTCACTTTATAGACTGTGATAGAGAAGATATCACCTATGCCTCACTTTATAGACTGTGATAGAGAAGATATCACCTATGCCTCACTTTATAGACTGTGATAGAGAAGATATCACCTATGTGTCACTTTATAGACTGTGATAGAGAAGATATCACCTATAGAGAAGATAACACCTATGTCTCACTTTATAGACTGTGATAGAGAAGATATCACCTATGTGTCACTTTATAGACTGTGATAGAGAAGATATCACCTATGCCTCACTTTATAGACTGTGATAGAGAAGATATCACCTATGCCTCACTTTATAGACTGTGATAGAGAAGATATCACCTATGCCTCACTTTATAGACTGTGATAGAGAAGATATCACCTATGCCTCACTTTATAGACTGTGATAGAGAAGATATCACCTATGTGTCACTTTATAGACTGTGATAGAGAAGATATCACCTATGTCTCACTTTATAGACTGCGATAGAGAAGATATCACCTATGTCTCACTTTATAGACTGTGATAGAGAAGATATCACCTATAGAGAAGATATCACCTATGTGTCACTTTATAGATTGTGATAGAGAAGATATCACCTATGTGTCACTTTATAGACTGTGATAGAGAAGATATCACCTATGTGTCACTTTATAGACTGTGATAGAGAAGATATCACCTATGTGTCACTTTATAGACTGTGATAGAGAAGATATTACGTATGTCTCACTTTATAGACTGTGATAGAGAAGATATTACGTATGTCTCACTTTATAGACTGTGATAGAGAAGATAACACCTATGTCTCACTTTATAGACTATGATAGAGAAGATATCACCTATGTCTCACTTTATAGACTGTGATAGAGAAGATATTACCTATGTCTCACTTTATAGACTGTGATAGAGAAGATATCACCTATGTCTCACTTTATAGACTGTGATAGGTGATATCTTCTCTATGTGTCACTTTATAGACTGTGATAGAGAAGATATCACCTATGTCTCACTTTATAGACTGTGATAGAGAAGATATCACCTATGTGTCACTTTATAGACTGTGATAGAGAAGATATCACCTATGTGTCACTTTATAGACTGTGATAGAGAAGATATCACCTATGTCTCACTTTATAGACTGTGATAGAGAAGATATTACCTATGTCTCACTTTATAGACTGTGATAGAGAAGATATCACCTATGTGTCACTTTATAGACTGTGATAGAGAAGATATTACCTATGTCTCACTTTATAGACTGTGATAGAGAAGACAAGATATCACCTATGTGTCACTTTATAGACTGTGATAGAGAAGATATCACCTATGTCTCACTTTATAGACTGTGATAGAGAAGATATTACCTATGTCTCACTTTATAGACTGTGATAGAGAAGATATCACCTATGCCTCACTTTATAGACTGTGATAGAGAAGATATCACCTATGTGTCACTTTATAGACTGTGATAGAGAAGATATTACGTATGTCTCACTTTATAGACTGTGATAGAGAAGATATCACCTATGCCTCACTTTATAGACTGTGATAGAGAAGATAACACCTATGCCTCACTTTATAGACTGTGATAGAGAAGATATCACCTATGCCTCACTTTATAGACTGTGATAGAGAAGATATCACCTATGCCTCACTTTATAGACTGTGACAGAGAAGATATCACCTATGTGTCACTTTATAGACTGTGATAGAGAAGATATCACCTATGTGTCACTTTATAGACTGTGATAGAGAAGATATCACCTATGTGTCACTTTATAGACTGTGATAGAGAAGATATCACCTATGCCTCACTTTATAGACTGTGATAGAGAAGATATTACCTATGTGTCACTTTATAGACTGTGATAGAGAAGATATCACCTATGTGTCACTTTATAGACTGTGATAGAGAAGATATCACCTATGTCTCACTTTATAGACTGTGATAGAGAAGATATCACCTATGCCTCACTTTATAGACTGTGATAGAGAAGATATCACCTATGTCTCACTTTATAGACTGTGATAGAGAAGATATCACCTATGTGTCACTTTATAGACTGTGATAGAGAAGATATCACCTATGTCTCACTTTATAGACTGTGATAGAGAAGATATCACCTATGTCTCACTTTATAGACTGTGATAGAGAAGATATCACGTATGTGTCACTTTATAGACTGTGATAGAGAAGATATCACCTATGTCTCACTTTATAGACTGTGATAGAGAAGATATCACCTATGTGTCACTTTATAGACTGTGATAGAGAAGATATCACCTATGCCTCACTTTATAGACTGTGATAGAGAAGATATCACCTATGTGTCACTTTATAGACTGTGATAGAGAAGATATCACCTATGCCTCACTTTATAGACTGTGATAGAGAAGATATCACCTATGTCTCACTTTATAGACTGTGATAGAGAAGATATCACCTATGTGTCACTTTATAGACTGTGATAGAGAAGATATCACCTATGCCTCACTTTATAGACTGTGATAGAGAAGATATCACCTATGCCTCACTTTATAGACTGTGATAGAGAAGATATCACCTATGCCTCACTTTATAGACTGTGATAGAGAAGATATTACCTATGTGTCACTTTATAGACTGTGATAGAGAAGATATCACCTATGTGTCACTTTATAGACTGTGATAGAGAAGATATTACCTATGCCTCACTTTATAGACTGTGATAGAGAAGATATCACCTATGCCTCACTTTATAGACTGTGATAGAGAAGATATCACGTATGTGTCACTTTATAGACTGTGATAGAGAAGATAACACCTATGCCTCACTTTATAGACTGTGATAGAGAAGATATCACCTATGTCTCACTTTATAGACTGTGATAGAGAAGATATCACCTATGCCTCACTTTATAGACTGTGATAGAGAAGATATCACCTATGCCTCACTTTATAGACTGTGATAGAGAAGATATCACCTATGCCTCACTTTATAGACTGTGATAGAGAAGATATCACCTATGCCTCACTTTATAGACTGTGATAGAGAAGATATCACCTATAGAGAAGATAACACCTATGCCTCACTTTATAGACTGTGATAGAGAAGATATCACCTATGTCTCACTTTATAGACTGTGATAGAGAAGATATCACCTATGCCTCACTTTATAGACTGTGATAGAGAAGATATTACCTATGTCTCACTTTATAGACTGTGATAGAGAAGATATCACCTATGTCTCACTTTATAGACTGTGATAGAGAAGATATCACCTATGCCTCACTTTATAGACTGTGATAGAGAAGATATTACCTATGCCATTCGTTTTCTTTTTTGCAGGCTTTCCCCCCCCCCCCCCCATTATTTCTACCTGGTGATGCTGCCATCAGCAAACTTCCTGTCCTAGGGGGATGTCACTCACTCTTCTCTACCTGTGGAGGAGCAGCTTTACACGGGGGCAAGACTATAGAACACCACCCCTCTCCTGCCCATGACATTGATGGGGTTGGTTCTGTAGTCCACAGTGATTGACAATGTAATTGATAAAAGTTGAATAGAGTGCCTTAAAAATGTATGAATCTAAAGAAAAGGGGAACCTTCGTCCTATCAGTTTGAGGAAAAATCTATTTGTATTGAGGCCACAATGGACTCTAATGGTACCATACAGACGTTGGGATACGATAGATAAATAAAAAGTTCAATTTTATTTCGTTTACAACAACATGTTAAAATACATACAAAATGTATTTATAAAAGCTCTGTGAATTCAAACATCTCGGGTGTAACTGAAAAAGACTAGGATTACCAGTTCACCCAGTAACAACTGTATATTTTTGGCATGCTCGACATGTTTCGTGGGAATGTTCACCACTTCTTCAGGAGCTTTTTGCATATACTGTATATGATATTTACAAAACAGAGATCACATATAAAAAGAAAAAGCATTAATCATAACAATAAGACACTTATCCGGTTTCCGACTGGCCGCCGCAGTTATACCGCGGCAAAATGGCTACCCTGGGCAAAACCGCGTAACTGTACGTTGGCCCTTTTAGACGCTGTAGGAGGCACCCGCAGCGTGTGCCCGGAGCCGATGCAAGTGCCCGGCGAGGGCGCGATGACCACCGGGCACCCGCGATGGCTCATGACAGACCGAGAAATGTGATCTGTGTGTGTAAACACCCAGATTCTGGTTCTCTCAGGGGAGAGGAGAGAGATTGTGTGTTCCTACTAAGTATAAACAGCGATCTCTCTCCTCCCCTAGTCACTCCCATTCCCCTACAGTTAGAACACACCCAGGGAACACAGTTAACCCCTTGATCGCCCCCCCTAGTGTTAACCCCTTCCCTGCCAGTGACATTTATACAATAATCAGTGCATTTTTATAGCACTAATCGCTGTATAATTGTCACTGGTCCCAAAAATGTGTCAAAAGTGTCTGAAGTGTCCGTCGCAATATCGCAGTCCCGATAAAAATCGCTGATCGCCGCCATTACTAGTAAAAAAATAATAATAAAAATGCCATAAATCTATCCCCTGTTTTATAGACGCTATAACTTTTGCGCAAACCAATCAATATACGCTTATTGCTTTAAAAAAAAAAATATATGTAGAAGAATACGTATCGGCCTAAACTGAGGACATTTTTTTTTTTTAATGATGAGATTTATTAAAGCAAAAAGTAAAAGTTATTGTGTATTTTTCAAAATTGTCGTTTTTTTTTTTTTGTGTAGCGGGGTCCTAAATTTAGTGTTTGAGTGGTAGTTATGCTCAAACACCCTAATTGTCAGGATCTTGTCAACCATTTTGTCCGCAGGGAGAGTATCAGTGTACAGTTCCCTGTGGCCTGCAGGTGGCGCTGCCATAGTAGGCCAGGGTTGAACCGCTGATACAGTGCTGTTCCTTGTGTGTCCCCTCTCAGCAGCAATACAGTGGGCGTGGTCTACCTGCTGTGCATGCCGGGAGAGGATATAAAAGGGGCAGACGCTGCCTGTTCGGGGTTCCTTGATCCCCAGG
Organism: Rana muscosa; assembly: GCA_029206835.1. Lineage (NCBI taxonomy): Eukaryota > Metazoa > Chordata > Amphibia > Anura > Ranidae > Rana > Rana muscosa. The sequence goes on from CM055117.1 coordinate 8,712,076, forward strand.
GGTCCTACTCCCGGGGAGTGTGTTCTTGTTCGCTGTCGGGGGGTCCTACCCCAGGGAGTGTGTTCCTGTCCGCCCTGGGCACCTTTGGCCCAGGGGCGGAGGTCGGTGAATCAGTCCCGGGCACCTTTAGCCCTGGGGCTGCAACAAAGGCCTTGGGCCCAGCACCTTTGGCTGGGGCCCACCAAGGATCGAGGAATCTCAGGAGGGGACCCGCATCTTAGATGAGGAGGCCGGGGGAGGAACCGTTCCGAGGGACTGGTGAGAGATCACAGTGAAGGAAGGGGCCCAGTAACTCTCTGGAGGGATGTCATCTCCTTAACAGAGGCCAAGCTTTAAAAAGGAACCAAGTTCACCAGGTCTGTGGCAGAGACCAAGTTCACCAGGTCTGTGGCAGAGACCAAGTTCACCAAGTCTGTGGCAGAGACCAAGTTCACCAAGTCTGTGGCAGAGACCAAGTTCACCAAGTCTGTGGCAGAGACCAAGTTCACCAAGTCTGTGGCAGAGACCAAGTTCACCAGGTCTGTGGCAGAGACCAAGTTCACCAGGTCTGTGGCAGAGACCAAGTTCACCAGGTCTGTGGCAGAGACCAAGTTCACCAAGTCTGTGGCAGAGACCAAGTTCACCAAGTCTGTGGCAGAGACCAAGTTCACCAGGTCTGTGGCAGAGACCAAGTTCACCAAGTCTGTGGCAGAGACCAAGTTCACCAGGTCTGTGGCAGAGACCAAGTTCACCAGGTCTGTGGCAGAGACCAAGTTCACCAGGTCTGTGGCAGAGACCAAGTTCACCAGGTCTGTGGCAGAGACCAAGTTCACCAAGTCTGTGGCAGAGACCAAGTTCACCAGGTCTGTGGCAGAGACCAAGTTCACCAGGTCTGTGGCAGAGACCAAGTTCACCAAGTCTGTGGCAGAGACCAAGTTCACCAGGTCTGTGGCAGAGACCAAGTTCACCAGGTCTGTGGCAGAGACCAAGTTCACCAAGTCTGTGGCAGAGACCAAGTTCACCAGGTCTGTGGCAGAGACCAAGTTCACCAGGTCTGTGGCAGAGACCAAGTTCACCAGGTCTGTGGCAGAGACCAAGTTCACCAAGTCTGTGGCAGAGACCAAGTTCACCAGGTCTGTGGCAGAGACCAAGTTCACCAGGTCTGTGGCAGAGACCAAGTTCATCAAGTCTGTGGCAGAGACCAAGTTCACCAGGTCTGTGGCAGAGACCAAGTTCACCAGGTCTGTGGCAGAGACCAAGTTCACCAGGTCTGTGGCAGAGACCAAGTTCACCAGGTCTGTGGCAGAGACCAAGTTCACCAAGTCTGTGGCAGAGACCAAGTTCACCAGGTCTGTGGCAGAGACCAAGTTCACCAGGTCTGTGGCAGAGACCAAGTTCACCAAGTCTGTGGCAGAGACCAAGTTCACCAGGTCTGTGGCAGAGACCAAGTTCACCAGGTCTGTGGCAGAGACCAAGTTCACCAAGTCTGTGGCAGAGACCAAGTTCACCAGGTCTGTGGCAGAGACCAAGTTCACCAGGTCTGTGGCAGAGACCAAGTTCACCAGGTCTGTGGCAGAGACCAAGTTCACCAAGTCTGTGGCAGAGACCAAGTTCACCAGGTCTGTGGCAGAGACCAAGTTCACCAGGTCTGTGGCAGAGACCAAGTTCACCAAGTCTGTGGCAGAGACCAAGTTCACCAGGTCTGTGGCAGAGACCAAGTTCACCAGGTCTGTGGCAGAGACCAAGTTCACCAAGTCTGTGGCAGAGACCAAGTTCACCAGGTCTGTGGCAGAGACCAAGTTCACCAGGTCTGTGGCAGAGACCAAGTTCACCAAGTCTGTGGCAGAGACCAAGTTCACCAGGTCTGTGGCAGAGACCAAGTTCACCAGGTCTGTGGCAGAGACCAAGTTCACCAGGTCTGTGGCAGAGACCAAGTTCACCAAGTCTGTGGCAGAGACCAAGTTCACCAGGTCTGTGGCAGAGACCAAGTTCACCAGGTCTGTGGCAGAGACCAAGTTCACCAAGTCTGTGGCAGAGACCAAGTTCACCAGGTCTGTGGCAGAGACCAAGTTCACCAGGTCTGTGGCAGAGACCAAGTTCACCAGGTCTGTGGCAGAGACCAAGTTCACCAGGTCTGTGGCAGAGACCAAGTTCACCAAGTATGTGGCAGAGACCAAGTTCACCAAGTCTGTGGCAGAGACCAAGTTCACCAGGTCTGTGGCAGAGACCAAGTTCACCAGGTCTGTGGCAGAGACCAAGTTCACCAAGTCTGTGGCAGAGACCAAGTTCACCAGGTCTGTGGCAGAGACCAAGTTCACCAGGTCTGTGGCAGAGACCAAGTTCACCAAGTCTGTGGCAGAGACCAAGTTCACCAAGTCTGTGGCAGAGACCAAGTTCACCAAGTCTGTGGCAGAGACCAAGTTCACCAAGTCTGTGGCAGAGACCAAGTTCACCAAGTCTGTGGCAGAGACCAAGTTCACCAGGTCTGTGGCAGAGACCAAGTTCACCAAGTCTGTGGCAGAGACCAAGTTCACCAGGTCTGTGGCAGAGACCAAGTTCACCAGGTCTGTGGCAGAGACCAAGTTCACCAAGTCTGTGGCAGAGACCAAGTTCACCAGGTCTGTGGCAGAGACCAAGTTCACCAGGTCTGTGGCAGAGACCACGTTCACCAAGTCTGTGGCAGAGACCAAGTTCACCAGGTCTGTGGCAGAGACCAAGTTCACCAGGTCTGTGGCAGAGACCAAGTTCACCAGGTCTGTGGCAGAGACCAAGTTCACCAGGTCTGTGGCAGAGACCAAGTTCACCAAGTATGTGGCAGAGACCAAGTTCACCAAGTCTGTGGCAGAGACCAAGTTCACCAGGTCTGTGGCAGAGACCAAGTTCACCAGGTCTGTGGCAGAGACCAAGTTCACCAAGTCTGTGGCAGAGACCAAGTTCACCAGGTCTGTGGCAGAGACCAAGTTCACCAGGTCTGTGGCAGAGACCAAGTTCACCAAGTCTGTGGCAGAGACCAAGTTCACCAAGTCTGTGGCAGAGACCAAGTTCACCAAGTCTGTGGCAGAGACCAAGTTCACCAAGTCTGTGGCAGAGACCAAGTTCACCAGGTCTGTGGCAGAGACCAAGTTCACCAAGTCTGTGGCAGAGACCAAGTTCACCAAGTCTGTGGCAGAGACCAAGTTCACCAGGTCTGTGGCAGAGACCAAGTTCACCAAGTCTGTGGCAGAGACCAAGTTCACCAAGTCTGTGGCAGAGACCAAGTTCACCAAGTCTGTGGCAGAGACCAAGTTCACCAGGTCTGTGGCAGAGACTGTGCGGTTAAGTGAGAGCACCATTCTGGCTGCTAGTCCCAACCTAGGGAGACTATCCAGATGGGCTGAGTCTTCTTGAGAATCTGAGCAGTGAAGTGTATTGCGTTTGTGCCTGGACCTCTCCCACACCTTATGCTGTCCTGTTCTTTCTCCCACCTTTTCTATCAGAGACTGTGCTTTAAAGAGAAATAAACTCTACGTTGGAGTTACAGCTGGTGTGGACCTTGAAGTTATTAGGGGAACATAGAGACTTATCTTTATTAAACATAGAGGTGAGAACCATTCTCTGGAGGATTCTGGCTTTTCTGGCTGTGGAGACCCACCAACAACACCGCTCAACCTCTTCAAACAGGAGGGTACGGGCTTGTGGTGTGGTGTGCCCTCTCTTCCTGCGAGGAGCCGAACAAGGCAGGTAAAGGGGGGGGTCTGTGTGTTACATTTGTTTATAGCACAAAAAATAAAAACCGCAGAGATGATTAAATACCACCAAAATAAAGCTCTATTTGTGGGGAAAAAAGGACGTTGATTTTGTTTTGGTACAACGTCGCACGACCGCGCAATTGTCAGTTAAAGCGATGCCGTGCCGTATCACAAAAAGTGGCCTGGTCATTGGGCAGCAAAATCTTCCGGGGCTGAAGTGGTTAAAGTCATTCATAAAAAATGACAATAACACTACTATCACATGTGTGGTGTCACCCCCCACCTTACCCAGGGCAAAATGATGCGCAGTAATCCAAAGGGGATAGGTCCGCCCCGGCGGGCGTGGGAGCCTCCACAGACGGAGGGGAAGAGGGATAGATGGCATAGTTGCCAACAGTCACGGATTGGCGGGACATTCCCGGGATTCAAACCCTTTTCCCGGATTTATTTTGTCCCGGCCAATGTCCCGGCCAATCCGATTTTTCCCGTTTCCCCCGAATTTGGACGCCGCAGGCCGCCGCCGCTAGAGGTCCACGGCTGGCGGAGACAATGTCTCGGCCGGCCGCCATGTTCAAGAAGACCAAAACACGGATGTAGTACAATAGAAAATAAAGCCGCTGCGGCGCCGCCCACACCCCGCACCTCCCCGGGGGTGGGCGGCGCCGCAGCAGCTTTATCTTCTATTGTACTACATCTGTGTTTTGGCTGGCCGGCAGGGCACCCCCCCGCCCCGCCCCGCCCCGCTGCAGGTCTGTCTGTAATGGAAAGGGGCGGGGGTCGGCAGCGCCACAGCTTAATTTTTTTTTTTTCAGCCACACTGTCGGCTCCGCCTCTATTTTGTTCCCCTTCGGGGAAGGGGAAACAATAATGGCGGCCGAGACAGGAGACACCTGTGGTTAAGGGGGGACTCCGCTGGGGATGCCTGTGGTAAGGGGGGACTCCGCTGGGAACGCCTGTGGTAAGGGAGGACTCCGCTGGGGACGGCTGAGGTAAGGGGGGACTCCGCTGGGGACGCCTGATGTAAGGGGGGACTCCGCTGGGGACGCCTGATGTAAGGGGGGACTCCGATGGGGACGCCTGATGTAAGGGGGGACTCCGATGGGGACGCCTGAGGTAAGGGGGGACTCCGCTGGGGACGCCTGATGTAAGGGGGGACTCCGCTGGGGACGCCTGAGGTAAGGGGGGACTCCGCTGGGGACGCCTGAGGTAAGGGGGGACTCCGCTGGGGACGCCTGAGGTAAGGGGGACTCCACTGGGGACGCCTGATGTAAGGGGGGACTCCGCTGGGGACGCCTGATGTAAGGGGGACTCCGCTGGGGACGCCTGATGTAAGGGGGGACTCTGCTGGGGACGCCTGATGTAAGGGGGACACCTCTGGGTACACCTGATGTAAGGAAGGACTCCGCTGGGTACGCCTGAGGTAAGGAGGGACTCCTCTGGGGACGCCTGATGTAAGGAGGGACTCCGCTGGGGACGCCTGATGTAAGGAGGGACTCCTCTGGGGACACTTGATGTAAGGGGGGACTCCACTGGGGACGCCTGATGTAAGGGGGGACTCCACTGGGGACGCCTGCATAGTTACCAACAGTCCCGAATTTCCCGGGACAATCATGATTTTTGGACCCTTGTCCACAAGTGTGGAGGGGGCTCTGCTGGGGAGGCACCTGATGCAAGGACGGACTGCTGGGGAGGCACCTGATGCAAGGACGGACTGCTGGGGAGGCACCTGATGCAAGGACGGACTGCTGGGGAGGCCATCTGGTGGCAGGTGACGTGGCAGGTAACACGCTCAGGGCTTCCACTGATTCGGCATTATGGTGAGTTGAATGATTTCATTTTATATTACAATGTAAAAATAGAAATAATGCACTTCAATCATCCTGACACCGTAACAACCATGGTGCCGGGATGATTGAAGCGCCAACAGGTGTTTTGGAGTATCTTTATCTGCCAATTTTGTTACACATTACTATTGTGGTGTAGGATCTGGCTTCTTTCTTTCTATTTCTTTCTCTCTCTTTCTCTCACCTCGGACTCTAGCCACACCCCTTTGAACCACGCCCATTTAAACCACACCCACTATCGTGCGTAAACCACGCCCATTTTTCGGCGCATTTTTCACTCCAGCATGACACGCCAACAAACGAATGCCCCGCCCCCTGATTATAGCAAGGCTCCGCCTCAATACAAAAAAAGGGTCCCAGATGTTTTTTTTGCAATGTTGGCAACTATGAGATGGTACACCTTGCAGTCTAATAAAGGGAGTAGTCAACATTATCATTGAGGTATAAACTACCAGAATAAACAAAGTTTGACAAATCCCAGCTGATGACTGTTAACCCGCCATGACGGTGGGTCTGAGGCGAATCCTTTCAAAAATAAAGCTCAATAAGAATCTAAAGGGCTGGTAGCCACCGTATACTAGAGAGGGAAAGGAAGAGAGTGTCATAAAAACATATATCTCATTTAAATTAATTAGATTGAAAAAAACAAGTACATGCCTCTACCTTAAAAATCCATAGAAGACTATCCAAATGTGTACATGTAGATAACATACACAAAACACGTGTGACACGCTTCTATCAGAAGATGCAAAAGCCGTTGGATCCTATAATAATACATAAAGCATCCCATTGGTATGACATTAAAGTATAGCCATTACAGATATCATATAGACAGAGGCGGCTCTTTAATTAGGCTAATTAGGCAGTCGCCTAAGGCCTCGCACTCACAGGGGCCTTGCGGCCGCCTAATTTTGCCTCTGCTTGATTTTTTTTTTACCCATTATAGGCATGGTGGGTCCCCCGTGTCTAAGTTTTGCTTAAGGCCTCACAAAGTTTAGAGCCGCCTTTGCATATAGACCTACAAGGCTCACCTTGCAATAAGTATAATAAGAGGTTGAAAGATTCGTCCCAAAACAATTCTGATAATGATGTCCAATAGATCCACGCAGGAGGAATCCCCTAGCGCAGAGAGCAAACCAAATCCCGGTAAACCAGTAGAGATGCCTGATCGGCCTGGTTTGGATTTTGGGGGGAACAAACACCATTTTTTTTTAAATCTTGCTGTGGGGGTTCCCCTCAAAATCCATACCAGACCTAAGGGCCTGGTAAGGACTGAGGGCGGAACCCCACGCCATTTTTATTTACATTTTTCTATTGCCGGTGATCTGCCGATATGGTTCCTCCTATCGATATGGTTCCCACCCTTGATAGCGCAGGCGCAATCCGAGCCGACGGAAATCACCGAACCTGATCAGCTGTTTTTAGGTGTACCCGCCCCTCAGTTGTTATTGCAACAGATCCAGCCCAGGGCGACGTGGAATTCGCTGTAAGTGGCCAGTCGGCCTCACGTCCTCGCTTCGCTCGCTCGGCCTCCTGGCTCTTTTTTTAACATCCTCCATGTCCACGGAGATGGTAAGGAATGAGCCTGGATGCCGCCCCCGAGCCGCGCATGCGCCATGTACACCTGAAGAACAGCTGATCAGGTTCGGAGATTTCTGTGGGCTTCGCCTGCGCAGTCAAGGGGGGAACCATATCGATAGGGGAACTAACTCGACAAGACAGCGGCAATGTTTTTTTATTTATTTTTTTCATTCAGCCATCAGGGCTTAGAATGCACTGTGCTGTGCGCATTACATTGTGGGGCACTCATTGTGGGTGAACATCCCACTGAGTGCCCCGCAAAATTCAGGCGATGTTTTCGGGCCAAACTTTTGTTCAACTCAAACCGTTCGCCCATCTCTACTTCTCATAAAAAGAAATCAGATTTGTCTGACAACAAAGCTAAAGAAGAATTGTATCCCCCCGCGCTTCCTGTTCTGCCCTGTGTGGTACAAATCAACATCTAGAGGAGGCCTGCGAGCAACCAAATTCTGTTCCCACAATAATCATCACCAAAAAAAAAAGACAAGTACATGTTGCTGCACCGATCATGGTATTGCTACTTCCCAATGCAAACACAAAGTTACTGTATATACTCGAGTATAAGCCGACCCGAGTATAAGCCAAGGTACCTACTGTTACCACAAAAACGTACTGACTCGAGTATAAGCCGAGGGTCAACAATGCCCATTTGCACACCTCACTGTGCCCATTGCAACTTCACTAAGCCAATTGTCACTGCCCATTGCCACCTTACTGTGCCCATCCTCACTGTTCCTCACTCTTCCCATCCTCACTCTTCCCATCCTCACTCTTCCCATCCTCACTCTTCCCATCCTCACTGTTCCTCACTCTTCCCATCCTCACTCTTCCCATCCTCACTGTTCCTCACTCTTCCCATCCTCACTCTTCCCATCCTCACTGTTCCTCACTCTTCCCATCCTCACTCTTCCCATCCTCACTGTTCCTCACTCTTCCCATCCTCACTCTTCCCATTCTCACTGTTCCTCACTCTTCCCATCCTCACTGATCCCATTCTCACTGTTCCTCACTCTTCCCATCCTCACTGTTCCCATCCTCACTGTTCCTCACTCTTCCCATCCTCACTCTTCCCATCCTCACTCTTCCCATCCTCACTCTTCCCATCCTCACTGTTCCTCACTCTTCCCATCCTCACTCTTCCCATCCTCACTGTTCCTCACTCTTCCCATCCTCACTGTTCCTCACTCTTCCCATCCTCACTGTTCCTCACTCTTCCCATCCTCACTCTTCCCATCCTCACTGTTCCTCACTCTTCCCATCCTCACTTTTCCCATCCTCACTGTTCCTCACTCTTCCCATCCTCACTCTTCCCATCCTCACTCTTCCCATCCTCACTGTTCCTTACTCTTCCCATCCTCACTCTTCCCATCCTCACTGTTCCTCACTCTTCCCATCCTCACTCTTCCCATCCTCACTGTTCCTCACTCTTCCCATCCTCACTCTTCCCATCCTCACTGTTCCTCACTCTTCCCATCCTCACTCTTCCCATCCTCACTCTTCCCATCCTCACTGTTCCTCACTCTTCCCATCCTCACTCTTCCCATCCTCACTGTTCCTCACTCTTCCCATCCTCACTCTTCCTCACTCTTCCCATCCTCACTGTTCCCATCCTCACTGTTCCTCACTCTTCCCATCCTCACTCTTCCCATCCTCACTGTTCCTCACTCTTCCCATCCTCACTCTTCCCATCCTCACTCTTCCTCACTCTTCCCATCCTCACTCTTCCCATCCTCACTCTTCCCATCCTCACTCTTCCTTACTCTTCCCATCCTCACTCTTCCCATCCTCACTGTTCCTCACTCTTCCCATCCTCACTCTTCCCATCCTCACTCTTCCCATCCTCACTGTTCCTCACTCTTCCCATCCTCACTCTTCCCATCCTCACTGTTCCTCACTCTTCCCATCCTCACTCTTCCCATCCTCACTCTTCCCATCCTCACTGTTCCTTACTCTTCCCATCCTCACTCTTCCCATCCTCACTGTTCCTCACTCTTCCCATCCTCACTCTTCCCATCCTCACTGTTCCTCACTCTTCCCATCCTCACTCTTCCCATCCTCACTCTTCCCATCCTCACTGTTCCTCACTCTTCCCATCCTCACTCTTCCCATCCTCACTCTTCCCATCCTCACTGTTCCTCACTCTTCCCATCCTCACTCTTCCCATCCTCACTCTTCCCATCCTCACTCTTCCCATCCTCACTGTTCCTCACTCTTCCCATCCTCACTCTTCCCATCCTCACTGTTCCTTACTCTTCCCATCCTCACTCTTCCCATCCTCACTGTTCCTCACTCTTCCCATCCTCACTCTTCCCATCCTCACTCTTCCCATCCTCACTGTTCCTCACTCTTCCTATCCTCACTCTTCCCATCCTCACTGTTCCTCACTCTTCCCATCCTCACTCTTCCCATCCTCACTGTTCCTCACTCTTCCCATCCTCACTCTTCCCATCCTCACTCTTCCCATCCTCACTCTTCCCATCCTCACTGTTCCTCACTCTTCCCATCCTCACTCTTCCCATCCTCACTCTTCCCATCCTCACTGTTCCTCACTCTTCCCATCCTCACTCTTCCCATCCTCACTCTTCCCATCCTCACTGTTCCTCACTCTTCCTATCCTCACTCTTCCCATCCTCACTGTTCCTCACTCTTCCCATCCTCACTCTTCCCATCCTCACTGTTCCTCACTCTTCCCATCCTCACTCTTCCCATCCTCACTCTTCCCATCCTCACTCTTCCCATCCTCACTGTTCCTCACTCTTCCCATCCTCACGCTTCCCATCCTCACTCTTCCCATCCTCACTGTTCCTCACTCTTCCCATCCTCACTCTTCCCATCCTCACTCTTCCCATCCTCACTGTTCCTCACTCTTCCCATCCTCACTCTTCCCATCCTCACTCTTCCCATCCTCACTGTTCCTCACTCTTCCCATCCTCACTCTTCCCATCCTCACTGTTCCTTACTCTTCCCATCCTCACTCTTCCCATCCTCACTGTTCCTCACTCTTCCCATCCTCACTCTTCCCATCCTCACTGTTCCTCACTCTTCCCATCCTCACTCTTCCCATCCTCACTCTTCCCATCCTCACTGTTCCTCACTCTTCCCATCCTCACTCTTCCCATCCTCACTGTTCCTTACTCTTCCCATCCTCACTCTTCCCATCCTCACTGTTCCTCACTCTTCCCATCCTCACTCTTCCCATCCTCACTGTTCCTCACTCTTCCCATCCTCACTCTTCCCATCCTCACTCTTCCCATCCTCACTGTTCCTCACTCTTCCCATCCTCACTCTTCCCATCCTCACTGTTCCTCACTCTTCCCATCCTCACTCTTCCCATCCTCACTCTTCCCATCCTCACTGTTCCTTACTCTTCCCATCCTCACTCTTCCCATCCTCACTGTTCCTTACTCTTCCCATCCTCACTCTTCCCATCCTCACTGTTCCTCACTCTTCCCATCCTCACTCTTCCCATCCTCACTGTTCCTCACTCTTCCCATCCTCACTCTTCCCATCCTCACTCTTCCCATCCTTACTGTTCCTCACTCTTCCCATCCTCACTCTTCCCATCCTCACTGTTCCTCACTCTTCCCATCCTCACTCTTCCCATCCTCACTGTTCCTCACTCTTCCCATCCTCACTCTTCCCATCCTCACTGTTCCTCACTCTTCCCATCCTCACTCTTCCCATCCTCACTGTTCCTTACTCTTCCCATCCTCACTCTTCCCATCCTCACTGTTCCTCACTCTTCCCATCCTCACTCTTCCCATCCTCACTGTTCCTCACTCTTCCCATCCTCACTCTTCCCATCCTCACTCTTCCCATCCTCACTGTTCCTCACTCTTCCCATCCTCACTCTTCCCATCCTCACGGTTCCTCACTCTTCCCATCCTCACTCTTCCCATCCTCACTCTTCCCATCCTCACTGTTCCTTACTCTTCCCATCCTCACTCTTCCCATCCTCACTGTTCCTTACTCTTCCCATCCTCACTCTTCCCATCCTCACTGTTCCTCACTCTTCCCATCCTCACTCTTCCCATCCTCACTGTTCCTCACTCTTCCCATCCTCACTCTTCCCATCCTCACTCTTCCCATCCTTACTGTTCCTCACTCTTCCCATCCTCACTCTTCCCATCCTCACTCTTCCCATCCTCACTCTTCCCATCCTTACTGTTCCTCACTCTTCCCATCCTCACTCTTCCCATCCTCACTGTTCCTCACTCTTCCCATCCTCACTCTTCCCATCCTCACTGTTCCTCACTCTTCCCATCCTCACTCTTCCCCTAAAATTTTAATTTAACATTGTAAATAGTTCCTGAAAAAAAATTCTGAGGCTGCGGCGTCCATCGTTTAAAACTCGCAGTCTCTTCCTCTTCCCTTCCGTGATAGGCGTTTTCTAAGCACACAGTTCCGCCTATCACCAACGTTCTCTCATCCTCAGTTTCCCAGCAGACGTCCGTGATTGGCGGAACACTGAACACAGTGTCTGCTGGGATGGGTGAGGATGAGAGAACGTTTGTGATAGGCGATTCTCAGCAGACACTCTCCGCCTATCACGGAAGGGACCAGGAAGAGACCGCAAGATTTAAACGATGGACGCCGCAGCCTCTCAATTTTTTTTAAGGTACAATTTACAATATTAAATTTCGCTGACTCGAGTATAAGCCGAGGGGGGGGGGCTTTCAGCCCAAAAAAAAGGGCTGAAAATCTCGGCTTATACTCGAGTATATACGGTACATCAAATCATTCCACATAAAAAAAACTTTCATAATATTCTAATAGATGTACTATTGGTAACGATATCAAAATTATAAACATGTGTGATCAAAACTTTTCTTAGTGTCCCAATGAATATACTGTACTGTGCACTATATATATATATATACATAGATAAATAAAAATATATACAATGATCCCTTTGACACATCCAAAATAAAAGTGTACAAAATAATAATAAAATAGGAAAAACAAATACAAATTAGCATCTTCATTAATCCAAATGTGTGGACTTAAAGCTGTCAGACAAATACTGCAGCCGCTGACTTTTAATAATCAGACACTTACCTGTCCCAGGGTCCAGCGATGCGGGTGTACGAAGCCTCGCTCCTCTCCGCCCCGCCAGCATCACTACCGTGGGCGCCCGTCTGTGGCTTCACAGCTGGGCATGTACTGGGCATGCAATCTTCTGGGACCTGTGACGTGTCTCAGATGATTGCCGAGAGGGAGGGGGGAAGAGGTAAATTTCCTTCCGGCGCCGCGGAGCCCCGGGATGAAGTGGGAGCTGAAACCCTCTAAATAGAGTGTATCCACCCCACCGTCCCCCCCAAAAAAAATGACATGCCAAATGTGGCATGTCAGGGGGTCACCTTCCCCTAAAGTGGAAGTTCCATTTTTGGGTGGAACTCCACTTTAAGTGATCCACACTATTGTGCCAGTCCATAAAAAGGTGCTTCAGTGACTCTCAGCACTATTCAATAAAGCACTCACCTCCCATATTTCACCTGTCATAACAGTGGCGGCCCAGTCATAGGGGGCGCATGGGCGCCGCCCCCCCCTAAAGCCAGTCACAGAAAAAAAATGTCCCTTGAAAACGGTTGTATAGCCCCCAAAAAATTTTTTTTTTAAAGTCACCTGTAGGGCAAAAGGCACAGTGAGCTAGTATGCACCGCATACTAGCTCATTATGAAATACTTACCTTAGAACGAGGCGTCTGTAACTTACCTGGTCCATGCCGAGGTAGCTGACATGTTCCGGGTATCGCGGCTCCAGCGCTGTGAGTGGAAACTGTAAAGGTTTAGGAGATATTTTTTTTTACCTACAGGTAAGCCTTTTTATACACCAGTGCCACCTATCAGTGCCCATCAGTGCCGCCTTATCGGTGCCCATCAATGCCGCCTTATCGGTGCCCATCAATGAAGGAGAAAAATTACCTGTTTGCAAAATTTTATAACAAGATATAAAACGGTTTTGTTTTTGTTTTTTTAAATTGGACTTTTTAAAATTTTGGAGTTTAAGTGCCCGGTAAGGAAGTGGTTAAGGCTCCTCGGAGCTGCTCCTTGTGCTTCACCGCCACCTCCACCACGGGGCGCAGCTCATGTCCATGGTGCCTGAGGAGAGCGCAATCCCGGCACGAGGGAACCGCACAGACCTCACAGAATAAGCCCAGCTCCTCCAATGGATGGAGAGAACAGTACGGCGCCGGAGAGAGCGAGGAGCCGGGGGGAAGGTCCCTGAGGAGCAACAAGCTATGAGCCGCTGTTCTCTTCTGCCGCCTGTGTGGAGGGAGAATAAAATGACCATTAATGTCCTTCTACCACTGAACCCTCACCGACCCAGAACAAGCATGGGTATCCAGGACCTTCACTGGCCGCATGCTTGCTCCGGGTCAGAGACGCTTTAAAAACAAGTCCGTCATATAAACCCATCATTGTAGAAATATTGTGTGTTTTGTTGCTATAAAAACATGCAAATAAAAAATAAGCTTCCCGATAAATCTATTAATAGTTTTGTAACAATTCCTGTTAGGAGATGAAATGGCGAAGTGTCATTTATAATGAAGCAGAAGTTGGTTTGTGAGAAAAGGGGAAGTGCGTATTCTGTGTAGCCAGGTTTGTATCCCTCGGAGTACAGCGCCCCCTACAGCACAGAGACCAACCCACCCACAGACACCCAGCACCCCGCAGTGTACAGATACTCCCTCCCTGGTGTTATCCTCGGAGTACAGCGCCCCCTACAGCACAGAGACCATCCCACCCACAGACACCCAGCACCCCGCAGTGTACAGATACTCCCTCCCTGGTGTTATCCTCAGAGTACAGCGCCCCCTACAGCACAGAGACCAACCCACCCACAGACACCCAGCACCCCGCAGTGTACAGATACTCCCTCCCTGGTGTTATCCTCGGAGTACAGCGCCCCCTACAGCACAGAGACCAACCCACCCACAGACACCCAGCACCCTGCAGTGTACAGATACTCCCTTCCTGGTGTTATCCTCGGAGTACAGCGCCCCCTACAGCACAGAGACCATCCCACCCACAGACACCCAGCACCCCGCAGTGTACAGATACTCCCTCCCTGGTGTTATCCTCGGAGTACAGCGCCCCCTACAGTACAGAGACCATCCCACCCACAGACACCCAGCACCCCGCAGTGTACAGATACTCCCTCCCTGGTGTTATCCTCGGAGTACAGCGCCCCCTACAGTACAGAGACCATCCCACCCACAGACACCCAGCACCCCGCAGTGTACAGATACTCCTTCCCTGGTGTTATCCTCAGAGTACAGCGCCCCCTACAGCACAGAGACCATCCCACCAACAGACACCCAGCACCCCGCAGTGTACAGATACTCCCTCCCTGGTGTTATCCTCAGAGTACAGCACCCCCTACAGTACAGAGACCATCCCACCAACAGACACCCAGCACCCCGCAGTGTACAGATACTCCCTTCCTGGTGTTATCCTCGGAGTACAGCGCCCCCTACAGTACAGAGACCAACCCACCCACAGACACCCAGCACCCCGCAGTGTACAGATATTCCCTTCCTGGTGTTATCCTCGGAGTACAGCACCCCCTACAGCACAGAGACCATCCCACCAACAGACACCCAGCACCCCGCAGTGTACAGATACTCCCTCCCTGGTGTTATCCTCGGAGTACAGCGCCCCCTACAGTACAGAGACCATCCCACCCACAGACACCCAGCACCCCGCAGTGTACAGATACTCCCTCCCTGGTGTTATCCTCGGAGTACAGCGCCCCCTACAGCACAGAGACCAACCCACCCACAGACACCCAGCACCACGCAGTGTACAGATACTCCCTCCCTGGTGTTATCCTCGGAGTACAGCGCCCCCTACAGTACAGAGACCAACCCACCCACAGACACCCAGCACCCCGCAGTGTACAGATACTCCCTCCCTGGTGTTATCCTCGGAGTACAGCACCCCCTACAGTACAGAGACCATCCCACCCACAGACACCCAGCACCCCGCAGTGTACAGATACTCCCTCCCTGGTGTTATCCTCTGAGTACAGCACCCCCTACAGTACAGAGACCATCCCACCCACAGACACCCAGCACCCCGCAGTGTACAGATACTCCCTCCCTGGTGTTATCCTCGGAGTACAGCGCCCCCTACAGTACAGAGACCATCCCACCCACAGACACCCAGCACCCCGCAGTGTACAGATACTCCCTCCCTGGTGTTATCCTCGGAGTACAGCGCCCCCTACAGTACAGAGACCAACCCACCCACAGACACCCAGCACCCCGCAGTGTACAGATACTCCCTCCCTGGTGTTATCCTCGGAGTACAGCGCCCCCTACAGTACAGAGACCAACCCACCCACAGACACCCAGCACCCCGCAGTGTACAGATACTCCCTCCCTGGTGTTATCCTCGGAGTACAGCACCCCCTACAGTACAGAGACCATCCCACCCACAGACACCCAGCACCCCGCAGTGTACAGATACTCCCTCCCTGGTGTTATCCTCGGAGTACAGCGCCCCCTACAGTACAGAGACCATCCCACCCACAGACACCCAGCACCCCGCAGTGTACAGATACTCCCTCCCTGGTGTTATCCTCGGAGTACAGCACCCCCTACAGTACAGAGACCAACCCACCCACAGACACCCAGCACCCCGCAGTGTACAGATACTCCCTCCCTGGTGTTATCCTCGGAGTACAGCGCCCCCTACAGTACAGAGACCAACCCACCCACAGACACCCAGCACCCCGCAGTGTACAGATACTCCCTCCCTGGTGTTATCCTCGGAGTACAGCGTCCCCTACAGCACAGAGACCATCCCACCCACAGACACCCAGCACCCCGCAGTGTACAGATACTCCCTCCCTGGTGTTATCCTCGGAGTACAGCGCCCCCTACAGCACAGAGACCATCCCCCCCACAGACACCCAGCACCCCGCAGTGTACAGATACTCCCTCCCTGGTGTTATCCTCGGAGTACAGCACCCCCTACAGTACAGAGACCATCCCACCCACAGACACCCAGCACCCCGCAGTGTACAGATACTCCCTCCCTGGTGTTATCCTCGGAGTACAGCGCCCCCTACAGTACAGAGACCATCCCACCCACAGACACCCAGCACCCCGCAGTGTACAGATACTCCCTCCCTGGTGTTATCCTCGGAGTACAGCGCCCCCTACAGTACAGAGACCAACCCACCCACAGACACCCAGCACCCCGCAGTGTACAGATACTCCCTCCCTGGTGTTATCCTCGGAGTACAGCGCCCCCTACAGCACAGAGACCAACCCACCCACAGACACCCAGCACCCCGCAGTGTACAGATACTCCCTCCCTGGTGTTATCCTCGGAGTACAGCGCCCCCTACAGTACAGAGACCATCCCACCCACAGACACCCAGCACCCCGCAGTGTACAGATACTCCCTCCCTGGTGTTATCCTCGGAGTACAGCGCCCCCTACAGTACAGAGACCAACCCACCCACAGACACCCAGCACCCCGCAGTGTACAGATACTCCCTCCCTGGTGTTATCCTCGGAGTACAGCGCCCCCTACAGTACAGAGACCATCCCACCCACAGACACCCAGCACCCCGCAGTGTACAGATACTCCCTCCCTGGTGTTATCCTCGGAGTACAGCGCTCCCTACAGTACAGAGACCATCCCACCAACAGACACCCAGCACCCTGCAGTGTACAGATACTCCCTCCCTGGTGTTATCCTCGGAGTACAGCACCCCCTACAGTACAGAGACCAACCCACCCACAGACACCCAGCACCACGCAGTGTACAGATACTCCCTCCCTGGTGTTATCCTCGGAGTACAGCACCCCCTACAGTACAGAGACCATCCCACCCACAGACACCCAGCACCCCGCAGTGTACAGATACTCCTTCCCTGGTGTTATCCTCGGAGTACAGCGCCCCCTACAGTACAGAGACCATCCCACCCACAGACACCCAGCACCCCGCAGTGTACAGATACTCCCTCCCTGGTGTTATCCTCGGAGTACAGCGCCCCCTACAGTACAGAGACCATCCCACCCACAGACACCCAGCACCCTGCAGTGTACAGATACTCCCTCCCTGGTGTTATCCTCGGAGTACAGCGCCCCCTACAGTACAGAGACGATCCCACCCACAGTCACCCAGCACCCTGCAGTGTACAGATACTCCCTCCCTGGTGTTATCCTCGGAGTACAGCGCCCCCTACAGCACAGAGACCATCCCACCCACAGACACCCAGCACCCCGCAGTGTACAGATACTCCCTCCCTGGTGTTATCCTCAGAGTACAGCGCCCCCTACAGTACAGAGACCATCCCACCCACAGACACCCAGCACCCTGCAGTGTACAGATACTCCCTCCCTGGTGTTATCCTCGGAGTACAGCACCCCCTACAGTACAGAGACCAACCCACCCACAGACACCCAGCACCCCGCAGTGTACAGATACTCCCTCCCTGGTGTTATCCTCGGAGTACAGCGCCCCCTACAGCACAGAGACCAACCCACCCACAGACACCCAGCACCCCGCAGTGTACAGATACTCCCTCCCTGGTGTTATCCTCGGAGTACAGCGCCCCCTACAGTACAGAGACCATCCCACCCACAGACACCCAGCACCCCGCAGTGTACAGATACTCCCTCCCTGGTGTTATCCTCGGAGTACAGCGCCCCCTACAGTACAGAGACCATCCCACCCACAGACACCCAGCACCCCGCAGTGTACAGATACTCCTTCCCTGGTGTTATCCTCAGAGTACAGCGCCCCCTACAGCACAGAGACCATCCCACCCACAGACACCCAGCACCCCGCAGTGTACAGATACTCCCTCCCTGGTGTTATCCTCGGAGTACAGCGCCCCCTACAGTACAGAGACCATCCCACCCACAGACACCCAGCACCCCGCAGTGTACAGATATTCCCTTCCTGGTGTTATCCTCGGAGTACAGCGCCCCCTACAGTACAGAGACCATCCCACCCACAGACACCCAGCACCCCGCAGTGTACAGATACTCCCTCCCTGGTGTTATCCTCGGAGTACAGCGCCCCCTACAGCACAGAGACCATCCCACCCACAGACACCCAGCACCCCACAGTGTACAGATACTCCCTCCCTGGTGTTATCCTCGGAGTACAGCACCCCCTACAGTACAGAGACCATCCCACCCACAGACACCCAGCACCCCGCAGTGTACAGATACTCCCTCCCTGGTGTTATCCTCGGAGTACAGCGTCCCCTACAGCACAGAGACCATCCCACCCACAGACACCCAGCACCCCGCAGTGTACAGATACTCCCTCCCTGGTGTTATCCTCGGAGTACAGCGCCCCCTACAGCACAGAGACCATCCCACCCACAGACACTCAGCACCCCACAGTGTACAGATACTCCCTCCCTGGTGTTATCCTCGGAGTACAGCGCCCCCTACAGTACAGAGACCATCCCACCCACAGACACCCAGCACCCCGCAGTGTACAGATACTCCCTCCCTGGTGTTATCCTCGGAGTACAGCGCCCCCTACAGTACAGAGACCAACCCACCCACAGACACCCAGCACCCCGCAGTGTACAGATACTCCCTCCCTGGTGTTATCCTCGGAGTACAGCGCCCCCTACAGTACAGAGACCATCCCACCCACAGACACCCAGCACCCCGCAGTGTACAGATATTCCCTTCCTGGTGTTATCCTCGGAGTACAGCGCCCCCTACAGTACAGAGAACATCCCACCCACAGACACCCAGCACCCCGCAGTGTACAGATACTCCCTCCCTTGTGTTATCCTCGGAGTACAGCGCCCCCTACAGTACAGAGACCATCCCACCCACAGACACCCAGCACCCCGCAGTGTACAGATACTCCCTCCCTGGTGTTATCCTCGGAGTACAGCGCCCCCTACAGTACAGAGACCATCCCACCCACAGACACCCAGCACCCCGCAGTGTACAGATACTCCCTCCCTGGTGTTATCCTCGGAGTACAGCGCCCCCTACAGTACAGAGACCATCCCACCCACAGACACCCAGCACCCCGCAGTGTACAGATACTCCCTCCCTGGTGTTATCCTCGGAGTACAGCGCCCCCTACAGTACAGAGACCAACCCACCCACAGACACCCAGCACCCCGCAGTGTACAGATACTCCCTCCCTGGTGTTATCCTCGGAGTACAGCACCCCCTACAGTACAGAGACCATCCCACCCACAGACACCCAGCACCCCGCAGTGTACAGATACTCCCTCCCTGGTGTTATCCTCGGAGTACAGCGCCCCCTACAGTACAGAGACCATCCCACCCACAGACACCCAGCACCCCGCAGTGTACAGATACTCCCTCCCTGGTGTTATCCTCGGAGTACAGCGCCCCCTACAGCACAGAGACCATCCCACCCACAGACACCCAGCACCCCACAGTGTACAGATACTCCCTCCCTGGTGTTATCCTCGGAGTACAGCGCCCCCTACAGTACAGAGACCATCCCACCCACAGACACCCAGCACCCCGCAGTGTACAGATACTCCCTCCCTGGTGTTATCCTCGGAGTACAGCGCCCCCTACAGTACAGAGACCATCCCACCAACAGACACCCAGCACCCCGCAGTGTACAGATACTCCCTCCCTGGTGTTATCCTCAGAGTACAGCACCCCCTACAGCACAGAGACCATCCCACCCACAGACACCCAGCACCCCGCAGTGTACAGATACTCCCTCCCTGGTGTTATCCTCGGAGTACAGCGCCCCCTACAGTACAGAGACCATCCCACCCACAGACACCCAGCACCCCGCAGTGTACAGATACTCCCTCCCTGGTGTTATCCTCAGAGTACAGCGCCCCCTACAGTACAGAGACCATCCCACCAACAGACACCCAGCACCCCGCAGTGTACAGATACTCCCTCCCTGGTGTTATCCTCGGAGTACAGCGCCCCCTACAGTACAGAGACCAACCCACCCACAGACACCCAGCACCCCGCAGTGTACAGATACTCCCTCCCTGGTGTTATCCTCGGAGTACAGCGCCCCCTACAGTACAGAGACCATCCCACCAACAGACACCCAGCACCCTGCAGTGTACAGATACTCCCTTCCTGGTGTTATCCTCGGAGTACAGCGCCCCCTACAGTACAGAGACCATCCCACCAACACACACCCAGCACCCCGCAGTGTACAGATACTCCCTCCCTGGTGTTATCCTCGGAGTACAGCGCCCCCTACAGTACAGAGACCAACCCACCCACAGACACCCAGCACCCCGCAGTGTACAGATACTCCCTCCCTTGTGTTATCCTCTGAGTACAGCACCCCCTACAGTACAGAGACCATCCCACCCACAGACACCCAGCACCCCGCAGTGTACAGATACTCCCTCCCTGGTGTTATCCTCGGAGTACAGCGCCCCCTACAGTACAGAGACCATCCCACCAACAGACACCCAGCACCCTGCAGTGTACAGATACTCCCTTCCTGGTGTTATCCTCGGAGTACAGCGCCCCCTACAGCACAGAGACCATCCCACCAACAGACACCCAGCACCCTGCAGTGTACAGATACTCCCTTCCTGGTGTTATCCTCGGAGTACAGCGCCCCCTACAGTACAGAGACCATCCCACCAACAGACACCCAGCACCCCGCAGTGTACAGATACTCCCTCCCTGGTGTTATCCTCGGAGTACAGCGCCCCCTACAGTACAGAGACCAACCCACCCACAGACACCCAGCACCCCGCAGTGTACAGATACTCCCTCCCTTGTGTTATCCTCTGAGTACAGCACCCCCTACAGTACAGAGACCATCCCACCCACAGACACCCAGCACCCCGCAGTGTACAGATACTCCCTCCCTGGTGTTATCCTCGGAGTACAGTGTCCCCTACAGTACAGAGACCATCCCACCCACAGACACCCAGCACCCCGCAGTGTACAGATACTCCCTCCCTGGTGTTATCCTCGGAGTACAGCACCCCCTACAGCACAGAGACCATCCCACCCACAGACACCCAGCACCCCGCAGTGTACAGATACTCCCTCCCTGGTGTTATCCTCGGAGTACAGCACCCCCTACAGTACAGAGACCATCCCACCCACAGACACCCAGCACCCCGCAGTGTACAGATACTCCCTCCCTGGTGTTATCCTCGGAGTACAGCGCCCCCTACAGTACAGAGACCAACCCACCCACAGACACCCAGCACCCCGCAGTGTACAGATACTCCCTCCCTTGTGTTATCCTCTGAGTACAGCACCCCCTACAGTACAGAGACCATCCCACCCACAGACACCCAGCACCCCGCAGTGTACAGATACTCCCTCCCTGGTGTTATCCTCGGAGTACAGTGTCCCCTACAGTACAGAGACCATCCCACCCACAGACACCCAGCACCCCGCAGTGTACAGATACTCCCTCCCTTGTGTTATCCTCTGAGTACAGCACCCCCTACAGTACAGAGACCATCCCACCCACAGACACCCAGCACCCCGCAGTGTACAGATACTCCCTCCCTGGTGTTATCCTCGGAGTACAGTGTCCCCTACAGTACAGAGACCATCCCACCCACAGACACCCAGCACCCCGCAGTGTACAGATACTCCCTCCCTGGTGTTATCCTCGGAGTACAGCGCCCCCTACAGTACAGAGACCAACCCACCCACAGACACCCAGCACCCCGCAGTGTACAGATACTCCCTCCCTTGTGTTATCCTCGGAGTACAGCACCCCCTACAGTACAGAGACCATCCCACCCACAGACACCCAGCACCCCGCAGTGTACAGATACTCCCTCCCTGGTGTTATCCTCGGAGTACAGCGCCCCCTACAGCACAGAGACCATCCCACCCACAGACACCCAGCACCCCGCAGTGTACAGATACTCCCTCCCTGGTGTTATCCTCGGAGTACAGCACCCCCTACAGTACAGAGACCATCCCACCCACAGACACCCAGCACCCCGCAGTGTACAGATACTCCCTCCCTGGTGTTATCCTCGGAGTACAGCACCCCCTACAGTACAGAGACCATCCCACCCACAGACACCCAGCACCCCGCAGTGTACAGATACTCCCTCCCTGGTGTTATCCTCAGAGTACAGCACCCCCTACAGCACAGAGACCATCCCACCCACAGACACCCAGCACCCCGCAGTGTACAGATACTCCCTCCCTGGTGTTATCCTCGGAGTACAGCACCCCCTACAGTACAGAGACCATCCCACCCACAGACACCCAGCACCCAGCAGTGTACAGATACTCCCTCCCTTGTGTTATCCTCGGAGTACAGCACCCCCTACAGTACAGAGACCATCCCACCCACAGACACCCAGCACCCCGCAGTGTACAGATACTCCCTCCCTGGTGTTATCCTCGGAGTACAGCACCCCCTACAGTACAGAGACCATCCCACCCACAGACACCCAGCACCCCACAGTGTACAGATACTCCCTCCCTGGTGTTATCCTCAGAGTACAGCGCCCCCTACAGTACAGAGACCAACCCACCCACAGACACCCAGCACCCCGCAGTGTACAGATACTCCCTCCCTGGTGTTATCCTCGGAGTACAGCGCCCCCTACAGTACAGAGACCAACCCACCCACAGACACCCAGCACCCCGCAGTGTACAGATACTCCCTTCCTGGTGTTATCCTCGGAGTACAGCGCCCCCTACAGTACAGAGACCATCCCACCCACAGACACCCAGCACCCCGCAGTGTACAGATACTCCCTCCCTGGTGTTATCCTCGGAGTACAGCACCCCCTACAGTACAGAGACCATCCCACCCACAGGCACCCAGCACCCCGCAGTGTACAGATACTCCCTCCCTGGTGTTATCCTCGGAGTACAGCGCCCCCTACAGTACAGAGACCATCCCACCAACAGACACCCAGCACCCTGCAGTGTACAGATACTCCCTTCCTGGTGTTATCCTCGGAGTACAGCGCCCCCTACAGTACAGAGACCATCCCACCCACAGACACCCAGCACCCCGCAGTGTACAGATACTCCCTTCCTGGTGTTATCCTCGGAGTACAGCGCCCCCTACAGTACAGAGACCAACCCACCCACAGACACCCAGCACCCCGCAGTGTACAGATACTCCCTCCCTGGTGTTATCCTCGGAGTACAGCGCCCCCTACAGTACAGAGACCAACCCACCCACAGACACCCAGCACCCCGCAGTGTACAGATACTCCCTTCCTGGTGTTATCCTCGGAGTACAGCGCCCCCTACAGTACAGAGACCAACCCACCCACAGACACCCAGCACCCCGCAGTGTACAGATACTCCCTCCCTGGTGTTATCCTCGGAGTACAGCGCCCCCTACAGTACAGAGACCAACCCACCCACAGACACCCAGCACCCCGCAGTGTACAGATACTCCCTCCCTGGTGTTATCCTCAGAGTACAGCGCCCCCTACAGTACAGAGACCATCCCACCCACAGACACCCAGCACCCCACAGTGTACAGATACTCCCTCCCTGGTGTTATCCTCAGAGTACAGCGCCCCCTACAGTACAGAGACCAACCCACCCACAGACACCCAGCACCCCGCAGTGTACAGATACTCCCTCCCTGGTGTTATCCTCGGAGTACAGCGCCCCCTACAGTACAGAGACCATCCCACCCACAGACACCCAGCACCCCGCAGTGTACAGATACTCCCTCCCTGGTGTTATCCTCAGAGTACAGCACCCCCTACAGCACAGAGACCATCCCACCCACAGACACCCAGCACCCCGCAGTGTACAGATACTCCCTCCCTGGTGTTATCCTCGGAGTACAGCACCCCCTACAGTACAGAGACCATCCCACCCACAGACACCCAGCACCCCGCAGTGTACAGATACTCCCTCCCTGGTGTTATCCTCGGAGTACAGCGCCCCCTACAGCACAGAGACCAACCCACCCACAGACACCCAGCACCCCGCAGTGTACAGATACTCCCTCCCTGGTGTTATCCTCGGAGTACAGCACCCCCTACAGCACAGAGACCATCCCACCCACAGACACCCAGCACCCCGCAGTGTACAGATACTCCCTCCCTGGTGTTATCCTCAGAGTACAGCGCCCCCTACAGTACAGAGACCAACCCACCCACAGACACCCAGCACCCCGCAGTGTACAGATACTCCCTCCCTGGTGTTATCCTCGGAGTACAGCGCCCCCTACAGTACAGAGACCATCCCACCAACAGACACCCAGCACCCTGCAGTGTACAGATACTCCCTTCCTGGTGTTATCCTCGGAGTACAGCGCCCCCTACAGCACAGAGACCATCCCACCCACAGACACCCAGCACCCCGCAGTGTACAGATACTCCCTCCCTGGTGTTATCCTCGGAGTACAGCGCCCCCTACAGTACAGAGACCATCCCACCAACAGACACCCAGCACCCTGCAGTGTACAGATACTCCCTTCCTGGTGTTATCCTCGGAGTACAGCGCCCCCTACAGTACAGAGACCATCCCACCCACAGACACCCAGCACCCCGCAGTGTACAGATACTCCCTCCCTGGTGTTATCCTCAGAGTACAGCACCCCCTACAGCACAGAGACCATCCCACCCACAGACACCCAGCACCCCGCAGTGTACAGATACTCCCTCCCTTGTGTTATCCTCGGAGTACAGCGCCCCCTACAGTACAGAGACCATCCCACCCACAGACACCCAGCACCCCGCAGTGTACAGATACTCCCTCCCTGGTGTTATCCTCGGAGTACAGCGCCCCCTACAGTACAGAGACCATCCCACCCACAGACACCCAGCATCCCGCAGTGTACAGATACTCCCTCCCTGGTGTTATCCTCGGAGTACAGCGCCCCCTACAGTACAGAGACCATCCCACCCACAGACACCCAGCACCCCGCAGTGTACAGATACTCCCTCCCTGGTGTTATCCTCAGAGTACAGCGCCCCCTAC
Organism: Rana muscosa; assembly: GCA_029206835.1. Classification (NCBI taxonomy): domain Eukaryota; kingdom Metazoa; phylum Chordata; class Amphibia; order Anura; family Ranidae; genus Rana; species Rana muscosa. Next base: position 8,737,122 of record CM055117.1, read on the forward strand.
AGTACAGAGACCAACCCACCCACAGACACCCAGCACCCCGCAGTGTACAGATACTCCCTCCCTGGTGTTATCCTCGGAGTACAGCGCCCCCTACAGTACAGAGACCATCCCACCAACAGACACCCAGCACCCTGCAGTGTACAGATACTCCCTTCCTGGTGTTATCCTCGGAGTACAGCGCCCCCTACAGCACAGAGACCATCCCACCCACAGACACCCAGCACCCCGCAGTGTACAGATACTCCCTCCCTGGTGTTATCCTCGGAGTACAGCACCCCCTACAGCACAGAGACCATCCCACCCACAGACACCCAGCACCCCGCAGTGTACAGATACTCCCTCCCTGGTGTTATCCTCGGAGTACAGCGCCCCCTACAGTACAGAGACCATCCCACCCACAGACACCCAGCACCCAGCAGTGTACAGATACTCCCTCCCTTGTGTTATCCTCGGAGTACAGCACCCCCTACAGTACAGAGACCATCCCACCCACAGACACCCAGCACCCCGCAGTGTACAGATACTCCCTCCCTGGTGTTATCCTCGGAGTACAGCACCCCCTACAGTACAGAGACCATCCCACCCACAGACACCCAGCATCCCGCAATGTACAGATACTCCCTCCCTGGTGTTATCCTCGGAGTACAGCGCCCCCTACAGTACAGAGACCATCCCACCCACAGACACCCAGCACCCCGCAGTGTACAGATACTCCCTCCCTGGTGTTATCCTCAGAGTACAGCGCCCCCTACAGTACAGAGACCAACCCACCCACAGACACCCAGCACCCCGCAGTGTACAGATACTCCCTCCCTGGTGTTATCCTCGGAGTACAGCGCCCCCTACAGTACAGAGACCATCCCACCAACAGACACCCAGCACCCTGCAGTGTACAGATACTCCCTCCCTGGTGTTATCCTCGGAGTACAGCGCCCCCTACAGCACAGAGACCATCCCACCCACAGACACCCAGCACCCCGCAGTGTACAGATACTCCCTCCCTGGTGTTATCCTCGGAGTACAGCGCCCCCTACAGTACAGAGACCATCCCACCAACAGACACCCAGCACCCTGCAGTGTACAGATACTCCCTTCCTGGTGTTATCCTCGGAGTACAGCGCCCCCTACAGTACAGAGACCATCCCACCCACAGACACCCAGCACCCCGCAGTGTACAGATACTCCCTCCCTGGTGTTATCCTCAGAGTACAGCACCCCCTACAGCACAGAGACCATCCCACCCACAGACACCCAGCACCCCGCAGTGTACAGATACTCCCTCCCTGGTGTTATCCTCGGAGTACAGCACCCCCTACAGTACAGAGACCATCCCACCCACAGACACCCAGCACCCAGCAATGTACAGATACTCCCTCCCTTGTGTTATCCTCGGAGTACAGCGCCCCCTACAGCACAGAGACCATCCCACCCACAGACACCCAGCACCCTGCAGTGTACAGATACTCCCTCCCTGGTGTTATCCTCGGAGTACAGCACCCCCTACAGTACAGAGACCATCCCACCCACAGACACCCAGCACCCCGCAGTGTACAGATACTCCCTCCCTGGTGTTATCCTCGGAGTACAGCACCCCCTACAGTACAGAGACCATCCCACCCACAGACACCCAGCACCCCGCAGTGTACAGATACTCCCTCCCTGGTGTTATCCTCAGAGTACAGCGCCCCCTACAGTACAGAGACCAACCCACCCACAGACACCCAGCACCCCGCAGTGTACAGATACTCCCTCCCTGGTGTTATCCTCGGAGTACAGCGCCCCCTACAGTACAGAGACCAACCCACCCACAGACACCCAGCACCCCGCAGTGTACAGATACTCCCTCCCTGGTGTTATCCTCGGAGTACAGCGTCCCCTACAGTACAGAGACCAACCCACCCACAGACACCCAGCACCCCGCAGTGTACAGATACTCCCTCCCTGGTGTTATCCTCAGAGTACAGCGCCCCCTACAGTACAGAGACCATCCCACCCACAGACACCCAGCACCCCGCAGTGTACAGATACTCCCTCCCTGGTGTTATCCTCGGAGTACAGCACCCCCTACAGTACAGAGACCATCCCACCCACAGACACCCAGCACCCCGCAGTGTACAGATACTCCCTCCCTGGTGTTATCCTCAGAGTACAGCGCCCCCTACAGTACAGAGACCATCCCACCCACAGACACCCAGCACCCCGCAGTGTACAGATACTCCCTCCCTGGTGTTATCCTCACCCCTCCCCCTCCCCCCCTTCTTTGTGTACGATTCAGGATTTGGGTCAGAAAAGGGAACTTTTGTTTTTTTTTCAACTTTTTTTTAACATTTAATCTGCTCATATTTGCCTTCCCTGGTTCCTCCTCCTCCCCTCATCAACATGATAATGAATTATCTATCAACACAACCTTTCCCTTATTTATTACACACCTTATCTTAGTCCCACTGGGTCTCTGTAATGTTCTATGTCAAACAGCTGGTGGGAGGGGCTGTTGGGGGGGGCTGTACAAGCTAGGGTGACCACATTTTTAAACTACCATTCAGGGACACCCTCCCTTCCCAAAAATCAGCTTGTGCTGTAACGAATCACAGCACAGTGTTTTCTCCAATCACCAGCAGGGGGCGGGGATTGTGCTCCTCCAGGCATTTCCGGCCAGGGCAAGTACTGAGTAAAGCGGTGATGTGGCGGCCTTTTTTGAGGGCATACTACTGACCTTTCCACTGTGCATTACATACTACTGACCTCTGCACTGTACATTACATACTACTGACCTTTCCACTGTGCATTACATACTACTGACCTTTCCACTGTGCATTACATACTACTGACCTTTCCACTGTGCATTACATACTACTGACCTTTCCACTGTACATTACATACTACTGACCTTTCCACTGTGCATTACATACTACTGACCTCTGCACTGTGCATTACATACTACTGACCTCTGCACTGTACATTACATACTACTGACCTTTCCACTGTGCATTACATACTACTGACCTTTCCACTGTGCTTTACATACTACTGACCTTTCCACTGTGCATTACATACTACTGACCTTTCCACTGTGCATTACATACTACTGACCTTTCCACTGTGCATTACATACTACTGACCTTTCCACTGTGCATTACATACTACTGACCTCTGCACTGTGCATTACATACTACTGACCTCTGCACTGTACATTACATACTACTGACCTTTCCACTGTGCATTACATACTACTGACCTTTCCACTGTGCATTACATACTACTGACCTTTCCACTGTGCATTACATACTACTGACCTTTCCACTGTGCATTACATACTACTGACCTCTGCACTGTGCATTACATACTACTGACCTCTGCACTGTACATTACATACTACTGACCTTTCCACTGCGCATTACATACTACTGACCTTTCCACTGTGCTTTACATATTACTGACCTCTGCACTGTACATTACATACTACTGACCTTTCCACTGTGCATTACATACTACTGACCTTTCCACTGTGCTTTACATATTACTGACCTCTGCACTGTGCATTACATACTACTGACCTCTGCACTGTACATTACATACTACTGACCTTTCCACTGTGCATTACATACTACTGACCTTTCCACTGTGCTTTACATATTACTGACCTCTGCACTGTGCATTACATACTACTGACCCCTACACTGTGCATTGCATACTACTGACCTCTGCACTGTGCATTACATATTACTGACCTCTGCACTGTGCATTACATACTACTGACCTCTGCACTGTGCATTACATACTACTGACCTCTGCACTGTACATTACATACTACTGACCCCTGCACTGTGCATTACATACTACTGACCCCTGCACTGTGCATTACATACTACTGACCCCTGCACTGTGCATTGCATACTACTGACCTCTGCACTGTGCATTACATACTACTGACCCCTGCACTGTGCATTGCATACTACTGACCTCTGCACTGTGCATTACATATTACTGACCTCTGCACTGTGCATTGCATACTACTGACCTCTGCACTGTGCATTACATACTACTGACCTCTGCACTGTACATTACATACTACTGACCTCTGCACTGTACATTACATACTACTGACCTCTGCACTGTGCATTACATATTACTGACCTCTGCACTGTACATTACATACTACTGACCTTTCCACTGTGCATTACATACTACTGACCTTTCCACTGTGCATTACATACTACTGACCTTTCCACTGTGCATTACATACTACTGACCTTTCCACTGTGCATTACATACTACTGACCTCTGCACTGTACATTACATACTACTGACCTCTGCACTGTACATTACATACTACTGACCTTTCCACTGTGCTTTACATATTACTGACCCCTGCACTGTGCATTATATACTACTGACCCCTGCACTGGGCATTATATACTACTGACCCCTGCACTGGGCATTACATACTACTGACCCCTGCACTGTGCATTGCATACTACTGAGTAGTGTTAAACAAATGGTTCGGGCTTGTTTGGCGAACACCCGAGTAAATAGGGGTGAATAGGGGGTGGCTACAGCGGCCATGGATAGATTCATGCAATGCATGATTCTATCCATTTTACATAGGAGGGGCATGACAGAGGGGGCGGTGCTGTGCGCCCTTAATGGACGAACCGCCAATGCAAATGAATTATTTGAACACGGCGTCAGCCACTTGCTCCTTGATGATGCACAGACATTACTTGATTCAGATGTTGGTTCTGAGGTTGGGGAAGGAAGGAACATGAGCCTCCAGAGAGGGGAGAACCCTGGTACACAAATTGGCAGTCATGTTCCTCCAGGCGCAGGGAATTGCCAAGTTGTCTCCAGTGATGATGAGGATGGAGGAGATGATGATGATGAGGTCACTGACATGACTTGGGTGCCGGATAGAGTAGAGGAGGAAAGTGAGGGTGAGGCACAACCCCAACGAGTAGACACGTGCACTGACGAAAATTTTGTTTCATTAGTTTTTTTGCTTTTTTCGGAAATTCTGAAAGTTCGAAAAATTTGTTTTTGTTTTTTTGCTTTTTTCGGAAATTCGAAATTCCGAATTCCGAATTCTCTAATTTCCCGAACTTCCGAAAAAAGCAAAAAAACAACATTTCAGAAATTCTAAAATTCGAAAAATTCGGAAGTTCGGAAATTCAGAAATTCGGAAATTCAACTTTCCAAATTTCCCATTTTCGAATTTTAGATTTTCTAATTTTTCAATCTCGAATTTTCGAATCTCGAATTTTCAAATCTCGAATTTTTGAATTTTGAATTTCCGAAATTCCGAATTTCTGAAATTCCAAATTTCCGGAATTTCGAAAGTTTAGAATTTTGGAAATTCTGAAATTTCGGAATTAACGAATTTCTCAAAATTCATTTAAAAACAAATTTGAAGGGGGGCGTGTCCTGACCATGGAGGAGTGAGGACGCGTGTCTCTGCAGCTCCGTCCCGCCGCCGCACTTGCCATAAGCTACGAGGGAGACACTCACCCCAGCTGACACCTAACATGTCCCAGCGGAACCGGGCGTCCTCACAGCCACCACGCTACGATCGGACCAGACAGGGGCAGCTGGAGTCTTTCTTCCCCGGGACCCGTGGGCAGAGCCGCGAGGCTTCAAAGATGGCGCCGGTCGCGAAGGCCCAGAAAGCACCCAAGGCCTCGCAGAGCTCCGACGCACGATCGCATCAGCCTTCAGGCTCCCCCATACCATCCCCAGGGTCGGTGAGTGACTCGCCCCCCTCCATCTCTCCTGGCTCTCCATCAACCCTGGCCAGAGACTCTGGAGCCCCAGACCCGCTGGCTGATGCAGACCTCAGGCGCCATATTTGGTCTCTCCCCACCAGAGATGACCTGGAGCGCTTCGCAGACAGGGTAGAGAAGGCCCTCAAGGAGGACATTGCTCAACTTAAAGCTGATACCTTGCACCTGGGGGGTAGAGTGGAGGCCCTAGAGCAAAGATTGGAGGACACCATCCCAGTGATTTCCATGCTCCAGGATAAGTGCACTACGCAAGATCACCAGATTGAGGCCCTGCTCTGTCAGTTAGATGATATGGAGAACCGCAGTCGCAGGGCCAACATCAGAATAAGAGGAATGCCTGAAGCGACAACAACTAGAGACATTATCCCTAGCTTGGAGGGCATATTTAAGGAAATATTGGGACTGCCTGCTACTGACTCTGTGGAAATAGATCGTGCGCACAGGGCCCTTAAGCCCCCATCCCAAGACGTGAATAACCCACGGGACATCATATGTAAGCTACATAAATACACGCTTAAAGACCGCATTATGCAAAAAATGCGCGGCAAGCCCTACTTTGACTTTGATGGCGCACATTTAACCTTCTATCAAGATATTTCCAGGCGCACTCTCATGCAACGACGATCACTTCGCCCCCTCCTAGTAGCTATACACGAAGCAGGCTTGCAGTACCGCTGGGGCTTTCCCTTCTACCTCCAAGTCACCAAAGCTGGCAAGACGGTGACCCTCCGCACCAAAGATGACCTGCCAAACTTCCTGGCCTCTCTTGAATTAGACCCTGTGGACTTCCCAGACTGGCGGGGAACATCCAACCACCTAGACCCTAAGCCACAATCAACTCAACCGTGGCTGCCAGCTGGGCGCAAGAACCGCAGACGAGACCGCAGACGACATCCCTCCGATTCTTCACCAGGCCCGGCCCCGAGAGACTGATGGCAAAATTAGCCCATGCCGGTGCACGGGCCCCACCTTTGAAAGATTCCCCCTCGAAGGCTGTGCCTTGGACTCCCCTATGCTGCTGAAGATGGACCTTGTTTGCTCGCACTTATTTTGGCAACTAACTCAATCTCTCTTTTTGCCCAGCCGCCTGATTGAGCTGGTTGGGATCTCATAAGCTTAAGTGGCACCCCGACCACTCGCGACAGACTTAGTAGAGCCCGCACCCCATGGGGACCGAGTATGGGTGACCCCTTTCTTACTCCCCCTATACCGCACATAGTTAGATGCGGTGGACGGAGACAGTGACCCCTCACCTTCCCCCCTATGTTGGTTCACGTACCCCGAGTAGGCCGCCCTCTTTCTGGGTACAGATCCCCATTGGGATCACGGGTCCGTGGTCGGGGACTCCCCCCCCCTATAGGGGGCGGGGTCTCGAACACGACCCTCAGATGTTTTACATGTTAAAATGGCTTCGGCCAGTTTGTCTTGCTCAATATGTTTTTGATACTGCTCTCATATGTTTTTTCTTTTCTTTTTTGTTGTTTTGTCCTATCACTTTCTCCCTCCCTTTCCTTCCTCTCTCTTTTCCCTCTCTCAGGAGTGTTCCACTGCATTGCCACCCGCGCCGAGCACACCACCGACTTTGGCACCTCGACCATTCCCAGACCTCCCCATGGCTACTTTAAAGGTAAGCTCATATAATGTTAGAGGCCTCTGTTCCCCTCACAAACGCAGCAAATTATGGTGGGAACTAAAACGGCTCAAGGCACAGGTAGTTTTCCTTCAAGAGACCCACTTCATGCCCCAATCACTTCCTAAGCTGCCCACTCACCTCTTTAATCAGTGGTTTCTCAGTAACTCCCCTGTCTCCAAGTCTAGAGGGACGGCCATAGCAATCCACAAGTCCTGCCCTTTCCAGCCCACGGGTAATAAAATCGACCCTTTGGGTAGGTATGTCTTCCTGAAGGGTAGTATAGCAGGACAAACCTACACGTTTGCAACCATCTATGCCCCTAACACCGCCCAACTTTCCTTCATTGACTCGACCTTGGAGCAACTGGCCGACTTCCGAGAAGGCCTCTTGATCCTCGGGGGAGACTTTAACGTCAGCCCAGACCCCCTGCTTGACACGTCTCACGCAAAACCCTCACACCCCTATGCGTTCCTCAAACATTTTCGCAAGACCCTCCAATCCCACCTCTTGGTGGATAGTTGGCGGGTATTGCATCCCTCAGATCGAGACTTCAGCTACTACTCCAAGGTACACAATGTTTACACGCGCATAGACCATATATATGTAGACCGTACCACCTTGGAGCTCTTGCAGTCTGCGTCCATTGGCAACATCACTATCTCTGACCATGCCCCAGTCACAATTGCCTTCACCATGCCATCAGGTACTTATAGAACCTGGACGTGGAGGCTGAATGAAAATTTGCTAGATGATGTAGTGGTGGTGGAGGAGGTAAATGACACCTTAACCCACTACTTTAAAGAAAACTCCACTGTTGATGTCAGCGAGGGTGTAGTATGGGAGGCTCATAAAGCTGTGGTCAGGGGAATATTGATCTCCCAGGGCTCCAGACTAAAGCGAGACCGCCAGGCAGACTTCCAGAGGGTGCACACAGCCCTTCAGAAAGCTGAACTCCAACACAAGGCAAATGGAGACCCCAAAGCACTACAGGCTCTCACTGAGCTACGGGAACTGTTCCTACGTCTTTTAGACCGCCAAACTCGTAAACAGTTTAGATTTATGTCACATAAATTTTACGAGCACGGAAATAAATGTGGTCGTATGCTCGCACGGGCACTCAGGAAAAAACATGCGCAGGCATACATACACAAACTACGCTCCTCTCCCGGGGATTTGACGGTACAGTCCTCTAAAATCGCCGCAGGGTTCCGAGAATACTACGCCAAACTATACAATTTGGAATCCGAGCTCCCACCTGAAGCACGAGATACCAGACAAACGGCGGTCCAGGCCTACTTGGCGGCGGCTGGTACCCCCCCCCTCACGGAAGACCAACGCGCTGCTTTGGAGCTCCCGATCACCCCAACTGAACTGGGTGCGACGGTGGAGTCCTTGCCCAATGGGAAGAGCCCCGGCCTGGATGGGCTCACTAAAAGGTACTACAAGGCCTTCTTTTCTCACCTAGCGGCACCTATGTGCAAATATTTCAACTCCGTGGCGGGGGGTACTGCCATCCCCCCGGGGGCTCTACTAGCCCACATTACAGTGATCCCAAAGGAGGGCAAGGACCCCACTATCCCCCAAAGCTATCGCCCCATTTCACTTCTTAATGTGGACATAAAACTCCTGGCAAAAATTTTGGCCAATAGACTTAAACACCTCATGCCTGAACTAGTCCATCCCGACCAAACAGGTTTCATTGTAGGCAGGGAGGCTAGGGACAACTCCCTTAGAGCAATCCAACTTATTCACTGGGCCCGTACCCGCCCGGATCCCCAGCCATACATAATACTATCAACTGACGCGGAAAAGGCTTTCGACCGGGTCGATTGGTCCTATTTGAAAGCGGTACTTGAGTCCATAGGACTGGGGCCGCGAATACTGACATCAATCATGGCTCTATACTCTACACCTTGCGCGCAGGTTAAAGTGAACGGGACCCTCTCATCCAGCTTCCCCATCAGGAACGGCACGAGGCAGGGGTGCCCCCTCTCACCCCTTTTATTCGCCCTAGCGCTGGAGCCTCTGCTTCGCGCCGTGCGGGCCAGTAAGGACATCAAGGGTCTAAAAGTGGGCAACACGGAACATAAGCTTTCGGCATACGCCGATGATGTCTTATTCCACCTCTCGGACCCCCTGATCTCTTTGCCTAACCTGATGAAGGAACTTAAGCAATTTGGCTCACTCTCAAACTTTAAAATAAACTATACAAAGTCTGAACTCCTGCCCATCCATCTGCCCCCCCTCTTAACTAAGAGCCTCCGGTCTGCCTTTCCCTTTACCTGGGCTGAATCATCTCTACGATATTTGGGAGTGCAACTCACGGACCGCTTCAACACCTTGTATATGGCCAACTATCCCCCGCTGCTTACTGCGGTCCAGAGAGACCTCTCACAATGGACGCAGACTGCCTTCACATGGTTGGGACGAGTAAACATCATAAAAATGAATATACTGCCACGTGTACTCTTCTACTTACAAATGCTACCGATACCCCTACCTAGGCTCTTCTTTGACCGATTGTCCAGCATGCTGTCCGCGTTCGTATGGAACGCACGGAAACCTAGAATAGCCCTAAGGGTGCTGAGGCGCCAAAAACGGGAGGGCGGCCTGGGGATCCCCGATGTCAGACGCTACTACAGGGCCATAGCCCTCCAGAGAATACTAAACTGGCGTTTCCATACCCACTCAAAACTATGGGTTTCCCTGGAGAAATGCTTGGCGGGCAGGAATTTATCCTATGCACCATGGCTACCCCGGGAATATAGGGGGCTATCGGTAACGACCTCCCCACTGACAGCCCAGGTGCTCTCAGTCTGGGACCGGACCAATTCGGTTTTGAAAATTGCCCCCCCTATGTCCCCGCTGGCCCCACTGGGTGGGTTCCTGTGGTTCCCCCCAGGTGAACAGATGGCCTTTTTTGGGCCCTGGGTGGATGATGGAAACGCCAGCTGCGGCAAGCTCATGAAAGATGGTAAGCTCCTGAGCTTTAGCGCCCTGCAGGCCAGACACCAGGGCTCCCGTATGAACTTTTGGAGGTATAGGCAGTTACACCACTTCTTTGAGAAACATGGCCACTCAATTAGGGACCCAACCTCCCTCACCCCGTTCGAGCACCTCTTCGTTAATGAGGAACCTATCCCCCACATGGTGTCGGAACTATACCGACTTCTTGGCTCTGCTGCCCATCAACCTAAACCTGCTTTTATTCGAAGCTGGGAAAGAGACTTAGGACAGGAATTCACTGACTCACAGTTGACTCACCTGTACGACCTTACTCACTCGTCCTCCATAGACTCAAAAGCTCAAGAAACAAACTATAAGATATTGTCCCGCTGGTATCGGGTACCAGCGGATATGGCACGCATATATCCTTCTGGATCAGAGCTTTGCTGGCGTGGCTGCGGGCACAGGGGTACGCTTATCCACATATGGTGGGAATGTCCCCTAATCAGGCCCTTTTGGGAAGACATCAAGGACCAAATAATGAGCATAACGGGGATTGATGTTCCCCTCTCTCCGACGCACTTCCTCTTGCATGTCCCTCCGATCCCACTCAGTCAATATAGGAAGAGCGTACTGCCCCACTTATTAAATGCGGCTAGACGCCTGCTCCCAACTTTTTGGAAGCAGCCCAGAGTCCCTACCCGGGAGGAGTGGATCGGTGGGGTAAATGCAGTCCGAGAGGCTGAAGACTGGATAGCGACCTGTAGGGACTCCCGAGACCGGTTTGCCGGTATCTGGACACCCTGGACCGATTACGTCACAGATCCTGGATACGTGCCATCTAGCCTAGACATAGCTTTATTGGAACTGGCAGAACCTTCTCTTAAAAACCGCAGGCTGTCAAGAGCTTAGAAGACTGAGAGCTACCCTCTGACATAGTGAGACTAATGGAGTTTACCTGGTTTGATGGCTACGCTTGAGGGTGTGCTCGGTGCGGCCTGGAATGAGGCCTCCTACAGAAAGACAGGTACGCTCGGATCACTCCTTCCTTTCCTCCTTTCCTTTCCTTGTCCTTTTCCTTCCCCTCTTTCCCCCCCCCCCTTTTTTTTTTTTATTTTTTTTTTTATTTTTTTCTCTTCTTATATATGTTTTGCAATGGTATGCATTTATGCCAGTTAAAGAAATGTCTGTTATGCTGGCGGGTGTTGCAATTACCATGAGCCTCCGCGCTCGCGGGATGGGCCCCCCTTTACAGGGGGCACAGGGTGTCCCGCCAGAGCGTGCACCGTAGCATATCGGTGCCCCACGCTGCGTGCGGGGAGCGGGGAGAGGTCAGATGGAGGCTATTGAGCCCCCCTCCCCCCGCCCCGGCCGCGGGTCGGGGGACCATGTCTTAATTATAGTCACATGGACAACACCCCCGGCTTGTTATCAGTGGTGGGACGGTAATATGTGAGGCCCCCACATTCCATGTGCCCTCCACGCCTACCACAGTTGTGCACCCACTGTTCCTATGGTGGCACCCTTACTCTACTAACTAGTGTGGCCCATCGGCCGCCCCACATAAGGCATACAAGATACTGCTATTATTGATGTACTCTATTTCTTTGTTCAACTTGTTTATATGCTGGTTATGCACACCAGACGGGTCTGTGCTTTTCCTATTTTATTTTACTTATTATTTTTGATTTTTTTTTTTTTTTTTTTTAAGCAAACTGTTGGACTTGTCTGGTTGTATATTTTTCTTTTATAAAATAAAGATTATATAAAAAACAAAAAAAAAAAACAAATTTGAAACTAAAGGAATTGCACATGTCTACTAACGAGGCAGCCAGCATGGAAGAGTAGAGAGCAGCCACCCTATTCCATCACATTGTGGAGCTCTTATCTCCAGGCCCACTTCCCACAGCTCAGCTGTCTGGACCTTTCTTAGTACATGTGCAGACGATCGCACTGTTGGAATTTGCAAACTTTGTCTCAGGCACATCAAGCGTGGCAAAAACACCAGCCATTCGGGTACCACATGCTTGACAAAGCATTTAACCTCCCACCACTCAGCCCGTTGGCAAGAGCACCTAAAAGCCACACAAATCTGTCTCTCCTCCTTACTCACCCCAGTCTGCCCCCCGCTACACCTCATGACCTCTCAGCAGCCTCCACTGACAGGGATAGTATAGCGCAGGGTGTCCCAGGTCCTTGCAGCACATCTGCCAGCAGCACACCACCATCTGTAGACTATAGCAGGCAAATGACTCTGCCCCATCTGCTGCAGCGGAAAAAAAAATACAGTCACTGCCACCCACATGCCCAGCGTCTAAATTCAATCTTGTGAAAGCTGTTGGCTCTACAACTCCTGCCTTTCCATCTGGTGGATTCTGCCACCTTTCATGAGTTTGGAGAATGTGCTGTACCACAATGGCAGGTTCATACCTCCCAACTTTTATAATGTCCACTGCGGGACATTTTTCTCCTCCTGTTAAAGTTGTTGAGCGGGGGGGGGGGGGGGGCTAGCGGGACGGTGAATTATTTTGATGGGGACTTTTTGTTCTGTTGAGCAGGGGGGGGGGGGGGGTTATGGGGTCTAGTCGGAGGGTTCTAGTTCGTCAGCCCCCTCCCGCCGAGCCGCCCGACATACCTTACCTGATCGCAGCTCCAGGTCCCGCCTCACAGCCTCACATCGCTCCTGCCTGTCGTGCTGCTGCGCGCTCCTCCTCTCTCATCCTCCCTCTGTGCGGGAATAATGTGTCCCGCGCGGGAACGCGGGGAGATGGTGTCCCTGCGGGCAAAACCCGCACAATCCGTGCAGGTTGGGAGGTATGCAGGTTCCCAGTCGCTATTTCTTTGCACGTAAGGCCATTCCAGCTTTGTACCATCATGTGGAAGGCAATGTTTTGGCATCGCTGGGCAAGGCAATCAGCCGCAAGGTCCACCTTACTGCTGACACGTGGTCCAGCAAGCATGGTCAGGGACGATTTATTTAGTTCACAGCACATTGGGTAACTCTGCTTGCAACTCGGAAGGATGCAGGACAGGGCTCAGTGCTGCAGTTTGTTGTGCCCCCCACGTCTCCATACAGCTGGTGAAGATGCGAGATTTGTCAGCTCCACCCCCCCTCCTCCTTCTCCTCCTCCATGCCCTCATAGGCTGGATTGTCCTATGAACCACAAATACCCCCTAAGCGTTCAAGGGGCTATTTAATGAGTCAGGCTAAAAGGTGCCATGCAGTGCTTCAGCTGGTGTGTCTAGGGGACAGGAGCCACACCGGAGCAGAGATTCTTGCAGCTCTGCAGCGGCAGGCCCAGAGGTGGGTCACGCCACTCCAGCTGGAGCCAGGAATGGTGGTGTGTGATAATGGTGCAAACCTCCTGTCCGCCCTTAGACAGGGAAAGTCGACACATTTGCCATGCCTGGCACATGTCCTCAATCTGGTGGTGCATTTCTTAAATAGGTACCCAGGGTTGCCAGATCTCCTGAAGCAGGCCAGAAGAGTGTGTAGCCATTTCAGGCGGTCATACACAGCCTGTACTCGGTTGGCTGAAATTCAACGGGAATTCCACCAGCCCATAAACCGCCTGATTTGTGACATGCCCTCCAGGTGGAAATCAACTTTGGCAATGCTGCAGCGGCTGCACATGCAGCAGAGGGCCGTCAACGAGTACCTGTGTGAGTATGGCACAATGACAGGCTCAGGCCGGCTCAGCTTTTTTTCCCCAATGCCAATGGCTGCTGATAAAGGATGCATGCACTGTACTGTCACCATTTGAGGAGGCCACAAGGATGGTGAGCCTTGATAATGCATGCATCAGTGACACAATCCCTGTTGTGTTCATGCTGAAGCAGACACTGCGTGGCATTTTGGACAGGGCACTCAAAGCAGAGCAGCGGGAGGAAGAGGAGGACTTCCTTTCCTCTCAAGGCCCCCTTTATGCAGACATCATTTTTGCGATGCCACAGAACACATAGGAGGAGAGGGAGGAGGAGGAGGAGGAGGATTCTGGCGGTTTTGGAGGCATTGATGCAGAGGAAGACATACGTTAAACCTTAAGAGATGGTTTTCCATCCACAGAACCCTTGGAAGTAGTACGTGGCTGGGAGGAGGCAGTTCCAGATACTGCAATCCTCAGTGACACCGAGGAGTCTGTTTCTTATGCCTCCGCAAATTTCCGGTGCATGGGCTCCCTCATGCTTCAAAGCCTGCCAAAGGACCCGAGAATTTGTGGCATCAAGGAGAAGGATCACTATTGGTTGGCAACCCTCCTTGACCACCGTTACAAGGGGAAAGTCTCAGAACTCATCCCATCCTCACCGCAGAGGATGAAATATCTTGATAACACCTTAAAGAGGAGGAGTTTACAGTCTCATGGAAAAGCTAGTTTTGAGGCTTCTGTTGGTCAAGAGAGGAGCGGTGGAGAAGGGGGCTGCCTCCGTGATGCATTTCAAAATGCTTTTAGCCCTCGGCGCCCAGGGCTGTCAGCTTCCACATCCCATCGGCAGCATCTGAATCGCATGGAGGGAGATTATCTAGAGGCAAAGACATGGAGAGCTTTCCAGTCGACGATCCACTGGGTTACTGGGACATGAGAATAGATCACTGGCCAGAACTTGCCCAGTGTGCAATTGAGCTGCTGGGCTGTCCTGGAATGGTACCAGCTGATTGGAGAAAAGCCAATGTAGCACCAATATAAAAAAAGGGCCCAAAATACATCCCTGGGATTTACAGACCAGTTAGCCTAACGTCAATAGTAGGTAAGCTCTTGGAGGGGATGATAAGGGACTACATACAAGATTTTAGTAATGAGAACGGTATAATTAGCAGTAATCAGTATGGATTCATGAAGAATCGTTTTTGCCAAACCAATCTATTAACCTTCTATGAGGAGGTGAGTTGCCATCTAGATAAAGGAAGGCCCGTAGACGTGGTGTATCTGGATTTTGCAAAAGCATTTAAAAAAGTTCCCCATAAACGTTTACTGTACAAAGTAAGGTCCGTTGGCATGGACCATAGGGTGAGTACATGGATTGAAAACTGGCTACAAGGACGAGTTCAGAGGGTGGTGATAAATGGGGAGTACTCGGAATGGTCAGGGGTGGGTAGTGGGGTCCCCCAGGGTTCTGTGCTGGGACCAATCCTGTTTAATTTGTTCATAAATGACCTGGAGGATGGGGTAAGCAGTTCAATCTCTGTATTTGTGGACGATACTAAGCTTAGCAGGGCAATAACTTCTCTGCAGGATGTGGAAACCTTGCAAACAGATTAATGGGGGGGGGGGGTGGGCAACTACATGGCAAATGAGGTTCAATGTAGAAAAATTTAAAATATCGCATTTGGGTGACAAAAATCTGAATGCAATCTATACACTGAGGGGAGAACCTCTGGGGGAATCAAGGATGGAAAAGGACCTGGGGGTCCTAGTAGATGATAGGCTCAGCAATGCCAAGCTTCTGCTAACAAAGCAAACAGAATATTGGCATTAAAAAGGGCAATAACTCCAGAGATACAAACAATAATTCTCCCGCTCTACAAGACTCTGGTCCGGCCGCACCTGGAGTATGCCGTCCAGTTCTGGGCACCAGTCCTCAGGAAGGATGTACTGGAAATGGAGCGAGTACAAAGAAGGGCAACAAAACTAATACTAAGGGTCTGGAGGATATTAGTTATGAGGAAAGGTTGGGAGCACTGAGCTTATAATCTCTGGAGAAGAGACGCTTGAGAGGGGATATGATTTCAATCTACAAATACCGTACTGGTGACCCCACAATAGGGAGAAAACTTTTTTGCGGAAGGGAGTTTAACAAGACACGCGGCCACTCATTAAAATTAGAAGAAAAGAGGTTTAACCTTAAACTACGTAGAGGGTTCTTTACTGTAAGAGCTGCAAGGATGTGGAATTCCCTTCCACAGGCGGTGGTCTCAGCGGAGGGCATCGATAGTTTCAAAAAACTATTAGATAAGCACCTGATCGACCACAACATACAGGGATATACAATGTAATACTGACATATAATCACACACAGAGGTTGGACTTGATGGACTTGTGTCTTCCTTCAACCTCACCTACTATGTAACTATGTAACTATGCATCCAGTGTGCTTTCTGAAGGTGCATTCAGTGCTGCCGGAGATTTTGTTACAGATAAAAGAGCGCGTCTGTCCACAGACTCTGTTTACCGTCTGACATTTATCAAAATTAATCATTCCTGGATTAGCAGCAGCTATGAAGCCCCTGATGCCAGCGTTGCAAATTACAGTAAAGCCTCGTACACACGACCGAGAATCTCGTCAAGAAAAAACACGTTGTTTTTCTTGACGAGATTCTTGGACAAGAAACTTGTCCCGGCCGAGTGTACACCCGCTCCTTTCAAAGAACCCGCGGTTCTTTGAATGGAGCGAACGCAGTGACGTAATCGACTACGACGAGCGTGCGCTCGTCACATTCGATGCCGTCGCCGCCATCTTGCTACACCCTACCTATGCCTAGGAAGCTACCGCGCATGCGTCAAAGTCATTTTGAGCATGCGCGGGCTTCCCGGAGGACAGGTAAGTGTACACACACACACTTTTCTCGTCGAGAAACAGGCTGACGAGAATCTCGACGAGAAAATAGAGAGCAGGTTCTCTATTTTTCTCGTCGAGATTCTTGTCGGTTGTCTTGACGAGAAAACTGAAAGCCGCGTACACACGACCGATTTACTCGGCAAGAAAGCTCTGCCAGCAAGTTTCTTGTCGTTTTTCGACGAGAAACTCGGTCGTGTGAACGAGGCTTAAGTGTTTTTGGGATGTGGAATCTCTGCAAGACTGTCTAGGCTGCCTAGCTTTGTGGTTGTTTATTTCATCTGGAAGAAATTTGTAGGTTTTATGGGCACAATTAACACCCAAGGCCAAATGTTTCCTGTCTGACAGGTGCATATCATTTATATTTTTTACAGCTAGGCCAATTCTTGCTTTTATCAAGAGTACCTCTTTAGACCCCTTTCACACTGAGGCACTTTGCAGGCGCTATAGCGCTAAAAATAGTGCCTGCAAAGCGCCCTAAAAAGAGCCGCTCCATTCACTCGAGCCCGAGGGCTTTCACACTGGAGCGGTGCGCTGGCAGGGCGTCAGAAAAAGTCCTGTCAGCAGCTTCTTTGCAGCGCATTAGTAGCGGTGAATACACCGCTCCTAAAGCGTCCCTGCCCACAGCGTCGCTTTGCCTGCGGTTTTAACCCTTTTTCGGCCACTAGCGGGGTTAAAAGCACCCCGCTAGCGGCCGAAATGCACCGTAAAAACTATGGTAAAGCGCCGCTAAAAATAGTGGTGTTTTACCGCCGACGCCCGCAGTGCTGTGAGTGTGAAAGCACTCTAATGCAGCGTACACACGACCGTTTTTCCTGTCATGCAAAAAAACAACGTTTTTCTCGACGTGATTCGTCGTGATTCCTCTCAAGCCTGCCTTGCATACACACGTTCAGGAAAAAACCTCTCGAGCAAAGCGCGGTGACGTACAAAGGCACTATAAAGGGGAAGTTCCATTCAAATGGCGCCACCCTTCGGGCTGCTTTTGCTGATCTTGTGTTAGTAAAGTTTGGTGAGAGGCGATTCGCGCTTTTCAGCCTCGTGCTTTTAAGTCCGTTACAGCGTGACGAATGTGCTATCTCCATTACGAACGCTAGTTTTACCAGAACGAGCGCTCCCGTCTCATACTTGATTCTGAGCATGCGCATTTTTTTTTCCCCTCGGAAAAGCATACACACGAGCAGTTTTCGCGACGAGAAAAAGAACGACGGGAAAAACGACAATAAAAAATGGGGCAGGTTCTAATTTTTTTGCGGGTAGTTTTCTCGTCAAGAAAACTGCTATGGAGCCTACACACGACCGTTTTTCACAACCAATCTAAAAAATGCAGTTTTTCTCGTCATGAAAAATGGTCGTGTGTACGCGGCATTAGGGTTACGGTGTGAAGGCGCCACCGACACTCAAAGCCCAATTTTTCCGCACCCGTTACTTCTATATGTAGCGATACCCCCAAACTAAGGGAGCCGCTGGTATGTTTTTGGGCCCTGTACACAGCACTGCCAACCCCCGGCAATCTACTCAGCCCTTCACTGGCACAGCTAGTCTAGGGGTGGTAGATTTGTATAGCTCTATACCAACTTATGCACAATTGCTCAATACCTTCTTTGTAGTAATAATATATATTAATGGACTTCAACACCAGATTGATAAACTATAAATGGTTTACTTGTGTATAAAGAGGGGTTAACAACCAATATCACATATAACACATACACTGCAGAGCCCTGCAATAGTACTAACACCAGTTAACTATAATGCACCAACAGTTTTAACACACACTAGCATATAGATGAAGTCCCCGTTAGCAATATGGCGCCCAGCAATACTATCACTCCCAGTCAGGCCTGACTCAGTTAAAGCTCAGTCTTTAGATTAGGAGTCTTCGCATGCCAGATGATCGGTGGTGCACATACAGGAACAATATTTGTAATCCACAAGGTCTAGGGTAATGGAAGCAACTCCCCGGAGACTCTGTCCTCCAACTAGTCTCCTGACAGGAGGAAAAAGGGAAGTATAACTCGATGGGCCAAGGCAGTCAATAGGCCTAACAAGGTACTCAGGTATAGTTGTGAGCAGGTGCTCTCTCACCCCTCCGGACTTGATCCCAGTCCGGAACTCCCACCGCTGTGTCCACGCACACAGGATCTGCCTCCGCCTGGTCTCCGGTCCACTGACGTCCCGAAGCAGGTAGATGTCTGTAGCCGCTCAGGCTCCGCAGTGAGGTGGAAGGCTCTCTGGAAGTGCGCAAGGCCCAGACCTCGGGCCTTGCACTCGCAGCAAGTCCGCACAGGAAGTCCTCTTGCCAGCCGTGCGGTGTCCAAAGAGGCCGGGCTTAGCCTCGCCCTTCTCTTTTATACCCCACCCATGAGTCTCTGCGGCAGCCCAATGCACCCTAGGTGCCAAACGGGGTTCTGGGTAACGTAGTCCGTGGAGCCTCAACGGAGACCCCTCTACATATACAAAGTCTGCAAAACAAACACCAGAATTTATCCCAAAAATCTCGAATCTTGTTTCCAGTGCACTACATTGTGGCCTCATCATACAGACTGGCTCCCCAGCTGTTGTTTATAAAATAAAGAAAGCTTGCAGGGAAAATTTCATTTTTTTTTTTTTTATATCAATGTCATTATTGCTGCGGCAGGTTCTATACAGGGTACAGATGCACCACTTTACAGGCTGACTAATGCCTTGTACACACGTTCCAAATATCGTACGACAGATCGTACGACTTTTTTCGCTTAATAGTTGCAAGTAGAAATTTAATAGGTTACTAAAGTCACGAATATTCTACGACAGAAAAGGAAAAAAAATCGGAAGTGATGTCATGTGTTGTAATGTATTTGTGTTGTATTTTCGGACGACAACTATACTGACTAAATGAAAATCGTACGATCTGGTATCGTACGAGGAAATTTTTTGTGCTTGTCCGATCGAATAATATCGGATGAACTGTCGTGATCGGCTCTCGAAAGTAGTGTAAACACGATCCAAAAATCATAGGTTTCTTCCTCGGACGGCCGTTTTCGTCTGATATTCGGATCGTGTGTATGGGCCATAAGGCCTGGTTCACACCTATGCATGTTTTAGTGTGTTTTCAGTTTTGCAGAAACACACTGCAGTCCATTTAACCACTTCCGGGCCACCGCACGACTACATACGTCGCCACTTTGAAGAGGGATATCTCTGTTATGGCAGCAGCTAGCTACCATAACCCCGGTATCCATCTCTTCAGCCGGCGGTCCGGTTTTTCGATAATGATGGTCTCTGTGGCAGATTCGCTTCGAGATCACCGTTATTGGCGGCGGGAGAGGGCCCTCCCCTCCCGCCGCTCTCCTGTGCCCTCCGCCGATTACCGGAGCCGTCGGAGGCGATCGGGTCCTTTCGGTGGCTGGGTATGGAGACGAGTGAGGGGGAAGATGGCCCCCACCCGTCTCCATACCATAGCAGGGTGGAAGCGACGTCAAAACATCACCTCCGCCCGTAACTCTTAAAGGGCCATTTTTAATGACAACTTTTTTTTTTATTGCATTTTAGTGTAAATATGAGAGGTGAGGTCTTTTTGCCCCCGGATCTCATATTTAAGAGGACCTGTCATGCTTTTTTCTATTACAAGGGATGTTGACATTCCTTGTAATAGGAAAAAAAGTGATCCATTTTTTTTTGTTTTTTTTTAAAACAGTATAAAAATAAATAAAATAAAGTAAAATAAATAAGAAAAAAAATAAATTTAAAGCGCCCCGTCCCGACGAGCTCGCACGCAGAAGCGAACGCATACGTGAGCAGCGCCCACATATGAAAACGGTGTTCAAACCACACATGTGAGGTATCGCCGTGATCGTTAGAGCGAGAGCAATAATTCTAGCCCCAGACCTCCTCTGTAACTCAAAACATGCAACCTGTAGAATTTTTAAACCTCGCCTATGGAGATTTTTAAGGGTAAAAGTTTGTCGCCATTCCACGAGCGGGCACAATTTTGAAGGTGTGACATGTTGGGTATCAATTTACTTGGCGTAATATCATCTTTCACAATATAAAAAAAATAAATTGGGCTAAGTTTACTGTTGTCTTTTTTTTTTTATTCAAAAAAGTGTATTTTTTCCAAAAAAAGTGTGCTTGTAGGACCGCTGCGCAAATACGGTGTGAGAGAAAGTATTGCAACGACTGCCATTTTATTCTCTAGGGTGTTCGGGAAAAAAAATGTATAATGTTTGGGGGTTCTAAGTAATTTTCTAGCAAAAAAAAAAATAGTTTTTAATTTGTAAACAACAAATCTCAGAAAGAGGCTCGGTCCCTAACCACTTGAGACCCGCGCTATAGACGAAAGACGCCTGCAGCGCGGTTCTCAAGTGCCGGGTGGACGTCCCTGAACGTCCTGCTGTTTTCATTCCCCCTGCACGCCGCCGAGGGCACGCGGCAAGGAACAGCTGTGCCCGCCGTGTCACCGATGCGCGTGCCTGGCGGCCGCGATGTCCGCCAGGTGCACGCGATCGGCTTTTACAGAGGCAGGACGTGGAAGTCTGTGTTAACACAGAGATCCACGTCCTGTCAGGGAGAGAGGAGACCGATGCTGTGTCCCTGTAACCCCTTCCCTGTCAGTCACATTTATACAGTAATCAGTGCATTTTTATAGCTCTGATCGCTGTATAAATGTGAATGGTCCCAAAAATGTGTCAAACGTGTCCGCCGAAATATCGCAATCCTGACAAAAATCGCAGATAACCGCCATTACTAGTAAAAATGTCATAAATCTATCCCCTATATTGTAGACGCTATAACTTTTGCGCAAACCAATCAATAAACGCTTATTGCGATTTTTTTAACCAAAAATATGTAGAAGAATGCGTATCGGCCTAAACTGAGAAAACATTTTTTATTTTATTTTTTAAATTGGGATATTATTATAGCAAAAAGTAAAAAAATATTGTGTTTTTTTTCCAAATTTTCTGTCTTTTTTTGTTTATAGCGCAAAAAATAAAAACCGCAGAGGTGATCAAATACCACCAAAAGAAATCTCTATTTGTGGGAAAAAAAATTATAAAAATACAATTTGGGTTACAACGTTGTATGACCGCGCAATTGTCATTGAAAATGCATCAGCGCTGAAAGCTGAAAATTGGTCTGGGCACGAAGGGGGTTTAAGTGCCCAGTAAGCAAGTGGTTAAAGTGGAGTTCCACCCAAAAATGGAACTTTCACTTTTTAGAATCCTCCCCCTCCCTTCCGGTGTTACAATTGGCACCTTTCAGGGGGGAGGAGGGACATTTCTGTCTAATCCAGGTATTTGCTCCCATTTCCGGGCATAGGTCGCCTCGCGATTGAGGTGACCTACACCACTTCCGGTGCCTACTCTGTCCTCCCCCGCTGTCTTCTGGGAGACACATTGGTCCCAGAAGACAGCTTGGATCAGTGAGGAGGCGTAGCGTGACTCGCGCATGCGCAGTAGGGAACCAGGAAGTGAAGCCGCAAGGCTTCACTTCCTGATTCCCTTACCGAGGATGGCTGCGGCAGCACCCGAGAGACGAGCGACAGATCGGCTTCGGCTGCCGACATCGTGGGGCGCCCTGGACAGGTAAGTGTCCTTATTTTAAAAGTCATCAGCTGCAGTATTTGTAGCTCCTGGCTTTTAATATATATTTTTTTAGGCGGAGCTCCACTTTAAGTGGGTAACATGGTTTCCTATGGATGTTGTTCACATCTATGCATTTTATGGAAAGGGCCGGGGACTTTTTTCTGGTTTTTGGTTCCATAGACTTCAATGGTTTAAAGATATGTGTTGAAAAAACACAAAATGCAACCTGCATAGGTGTGAATCAGGCTTAAGCCCCCCCCCCTCCCCCCCACAGGCACTATATTTAACCACTTCCATACCGGGGGGCATTTTCACCCCTTTCCTGCCCAGACCAATTTTTCGTTTTCAGCGCTGTTGCACTTTGAATGACAATTGCGCTGTCATGCAACACTGTACCCAAACTAAATTTTTATGTTTTTTTTCCCCCCACAAATAGAGATTTCTTTTGGTGGTATTTGATCACCTCTGCGGTTTTTATTTTTTGCGCTATAAACAAAAGAACAGCGAAAATTTTGAAAAAAACACAATATTTTTTACTTTTTGATTTAATAAATATCACAATTTTTTTATTTTTTTAATATTTTTTCCCTCAGTTTAGGCCGATACGTATTCTTCTACATATTTTTGGTAAAAAAAAAATCGCAATAAGCGTTTATTGATTGGTTTGCGCAAAAGTTATAGCGTCTACAAAATAGGGGATAGATTTATGGCATTATTTTTTTTTTTTTTACTAGTAATGGTGGCGATCTGCGATTTTTATCGTGACTGCGACATTGCGGCGGACACATCGGACACTTTTGACATGTTTTTGGGACCATTCACATTTATACAGCCGTCAGAGCTATAAAAATGCACTGATTGCTGTATAAATGTGACTGGCAGGGAAGGGGTTAACACTAGGGGGCGATCAAGGGGTTAATGTGTTCCCTATTGAGTGATTCTAACTGTAGGGGGAGGGGACTCACAAGGGGAGGAGACCGATCGGTGTTCCTCTGTACTGGGAACACACATCGGTCTCCTCAGCTCTGACAGGAGGTGGATCTGTGTGTTTACACCCCGTCATTACACACACACAGATCCACACTCCTGCCGTGATCGTGGGCAATCGCGGGTGCATACCTCCCAACAAGCACGGATTCTGCGGGTTTTTCCCGCATAGACTCCTATTTCCCGCAGTCCCGCGAGAGTGCAAGTTTTCCCGCACAGCAGGAAGTGGAGAAAGAAGAGCCACCACTGGAGGCAGGTAAACCCCCCCCCCCGCGATCGGTGGCTCAAAAAATGCTCAACAGCTTGTGTCAGGGAAGAAAAAAAATACAATTAAATGTCCCGCGGCTCAACCCCCCCCCCTTAACAACAACTTTTGTGCCGGGGAAGAACATTTGACTGAATGTCCCGCGGTGGGACTTTTAAAAGTTGAGAGGTATGCGGGTGCCCGGCGGACATTGCGGCCGCCAGGCACGCGTTCCAGGTCACGAGCGGTGCCACAGGCACGTGCGTGCCCCCTAGACAGGCTGGGAAGAAAAGACGTCACTCGGAGGGAGGGAGGGTTCCTGCTGGTGTCCTATGACTATGGCTCGGTAAGGAAGGGGTTAAAGAGGCAGTTTTCATTGTTATTGTTTCACTTTAAGTTTCACTTTAAGCATCATTAAAATTACTGCTTAGTAATATTAATATTAATTATTAATTAATTAATAATAATATTTTGTTAGAGCGGAGGTCCACCCTAAAAGAAAAGATTACATGAAAATGCCCCGAAAAAAAAAAAAAAAATTTACTTACCAGAAATGCCGGTTGCTAGGCAGATCTTCCTAATCTGCCTCTTCCTAGTCCGCGGCAGGTCTTCTTCCTCATCTTCCTCACGTTGTCTGGTGGTGAAGGGGGCGCGCTGCCTTCTGGGAACTGTGTGTATCCCAGAGAACAGCCGCCCATTCAGAAAATGCTGTATGCACAGTAGGAAAGCCGCACGACTTCACTGCCTGTTTTCCTAAAGCCCCATACACACGGTCGGACTTCCATCGGACTTTTCCGTGGTTTTTTGTCTAAACAGAGTTGGTTGGGAACACCCATAGCATACACACCACAGGACTTTTCTGCAAACTTTCTCAAAACTTTTGGCAACATCACGTGGTTTTTCTGCTCTTTACCGCCACCCTTTGGTCAACCTCTGCTATTGTTGGTTGATTTTAACATTATTTGTTTTGTCCATCGGACAAAAGTCCGATGGTTTTCTGTACACGCGGTCGGACTTTGCTCCATCGGACTTTTGTTGGGCAAAAGTTTGTCCGTTTGCAGACCCAACTTTTGTCCGATGAAAACAAAACCAAACGAAAAAAAGTTTGTCCGATGGAGCGTACACACGGTCGGATTGTTGGTCCAACTTGCTTAAAACTAAGTTTGTTGGGCAAAAGTCCGACCGTGTGTACGGGGCTTTAGTGAGGATGGCGGCGCTGGGACCTGTCACGATGGACGGAACAGCCTCGGGCGGCCGACATCGCGGGCACCCTGGACAGGTAAGTGTCCTTATTAAAAGTCAGCAGGTACAGTGTTTGTAGCTGCTGACTTTAAAAAAAAAAAACTTTTTTTTTTTTTCATTGATAGATGTCCCCCGGGGCAGAACCCGGACCCCCATAACCATTGTATGCCCCATTACTTGTATATAAGCCTTCAAAATGGGGCACGTTTGATTTATCCTTATGGACTTTAATGGGGTTGGTTGTTCGGTTCTGAACTTTTGGGATGTTGGAAAGTTTTGCTGTGAAGTGATCAGGGGGGGTCGTTCCGCCCCCCTCCCTACTACTGACCTCTGCACTTTGTATTACAGGAGCTAATAAAGTAGATATGAGAATATTTTTACAGTGAGATTTATATTATTATATTTTTCTTTAAACATTTTGTACTGTGATGGACCCGATTGGGGGTTACGCACGTCTCCCACATCTTTGTAAATGACACGTTTATTTCCTTTGAGGATTTAAAAACACGGTGTGGGGTGGAGGACAAATTTCGGTTTAAATACCTACTGTTGTGCCATGCGGTTCGGGCACAGTTTGGTGGTTTGACCCAGGAGCTCACGGAATCGCCTCTGGAGGTACTTATGTAGTAGCCAGATATTGAAAAGATGGTTACGACTATATATTCCCGCCTGCAGTCGGTTGGGGTCAAACCCTTCCAGATTGCTCAGCGGAAATGGGAGTTTGAAATTCTGGGGGTGTCAGAGGAGGCGTGGGAAGAGGCCTCGGAGAACTGCTTCCTCGATCTTATCGGCTCCAATGATCAATATGTACAATTTAAATTCATACATCAGTTACATTATACTCCTGCCAGGTTGGCCCGCATAGGTTTAAATTCCGCTGCTTCTTGTCCCCTAGATGTGGCTCCACTGAGGCTGGGTATATACCGTATATACTCGAGTATAAGCCGAGTTTTTCAGCCCTTTTTTTAGGGCTGAAAGTATACCCCTCGGCTTATACTCGAGTCAGTACCTGAAAATCTTCTTATTCCGCGGCCGGCGTCTATTGTTTAAATATCGCGGCTTTCTTCTGGTCCCTTCCGCGATAGGCGTTTCCAGCAAACACTGTGTTGAGTGTTGCGCCTATCATGGACGTTCTCTTGTCCGACGTCCGTGATTGGCGGAACACTGAACACAGTGCCTGCTGGGAAACGGAGTCGGAGAATGAGAGGACCTCCGTGATAGGCGCAACACTCAACACAGTGTTTGCTGGATACGCCTATCGTGGAAGGGACCAGAAGAAAGCTGCGAGATTTAAACAATGGACGCCGGCCGCGGAATAAGATTTTCAGGTAGAGAAAAGGGAGCCGCTCAGGTGTAGAAATCCTCAAAATTACCTCCTCCCAGCAGCCAAGGGTGCAAGCGATGCCAATATCAGCAAACAGGAACAAACAAGTCTTCTGGATAGCAGCACTCCATAGCTATGAATAAGCACTAGTACAGTGTAAAACGCGTTAGCCAGTTTTTTGACCAGTGTGACGTGATGTGCAGTGTGTATTTGGATCCCTGAATTTTAAAATAAAGGCTTTTATTTTTGGAGTGCTGCTATCCAGAAGACTTGTTTATTCCTGTTTGAGGATTTTCAGGTACACTGACTGACTCGGGCACAGGGAGGCTGCAATGGACACAGTAAGGTGGCACAGTGAGGTGGCAATGGGCACAGTAAGGTGGCACAGTGAGGTGGCAATGGGCACTTTGAGATGGCAATGGGCACAGTAAGGTTGGGCAATTGGCACAGTGAGGTGGCAATGGGCACATTTCCCTCCCCTAGGCTTATACTCGAGTCAATACGTTTTCCCAGTTTTTTGTGGTAAAAGTAGGTACCTCGACTTATACTCGGGTCGGCTTATACTCGAGTATATACGGTACATATGTTTTGGTCTTGCCCAACATTATCATCATTTTGGAAGGACTTGTTTGCTTTCTTTAAGGACACCTTGAACTTACCCATTCCTCTCACACCGGAGGTCGGGTTTTTCGGGAGTGCTCAATGACTTTATACCTACAGTCCTCTGCTCGTACTCTGATACACACAATATTGTTTTATGCCAGGAAACTGGTGCTGTTGCAATGGAAAAGCGCTTCCCCTCTGGGGGGGGGTCCAAATGTTGTACCGGATGATAAATAAGGTTGCACCCATTTTTAAATGCATTTATAAGGGTAGGGCCTGTTACAAAAAGTTTACCAAAATCTGGCAACCCTGGCTTGAGGATTCCTTCTGGAATGACACCCCACTGTCCCAGCCATAGGGGAGTGTGGGAATAGGACACCAGGATCTATCTGTGGGATGATGAGTGGTTTGTAAGGATGTGTCTTGGATCTGGGGGGGGGGGGGTGGTAGGGGTAGTGGGGCGAGACTGGTGGTATGTTTGCAAGAGAGCAGGAATGTGTGTGAGTGTGAGTGCAACTGATGGCAACTCAACGGTCACGATTGGCTGTGCCATCGGGGATCCTCTTCGATTACCCTGCCACACTGTTTGTTACAAGGTTCCTCCGTTGAGGATCAAGGGAAAATATTGTTCTCAGATTTCTGTATAACTCTGAAGTATTTTTCTAAATCTGCTGTACTGTATAAGCGGTGTTGTTACCGTTTCTGTGCCTTCCTGAATGCTGTATTTGCAGAAAACAAATAAAAAGAGGTTTAAAAAAAAACAAAAAACATTTTGTACTGTTTATTATCCGGCCCTTTCCCTGCACTGTATCCGTGTGACACACTCCGCCCTCTGTAAGGGTTAAATATCACCCTGCAGACACCGGATGTCCTCGCCCACTGAATGGGAAATCTACTAAACAAGTCTTCACCTCCTGCACTATATATAGCCTGCCCCGCCCACCCTACAAACCGAAATCCCCTCCCCCCCCCCGGCCCGTACTTCCCCCAGAACATTTCACAGGAATCCCAGAACATAATATCATATACAATTCTGGGCGTGAGTCATCGTATTTTATATTCTATATCCCTGTCTGTGTGACACGCCCCCAAATTATACACTATACACCCCCATATATATATATATATATATACACACACTATACATACACTATACACACCCCTATATATATATATATACTATACATACACTATACACACACACCCCAATTAGTGATGAGCCGAACACCCCCGGGTTCGGTTCGCACCAGAACCCGCGAACGGACCGAAAGTTCGCACGAACATTAGAACCCTATTAAATACAATGGATGCGAACGTTCGAATTCTAAAGTGCTAATTATAACGACTATTATGCATGTTATTGTCCTAAAAAGGGTTTGGGAACCCGGGTTGTGCACCAGGGGACATGTATCAATGCAAAAAGAAGTTTTAAAAACGGCCGTTTTTCCGGGAGCAGTGATTTTAACCACTTAAGCCCCGGACCATTTCGGGCCATTAGGACCAGGCCTGTTTTTGGGATTCGGCACTGCGCTGCTTTAACTGTAAATTGTGCGGACATGCAATGTTGTACCCAAATGAAATTTGCGTCCTTTTCTTCCCACAAATAGAGCTTTCTTTTAATGGTATTTGATTGCCTCTGCGATTTTTTTTTTTTGCGATATAAACAGAAAAAGACCGAAAATTTTGAAAAAAAATTATATTTTCTACTTTTTGTTATAAGAAAAATCGAATAAACTCAATTTTAGTCATACATTTAGGCCAAAATGTATTCAGCCACATGTCTTTAGTAAAAAAAATGTCAATAAGCGTATATTTATTGGTTTGCGCAAAAGTTATAGCGTTTACAAACTAGGGTACATTTTCTGAAATTTACACAGCTTTAAATTTATGACTGCCTATCTCATTTCTTGAGGTGCTAAAATGGCAGGGCAGTACAAAACCCCCCCAAATGACCCCATTTTGGAAAGTAGACACCCCAAGGAAATTGCTGAGAGGCATGTTGAGCCCATTGAATATTTTTTTTTTTTGTCCCAAGTGATTGAATAATGACAGAAAAAAAAAAAATTACAAAAAGTTGTCACTAAATTATATATTGCTCACACATGCCATGGTTATATGTGGAATTGCACCCCAAAATACATTCTGCTGCTTCTCCTGAGTACGGGGATACCACATGTGTGGGACTTTTTGGGAGCCTAGCCGCGTACGGGACCCCGAAAACCAAGCACCGCCTTCAGGATTTCTAAGGGCACAAATTTTTGATTTCACTCCTCACTACCTATCACAGTTTCGAAGGCCATAAAATGCCAAAATAGCACAAAACCCCCCCAAATGACCCCATTTTGGAAAGTAGACACCCCAAGCTATTTACTGAGAGGCATGTTCAGTCCATGGAATATTTTATATTTTGCCACAAGTTGCGGGAATATGACAAACTTTTTTTTTTTTGCACAAAGTTGTCACTAAATGATATATTGCTCACACATGCCATGGGCATATGTGAAATTGCACCCCAAAATACATTCTGCTGCTTCTCCTGAGTACGGGGATACCACATGTGTGGGACTTTTTGGGAGCCTAGCCGCGTACGGGACCCCAAAAACCAAGCACCGCCTTCAGGATTTCTAAGGGCATAAATTTTTGATTTCACTCCTCACTACCTATCACAGTTTTGAAGGCCATAAAATGCCAAGATGGCACAAAACCCCCCCAAATGACCCCATTTTGGAAAGTAGACACCCCAAGCTATTTGCTGAGAGGCATGTTGACCCCATTGAATATTTTTTTTTGTCCCAAATGATTGAATAATGACAAAAAGAAAAAAAAAATGTACAAAAAGTTGTCACTAAATGATATATTGCTCACACATGCCATGGTTATATGTGGAATTGCACCCCAAAATACATTCTGCTGCTTTTCCTGAGTACGGGGATACCACATGTGTGGGACTTTTTGGGAGCCTAGCCGCGTACAGGGCCCCAAAAACCAAGCACTGCGAACGCTGCAGTTATGTGTGTTGTGTTTGGTAAGTGACAGTGATCGATCGATACTGCACTTGGGTGGGCTGGGCTGGACAGAGGGGCTAAACGCAAGCGCTAGCAGGTATCTGGGCTGATCCCGCTAACACTGCGTTTTTGGGAACCCTAAACCGCTGGGGATGCTAGTATAGATCTGATCAGATCTGATCAGATACTATACCACTAAGGGGGGTGTATGCTTTGCGCGTGGGTGTTAGCGTTACTGTCACTAACCTAACACTGCCTGGGGCGACGCAGACCCTCTCTGGCGCTAAAACCTAATTGATCTCACCCGCCGGGCGATCAGGGGGGTTAAACCTTTATTGGGTTATATACGGCGGGTGCCCTGATGCTATAAAAAGCAAACTAATCAACCAGCGTCACCCGTAACCTTTATATGGTGATCACTGGTGAAAGGGTTAACTAGGGGCAATCAGGGGGTTAAAACCTTTATTAGGTTAAATATGGGGGTACCCGACGCTATATAAAAACCTGACGGGTAACCTAAATAACTAAATAACTTACTGGCTAACCAGTGACACCAGTGACGCTTATACGGCGATCACTGGTGAAAGGGTTAACTCTAGGGGCAATCAGGGGGTTAAAATAATATATGGGGGTACCTGACACTAATAAAAACCTGCGGCGAACCTAAAAAAAAATAACTGCCTATCTAAAACACCAGCGACACGAATACAGCGATCGGAAAAACAATCGCTTAGTGACGCTGAAGTTAGGGGGTGAAAGGGTTACCTGGGGGGTGATCAAGGGGTTAAACCTTTATTAGGGGGGGTTAGGGGGCTACCCTGGACCTAAAGGGGCCTAATCCTAACTGCCCTGCAACTTTTTACTATCACAGATGACACTAAATGCAGTGATCAGTAAAATAAATGATCACTGCAATCAGTGACACTGTGATTGGGGGCTTTGGGGTGACCTGGGGGGTGATCTGGGGGTGACTGGGGGGTGATTTGTGTGCCTATGTGTACCTACGTGTCAGTGGACTGTTGGGGCACTAACCTGCTTCTTCTCTGCTCGGCGCCGGGAACGAAAAGACCGCGGCGAGGGAGATGACATCACTTCCTCCAGCCTTGTTTACATCACATGGCGGAGGAAGCAATTTCATTGGCCGGGAGCGATCGCGAGGGGGGGGGGCGGAATCGAGCGGCCGCCCCCTCATGCCTGATCGCTCCCGAACACTTAACGGCCGCTCACTGCAGTGAAGGGGGGTCCGGATGGACCCCCCAACTGCACAAAGGCGATCACGTAGATCTACGTGATTCTGCCTGTCCGTGCCATTCTGCCGACGTAAATCGGCGGTGGGCGGTCGTTAAGTGGTTAATGATGCATAAAGTGAAAAAAAAAAAGTCAAATATTCCTTTAAATATTGTACCTGGGGGGTGTCTAAAGTATGCCTGTGAAGTGCCACGTGTTTCCCGTGTTTAGAACTGTCCCTGCACAAAATGACATTTCTAAAGAAAAAAAAGCCATTTAAAACTGCTTGCGGCTTTAATGTAATGTCTGGTCCCGGTAATATGGATGAAAATCTTTAGGAAAAATGGCATAGCTACCCCATGACCCCCCCCCTACCCCAGCCCATTACCAGCCCCTTTGGGTCTTGTATGGATATTAAGGGGAACCCCGCACACAAAATAAAAAAGGCCCTATATACTCTGAACAGCCGTATACAGGCGGTGCATACAAGACAGGGACTGTAGGTTTGTTCTTATGTAGAATCTGTTTGTAATTTTGAACAGCTACATTGTTTAAGTGTAGCTCCAGCCAAAAAATCTATTTTTAAGCTTTTTGGAAAACATAGGTAAGGGTTATCACCCCTGTAACATTTGTTTTGCTGTCTGTGCCCCTGTTCAGAACATTTCACCTCACTTTCCGTCCCAATGACAAATGTTTTTGAAATGTGGTGTTTTTATTGAAACAAGGATTGGTGATAAAGCATCAGTAGAGAGGAGACACCTTTCTCCCATATTAATTCTTACAGGAGAGAATTTTCCTTCCAAGGGGTAGATTTCCTCTCACTTCCTGTTGTCTTCTTGCGTTTGCAAGTAGGAGTCGTTTGTAAGTTGGATGTTTGAAAGTAGGGACCTGCCGTATATACTCTGCAGAAATAGGCCCCTTAGGTGTTGGTGTTGGCACAACACTGAAAGCACTCACAGTTATTCTTGGTGGGTGCTGGAACGCCCTGCTGTCAACTATTATATCAGGAATTGTAATAACATATAATTGTTGAACAGTGGTAGTAAAAAATTGGGCCTTTGATGGTGGTGCTGGTGCCACAACACTGTAAGGCCTGACAGTTACTCTTGGTGGGCGCAGCAATGGGCCCTGCTGTGAATTATTAGATCAAGAATTGTAATTACATGCCCCTGTTGAACAGGGGCTGAAAAATTGGGCCTTAGGCACTGGTGGCACAACACTGCAACCCCTCACAGATACTGTACTTGGAGCACAGCAATGAGGCCTGTTGCAAAGTATTGCATCAAAAATTGTAATTACACGCCCCTGTTAAACAGGGGCTGAAAAATTGGGCCTTAGCCACTGGTGGCGGCAGCCATAAACCAAAATGATCTTCCAAGCTATCATCATTAATCGGATCATTGAGGTGGAGGAGGAGGATAGCTAGTCAACATAACAGCACAGGAACTCAGCATCAGCATCAGTCTTGAAGGGATGTGACATTTTAAAATCAATTAGTCTGTTATATCAGCATCAGGTGTGTGGTAGCTGGTGGTGATCCAAGACTGGTTCCTCTTGATGAAAGTCAGTCGATCAACCGAGTCGGTGGACAGGCGCACCCTGTGATCCGTGACAAATCCTCCAGCAGCACTGAATGTGCGTTCTGAAAGAACGCTGGATGCAGGACAGGCCAGTAGCTCAATTGCATACTGTGCAAGCTCTGGCCAGTGATCCATCCTCAAGACCCAGTAAGCCAGAGGATTTTCGGTGGGGAAGGTGTCCAAGTCTGACCTTGCCCCTAGATATTCCTGCACCATGTTTATCAGACGCTGGCGATGGTTGCTGGAAACGATCATACTTTGGGGCTGCGGACTAAAGAATTGTCTGAACGCATCGGTCAGACGGCCACCTTCCCCACCGCTCCTTCTTTGACTGCCCGAAGCCTCAGCAACTCGTTGTCCAGGACCAGGAGTTTGTAACCTCCCAGTCTCTGGGAACGCGTTGCACAGACCTTTCTGCAAGGCCTCCCGGAGTTGTCTCATCCTCTGCTCCCTCTGCGACGGTAACATAAGGTCCGCAACCTTACCCTTGTACCGTGGATCAAGGAGAGTGGCCAGCCAGTAATGGTCCCTCTCCTTGATCCGAAGTCAACGAGGATCCTTCCGCAGACTTTGCAGGATCAGGGAGGCCATGCAGCGTAGGTTAGCTGAGGCATTCAGTCCAGAGTCTTCTGGGTCACTAAGGACGACATGATCCGCAGCCACCTCCTCCCAGCCACGTACAAGTCCACTGGTTTCTTGGGACTGTAAATCATCCCTAAAAGACTGCTGCTGATGATGCTGAGTGCCAGCCTCCACCTCCATGCTGACACAATCCTCCTCCTCCTCCTCCTCCTCCTCTTCCTGTGCGATGGCTGGGACAGAAGGAACACTGTCAGGGTAAAGGGGGCCTTGAGAGGCAAGGAAGTCCTCCTCTTCCTGCCTCTGTTCTGCCTCAAGTGCCCTGTCCATTATTCCACGCAGCGTGTGCTCCAACAGGTGGACAAGAGGTACAGTGTCACTGATGCATGCACTGTCACTGCTCACCATCCTCGTGGCCTCCTCAAATGGTGCCAGGACAGTGCATGCATCCCTGATCATGCCCCACTGGCGTGGTGAAAAAAACCCGAGCTCCCCTGACCCTGTCCTGGTGCCGTAGTCGCACAGGTACTCATTGATGGCCCTCTGCTGCGTGTGCAGCCGCTGCAGCATGGCCAACGTTGAGTTCCACCTGGTGGGCATGTCACATATAAGGCGGTTCTTGGGCAGGTTCAACTCCTTTTGCAGCTCAGCCAGGCGAGCACTGGCATTATAAGATCTGCGGAAATGAACACAGACTTTCCTGGCCTGCCTCAGGACATCCTGTAAGCCCGGGTACCTGCCCAAGAACCGCTGCACCACCAGGTTAAGGACGTGAGCCATACAGGGCACATGGGTCAGTTGTCCCTGTCGGAGGGCGGAGAGGAGGTTGGTGCCATTGTCGCAAACCACCATTCCTGGCTTAAGCTGGCGTGGCGTCAACAACCTCTCGGCCTGCCCCTGCAGAGCAGACAGGACCTCTGCCCCAGTGTGGCTCCTGTCCCCCAAACACACCAGCGCAAGCACGGCATGGCATCTTTTTGCCTGCGTACTTGCGTAGCCCCTTGAACGCCTACGGAGCACCGCTGGTTCCGAGGACAAACCACAGGAAGAGGCCATGGAGGAAGAAGAAGAGGAGGGGGTGGAGGAGAGAGGTGTGTCACAACCAGTAGTAGCATTTTGGAGGCGTGGCGGTGGAACAACCTCCAACACTACTGCACCTTGTCCTGCATCCTTCCCAGCTGCCAAAAGAGTGACCCAATGGGCCGTGAAAGAAAGGTAACGTCCCTGTCCATGCCTGCTGGACCATGAGTCAGCGGTAATATGCACCTTACCGCTGACCGCCCTGTCCAGCGAGGCCAAGACATTGCCTTCCACATGCCTGTAGAGAGCCGGAATCGACTTCCGTGCAAAAAAGTGGCATTTGGGAACCTGCCACTGAGGAACCGCACATTGCACAAACTCACGGAAGGGGGCCGAGTCTACCAACTGAAAAGGCAGCAGTTGAAGCGCTAGCAATTTAGCCAAGCTAGCATTCAACCGCTGGGCATGTGGATGGCTGGGAGTGAACTTCTTTCGACGGTCCAGCAGCTGGGGCAGGGAAATTTGCCTGCTAGAATCGGACGTCGGTGTACTGCTAGCAGAGTGCCCGCAAGTACTTGGCTGTGACACACCTAATTCTACACCTTCATTCCTCTCAGTGCATGTTTCAGAGAGGACTGAAGGTATAGTGGGGTTGGAGATCCCAGCTGATGCGGTGCAAGGAGAGGTCCGCTTTGTTCTTTGGTGTGGGTCTTTAAGGTAGGCTTGCCAACGAGCTGCATGGCAGGTCAACATATGTCTGGTCAGGCATGTGGGTACCCAAGCGGCTGATGTTTTGGCCACGCGATATACGCTTGAGACATATGTTGCAAACAGCAGCTGTGCGATCTGATGCACTCGCCTCAAAAAAGGCCCACACCAAAGAACTTTTTGAATGACGGGCAGAGGCAGCGCCCTGCACAGGCAGAGCTCTGCGGTGTGATTCCGTCGGTGTGCTGCCCATACGCTGGCCACCCAAGGGCATCCTGCCTCGTTGGAGATGTGCCTCCTCCTCATCCTCCTCCTCCTCTCTCCTATTAGGCACCCACGTGGAGTCAGTGACCTCATCATCCCCTCCCTCCTCATCACTGTAGCCAATCTGGCAGTATGCTGCAGCTGCTGGAGCATGACTGCCAGATTGGTGTCCTTCTTGAGCATCCCCTCTCTCTGCTCTCACGCTACTGCCTTCCTCTATCTGGGTATCATCATCAGATCCTTCGAAACGCTGGGCATCCTCCTGGAGCATGTACCCAACACTGTGCTCAAACAGTTCGGGGGACTCCTCAGGAGGAGGACATGGTGGGTCTAGGGAAGGATTGACTGATGAAGATAATGATACCAGAGAAGAGGACGCTTTGGCAGCTGCTTTGCCAGTACCCTGAGCCTGGGTGAGAGAGGATGAGGAGGATGAGGTGGGCTTGGTCATCCACTCTACCAAGTGTTCGGCATGATGTGGCTCAACATGTCCAGCTGCCGAAAAGAAGGACAAGCGTGTCCCATGGCCATGTGCTGATGACAATGCACCGCGTCCACGACCAGCACTGTTGCCCCCAGACACAGAGCCTGCTTGCCCTCTTTTTTTGCCTCCTGACTGTCTGCCTCTCCTTGTTTGCCTTCCAGACATTTTAATGGATGGCCTGCAGGGAGATGGGAAAACCAGCAATAAGGGCTACCTTCAGGTGTAATACTGTGCAGGAGGCTTAGCAACAATGACACTGACACTGTCCCCTGCCTATCCTTCTCTGTCCTAAACACAAGGATTTGCAATATGCTTCAGCAAGATTGGTTTAGCACAGAATAGCACACTGTCACTTTCCCTCACTGTCCTACTCTGTCCCTACAAACAAGGTTTAGCACAGAATAACACACTGACACTCTCCCTACCTATCCTTATTTGTCCCTAAACACAAGGAATCCAGGAATAGTAAAGGAAAAAAAATGTCACTGTCCCTGCCTATGCTTCTCTTTCCCTGCTCCGGAACACACTACACAAGGCCGCCGCGCTGGCGGCCTTTTATAGTGTGGGGCGTGTACTAAACCCCCTCAGCAATAATTGGCCACAGGCATCCTGCCTGTGGCCAATCATTGCTCTCCTCGCTGCCGGCGCTGTGATTGGCCAAGCATGCGGGGGTCACAGTGCATGCTTGGCCAATCACAGCGCCTGGATGACACTGCGATGGCGTAGTGCATTGTGGGCCGTTAGCGTCACTTGAATTTGGCGGCGAACGACCCAAATCGTTCGATCTTCGTCGAACGATCGAACAGCCGATGTTCGAGTCGAACGTATGTTCGACTCGAACACGAAGCTCATCCCTAACCCCAATATATATATATATATATATATATATACACACATACACACACTATACACCCCCATATATATATATATATATATATATACACTATACACACCCCTATATATATATATATAT